>CM031241.1:131822154-131928006 GCA_018340775.1 Taxus wallichiana var. yunnanensis
AAACTTAAACTTGAAAATAATATATCAATGTGCCCTTCTCTACTAGTTCGTTTTATTTTCTTTACCATCATTACAAACATCATTTATTATTCAACCGAATATCACCGCGCAAGCACGCATCCTTTCGCCCATACAATTATATTCATATACCACCCATTCCCTCAAAATATTCAAGACCTTTGCAATATTTGTTTCGAGTTGCGCTTATTGTTTGCATTTATCAAACCCACAACATCATGTAGTATGTGATTCCTTGGGAGCAAGGGTTAAATTTGATGGTCGTTTAGACACATTTCATGATTTTAACCATAAATACTTTGGAAATATTTGAAATAATCATCTCATATAACTTGTAGATATTTAAAATATGACTTTCATTATATGTATGTATGTATAATTTTTTTTATATTTTATTATTAGTATATAAATAACACTCTTTTACATTTTTAAAAGTAATACTTAAAAAATACCTTCACCTAAAAATTGTTGACATAGGTATAGGTGGCCATCAAATTTAACCCCTGGTTGAAGTGTTCGATTCTTGTCCCATAGTTTAATTAGTTGATAGGTTTTATATGTTGGAATCCAATTCTAACAAATGCTCGAAAAAGTTGTCTCACGCTGGTTCACTACTAAAAAATTCCTGCAAAAATTGTCTCACACTACAAAACCACTTTTCGCTCGAAAAGCATGTGTAGGTAAATGTATGCTGGAAAAAAATGGAAATCAACTTCTGCCAAAAAAAATATCTGGAAAATTTAGGCTGAAAGACCTCTCCCAAAAAATTGCCTATCAATAATTCCTGCTAGACCTTTTCAATATATGGTACCATGTAATGGGATGTTGCCACGTTGACCCATCTCGTGCACTTTTATTGGTACTTGTTTTCCTATGTTTTGAATTGTAACAAACACAATATTTTATTTGTACTAGGTGAAATTAATACATCATATATCAATAAGAGACTATCATATGACATGCATATTTATACTAGCACTTGCACCAAAAGGGGGTGCAATTGTTATGTCGAGGGTCATATACAAGACATCAACCCTATTGACATATTATGTTAGTGATAGGGCCTATTTGATGTCACTCCTATTGGAATAATTATGGCTATATATTGAGATATATATGTTATTGTCGGCCAAGCCAATCAACTAATGTAGAATTAATTTTTGATTGAATGAAGGTTTTAAAGTCATAGAAGCAATTCCCACTAAAGAGACATCCAACTGAGATAATAAGACATGTATCAAGAGGAAATAATACTAGCAATCGTACATGAAATGTATGATGGAAATGTCAAGAGGATCTTTTAGAGGATTCATATTGGAGGGAGAGAAACAATGGGAGAGGAAGATGGGTGAAGAAGAAGGGGTTAGAGGGTGGAGAAAGCAAAAAGGAGAATCAATGTGAAACTGAAACATACAAAAATGACATCACATTTATGTCAATCATTCGGGAGACCTCGATGTTGTCTTGCATTTATGTGAAAAAACATAAAGAGTTATTTGTCAACGTAAGGAGCGACAAAACTTTTTGAAGTGAAATTGTGTTTGTAGTTTTAGCCCTTACATAAATATAGACATGAAGATGTGAAGTGGAAGTAGAATATGAAGGTGATGACCTCATGCAAAGTTCTACTCATCAACAATAGTGATGACATCGTCATTCAAAAAACACTGGAAAATAGAGAGGTGCGGTTTGTTGAGGATTTTGATTATACAGGGGAAAGTAACCATCAACATGGAACATGCAACGCCACCCTTTGAATTGGGCCTGGGGAGGAGAAAACAATGCGAAGAAGCCATGGGAAGGGGGAAAGAAGTAGTGGTAGTGGAGCTGGAGGGATGAGCATGATTACAATTATTTAACTACGGTAATATTTTGAAGGATTTGATCATTTTCAAGTATTTGAACGATGTTACATAGAGAGGAGACATTGTCATTACTTTTTTTTTGTAAAAATGGAGATTTAAATGCATATATAGGTCAAGGATCAATGTTTTACTTATTCAAAAATTCTTGCAAGCCTGTGTTTATTTCTGGTTAAATTTATTTGTGGAAATTAGGGTAAAATTATCAATTTTTCCAAAATAGTAGGTCCGGAAAAAGCAACCTTGCTAGAAATAGAAACTTGCTAAAAATATTAAGGAATCATAAACAAGGGAGAATTGAATGTTCCACAAGGTTTATAGGGTCAAATTTGAGGAAAATAGGAGATATGTCCCAAAATAAGAGGGTCTTAGCCGCACTCGCTAAAAATAAAGTCTCTGCTTGGATGTCGAAAGTGTAGTTGGCTTTGATTTCACTCATCTTTCCACTTTTTGACATCTATACAGAGTTGTAGGATGATCTCATAGCTCAAAAAATTAAATAAGCTCTTCACGAGAACCCTGAAACATCTCGAGTTGATTTGAGCTAGGTTGGGTGAGTTGAGCTAGATGAACTGAAGTGAGTTGGTTACAGTGAGCCGATTGAGCTAGCCCGAATCAAGGTAGAGCATTTTGAGGTACATCAGGTGAAAGTATGAGACATTGTGTAGGTGTCAGAGATTCGTAAAGTGTCAAGAACCTCATTGAAAACCCTAATTCATCAGTGGAGGTCACCATCATGTTTATGATAGTTGAGTTGAGCTAAGCTTAGTGAGTTGAGTTGAGGTGAGCTCACAGATCTGGTTGAGCTCAATGAGCTACTTGGGTGAGTTATGTTGAGATGATTTGAATTAAGTTGAGTTGGTCACTGGTGAGTCGGGTGAGCCAAGTTAGGTGAGCTAGTGAAGATCTCATCATTTTCCATAAGGAGCATATGAAAGTGAGCTCAGGTCAAGTAAGCTCAGTGAGCTCAATGAGCTCAGTGAGCTAAGGGAGCTGATCAAACCAATCAAGCATCAAGAGGAACATCAAACAACTTGAGCACTATGAGCTATCAAGGGCTAATTGTTATGAAAACCTAAGGAGTGAAAGAGTGATCCTCACTTCCATGATGGATCAAAGAGGGATCATCATGAACAATGTTTGTGGTCATCTCAATGTTCACATTAGGAGATCTCTCAACAATGTTTCTAAACACTCATTCAACAACCCAAGGTGTCTGTGCATCATGGAGAAGGAGGATATTGTGATCATTATCGGCAAGTTCTTCATTAGAAAGAGCTTCTTCATCACATCTGTCAAATCTCGCCCTTCCTTCTTCTCTCTTCCTCCCTCTTTCTTCTCTCCCCTTTCTAATTATTCGTTATGCATAATCATGGTAATTCATCTCATTCACTTAAGTGACTTTCTAAAGTTGAATTGTAAAAGTCCCTTTGATTTATAAAAAGGGAACTTGTTTCTCACTTCTTAGGAAGATGTAAAGTCACAAGTTGAATGGAGACATGAAGAGTCATGTGGGGGGTAGATGAAGAGGAAATTCACAATGCTATAAATTGGAATGGCTCCCCCATTCCAAAAGATCCTAAATTTTAGTTCTTGGTAGCAATTGTGGATTGTGATTTGGGTGTTGAGCTTTGTATCACCAACACAAGAAATAAAAGCTACATTCTTCCATGTTCTTTGTTCATGTTTTTCCTCTACTCTCTCTCTCTCTCTCGTAATCTTGCAACTATGGTGATCAAGAAGGAACTTGGTGTCCTTGATAAATAAACCTAAAGAACTATGTGTCTTTGGTTTTTTAGTATCGCTAGATGCTTCATTTTTGCTTTCCTCTAATTGAATGTTGAAATACTCTGGTTATTGGGTGTGAACTCTGTAATTGCCTACTCACAACAATAATCTTCCTTTTCCTAATTTCTCTCCTTCAACCCCCTCACCGCTGCAAATTTCTCCCTTATACCTCATACAAGAACTTTGCCACAAGTTAAGTGAAGTGTGCCTATGTGATACCAACCTATTTGGCCACCCCACAACATTTAGATAGAATTAGGATAAATACATTCAATAATGGGAGCCTTCCAATACACAAGGAGGGGCGTAGCCACGTGAGCATTGGTGGAAACACATAATTTTCCATACAAAAATTATTTCACCAACAATGTTATATCAAAAATTTAGGATGTAATTCACAGATTTGACAACCAATTATTCTTTTTAAAACGTTTATACATTAGGTGAAACCCTTGTATTAATTTTTCGAAATTCTTCAATTTTGGATTTTAACTCTTCAACTATGTCTTTATCTTTCTATAGGAGTCTACGAGAGAGTGCCCAAATTCATTATCATTGGGATCCTCAACTTTTTCATGTCTTTCAATAGCTTTCAATAGTGTTTTTCCATTATTTTTAGTGCACTACTTGTTTTCCTAATCAAACAATATATTTCGTTACTTTACTTACTACAATTGATGTACTAAAATGTCGGGTAATATTACTATCTTTGGGACGTGAGGTTAGACCTAATTTTTTTGGTATGCATTCATTAGATTTTTTACAATGGATTTTCCATTGTTGGTCCTAGATGTTATTAGATCAAGGGTCTTCATAGTGGGCCTAAACTTAATATTTTTCATCATTTTAACAAACAATCAAGACATCTTCTGTTTCATTTAAATCGTTAAAAATGTCTTCCATATCTTATTAACTTTTCTTCTACTGCGTGTTCACCAATTTATCATTAATTGGAATTAAAATATTTTCATCAAAATAAAATAAAATCCTAAGTGTTTTACGTAAAATTTTAACTGGTGATCTCAATGATAAAGTTGGTTGAACATCATGCAAACATTGTTCATTTTTTGTATGTTGTTCATCTTCATAATTTGGCAAATTTTGTGTGTTTTGAATAGGTTGTTCATTTGGTGTAACATATAAATTTAAATTTGGCATTACATCATCATTAATTGAACATTCACTATTTATGGATTCAATTAGTATTTGAAGATATGTTTTAATGTCAAATTCATTTGGAAGAGATGACATACCTTCACATCCATACATTTATTTCTTTCTTTCACGGATTTTTTACACTCGCAGCCCTTATTTTTTCTTTTTCTTGTTCTTTCTTGGCTCTTGTGGATTAAAGAATCTATCTTTGGCAAAGACTTGTTCAATTTGTTTTTCATTCCCTTTTTGCATTTTCCTCTTTGTTCCTCCATCTCCTTGAGTGTTTTCTTTCGTGGTCTCATCCCCATAATTATCATATGTATATCAACATAAGACAATTGACACAAAAAATGTTCTATGAATGTTAGGAATATAATAAAAATGAAAAAACACTCAAATTTCAAACAATGATATGAAAATTCTCAAACAATAAAAACAATGATTCAATATAAGACAAAAGATACAATAATAATGCTCTATCAATATAAAAAATAAAATAGTACTCAATTGTCATATGAAATGTCTCAAAAGAATAAACCATCGCAGGAATATGAAGAAAACACTGCAGTTCACATGCATTATGGGACCAAAATCATGAGTGATTTTATTTTTGTGTGTTTATTCCATTTTTAAAGAGAGAGAAATGTGAGTGTGTTATAACATGCTCAATTTATGTCTTATTTGGGTTGGAAATTACCAGCCCTTAGGCTTGGATTTGGCTAGGATATCTAAGCATAAGGGTTGGATTGTCTATTCTGTGACTAAATCTTTGTTTTGTAGAAAAATAAGAATCTTGAGTATACGTCTCTGTTTTCTCATGTGTTTTAAGAAAGTATTCCAAAAAAACATGACTACAATGTCAAGCTTTGTCTTCGGTTTGTGTTGATTTATTTCTTTCTAAAATATGAATAGCTTAAAGTTTGATCCTTAATTTCTTTTAGTAGTGTCTTCATTTTCCACCAAAACACGTATTGTTTTTCTATGTAAATTTTAACCGCTCATTCAAATTTCAAAAAATTACATCGACATGATCTACGCTCCATTCTACACACATTTAAAAATCAAATTTTAATTGTTTTTCTCAACATTAGAGGGGTGTGCACATGACTATTTTATTTTTAAGATGCGTTCACTTTGAAAATTAGTAAAAAAACAATAAATTCATGGAAAAAATAGGAAATATTAGTGGGACCTAATACATGATCTTAACTAACTTTCTTATTGAAATTATTTGTAAAATATTTTACATAACTCAAAAAATGGTGGGGAGGGCACACATACAACCCTATGTTATATTTTTTACACAAAAACATGAACACTTTGTGTGTGCACCACATTTTACCCTCTTAATCTCTTCCATTTTAAAAAAGAATGGTATTTTAAAAACTAGATGTTGAGCATTATGATTCTTATTCTTATCGAATTGTTAAATTTTGAAAGCACAAATATGTAAAATTACTAGTTAATTTTAGGAAAAAGTGGCCACTTTTGACTCCCTTTTGGTCCCCTATTTCCATGCACTTACCCCTCCACCATCTCTTTATTACACCCACTAAGGCTCAACTAGATGGTTTACTAATCCTCTTGTCATTTATAAATGGGGTTATTTTAAATAAAATTTCAAAAGAAGAGTTAGAACACAAAAGTAGATGTTACACCATCTTAAGGTTTTTATTAGTAAGAGATAACTATCCCTTAAGAATCAACTTGAAAACTACCCTATTAATATTACATATATCTATGTATACTTTTCATTTAATGCATGTGTTCATAATAATTTATTTCGACAACAATAAATGTGAATTAAATCAATGTGAAATCTCTATTTGAACTATGGATTATTATGCTACTAATAGTTCAAATAAAATGCATTTGATTGTCACTTTTCTTTGTGGAAGGTTTAGGAAAATCATACAAAATCCATCTTTTTCCTCCTCTTTTCTATCCACTACTAGTTAGTTTGGTGTCATTATTTTGAGAAGGCCGTGGCCATCTCTACACATCCTAATGGGCTAAATCTGAATGCAAGTTATAAAATCTAATGATGTCCTCTAAAAGATTAGTTTTTCATGGAGGAATTGAAATATTGTATAGTTTTTTAATCTCAAATACACGTTGTCCAAAATTACATCCACGTGTAATTTTGAACAACTCATCAAAAATTGACTTAGCCACTCTTTTGCTCAGGAAAGTTGCAGAAGAATAAATTAGTCATCCGAGGAGTGTAGTCACGTAGTGTTCTGTGGGTTCTTCTAACCTACGATACAAAGGAGAATTTGATTGAGATTTAGGAGGAATTATGATGAACAAGGATCTTCCGCAAACACCAAATCAATATCTCGTAGGTCAAAGGCAAGTCACAACACCACAAGGTTTACACACCCACAAAAGCCTAGAAAATAGGCTAAGGATAAAATCCATAGAGTAAAGGAATGAGAAGCTTAGTGCTTCACGGCATGAGGAAACACAATTTCATGAAAACTCAGAAGACATAGCATTCCATGGAGTTGGTCGATTCCACGGAACGAAGGAAGAAGTCTGCCAAGTTAGAAGTCAAGATGCAAAGAAGTAGTGCCATAAGGCATCGCGTGGAAACAGAAATAAAGTTCAAATGCGACTAAGGTTGGAATCCATGAAACATTATCCTAGTGTTCCGCAGGTTTCCCAATTGTGGCATTCTGTGGGTTCTCATGGAGTCAGAAATGAAGAATCACAATTCACGTGGTAAAGTGTCGTGCGAGAAGAAGGAACTCTGTGACATAGTGGTAAGTGTGAAAGCCAAGTGCGGATGTTTTCAAATCTATAGAAAAATCCATGAAACACCCAAAAAGTTACACAACAAGAAATTATGCGGGTGAATAAATGAAGAATGTGGATGGTTTTAATGCTTTTACGCGGGTTAGAAATGATTCCACACATCATCTTGAGGGTGTCAAAGCCACTGGAAACCTTCAAATCATCTAAAGTATGTGGGAAACATAAAACCCATGTCTATTTTTTTTGAAGTGATGTCCAACCACTCCATCGACAAAAATTTAATGAAGTATGGGCGTTGTTTCTTCTCCTATAAAATCTGATGTCATGCAAATTGATCCATGTTAGGCACCAACACCTATCTAAAAAAATCTATGGCAATTTGTCCTTGGTGGTTGAATCTCATGTTGGTGCCTCTCTCTCCTTCTCTCTTTCTTCTTATCATTTTGTATAAATCTTGAACTCGAACTCATTAAACAGATCCCTCTTTGTTGCAACGACAACATGCAAAAATGGTGGCCAAATTCCCATGAGTTTCAGACATTAAATTTGGTCTCTATAATGTATTTTCACCTTCTACCATTTTTTTATCGAGTGTGCATACATTGAGCAATGAAATCAGGTGTTTGTGGTTATTCTATACCCTATTCTCATGTTTATTGTGTTCTTGCCTCTCTATTTGCATTTGGAATGATGTGTATGTTGCACTTACAGGTTTCTCCATTTTCATGTGTTGTAAATGTGTGGAAGGGTTTAGTTTACAAGGTTTTGGATTGTGGCATGTTTATCTTCCCTTTCCTCCCATGTTTTCTTCCCTTTCTTCCCCTTGTGGAAAGTGATCGACCCTTCTTCTCTAGTGCTATCACCACCCCTATTAGCCTAGGTTTTATTTCATGCATCTCTCTCCTTGCTCCCTTAGAATTGGCGTAAAGTGTTAGCATTAGTTTAGGTTGTGTTCTATGAGTTTTACCAATTGTGAAATAGAGGAATCCGGCCTTCCGCAGGTCCTGCCTCAAGTCGCAAGTCCCATAATCGACACATCGCCTCCCATGTTGCCTTAAAATCTAGATTTTCATGATTCAGAGCAAGGTGCAATTTTGAGCTCTAATAGTTTTGCACGCCTCGATGGGACAATCTTAAACACTCTACAACTTCATATCATCAAGTTTGATGCATTTTCGATGGTATTCAACATTTGGAGGCATTTTTCAAACACATCTGGTGATTCCACTGATCCAACAAACTATTTATCTCACACGTGCACTTTTTCCTTTCTTCCATTATCCTTTCCACCTTTCCACTCATTTCCATGTTTCCTTTTTTCTCATGATCTCCACATATATCTTCCATTCTCTCATTTAGATTCTCCCCCATTCATTTGAGTAGTGGGATGATATCCCCAAAAGAACCCCTTGTAAAATTTACCTCTTTTCCATGGAAATGGATATATCAATCTCCTATTGATCACATTCAAGACATAGTTAACCATTGTTCTATTCACAATATCAACAAAGAAAACATTTGCCTTAGGCTTCTTATTTCATCATTTAGAGGTAAAGAAAAGTATTGGTACAATAGTTTGTCTTCTTAATCCATTTCCACATGGGATCATCTGGGAGAGAAACTACACAACCGGATCAAGGAGAATGCAGATGTCATTTATCTCATGGAACAACTCCGTAAAATGCAATGATATTTAATGGAATACATCTCAGACTTCAAAATCATATTCATAAGGACTTAGAGAAGAATCCCTCAAGAATCCATACCCTCACAAGGTATGCCATTCTTGTAGTATTTGAGGTCCTTGGATGTTGGTTTCTGGGTCAGATTGATCCAAGCTCAAGGAGGAAACACGCTTCCTCAAGATTTTCACATTTCTATACAAGCTAAGAAGAGTCTCATTCAGGATGGCCAAAGGAAACCCATCCCCATTTCTCCCTTTATTCCCTCACGTCCCAAATCATCTGTTTCTAACAATGCAATCAATCAACGGTCCCTTGCGTATGTCTCATCTCCAACCATTTTCACTATGTATGAAAATTGTAGAACAATTGAAGAATGATATGATTCTAATTGGGAGGATGAGATTGTAATAAATGTACAAAGGAGGGCATTTACTTTAGAGAGAGATCAATTAGACTAAGAAGATGTGGATCCGTAGGAGGCAGTGTTATTTTCACAAGAAGAAGAACAAAGTTCAGGTCAACTTGCAAATAGTCTCCACCATGAGGAAAGTTTGCATGATGAGCCCATTCATGAGAAAGAGCTTAAAGAAGTTGGCCAAACCACAAGGATCAACCCATTGGTTCACATGGCTGCATGCCCAATCAGATACTTTGCTAGTTTGGAGCCAAGAACATTGTTGCCACCGGTCATGCTCACTTCAGAACATGAGGGAGAGCTTGAAAGCATCAAAGGTTAGTATCAACACCTCCGAAAACCAAATGCATAACGATTTGAGGAGATATTCATTCTCTTTCTAGATGATAATTTGAAAAACATGGGAGTTTGGATCATTTTTGCATTCTCACCATGTGATCTTGTTTCCAAACTAATCACATGGCTGCATTTTTTAAGGAAAGGAAGCTACTTCTCCTAGCCTATATCATATTTTTTTACTTTCCTTTTCCTTTGGTTAGGATAGGAGTATATTAGGTTTTCTTATTGCAAAACAAGAGCATTGTGCACACTCTGCATGTTTCCACTTGGAACATGTATGATTTTCATATTTGTATATAGTTTTGTGGGCCTATTTGTAGTTGCATAGTCTATTGAAGGTGGGTTTCATGGCAGAAATCAAATAGATGGGGCAATTTTCCAAGTTTTATTTAGAGCTCCACAAGGTCGACTTTAGGTAGTACCATATCAATGCTAAGTTCATGCAGATTTGAGGAGACAAGTTTTAAAAGGATAAGATCTATTTTCAAGGTTATGCTTGACTCCATGCCCAATGGATACTTCAAGGCTATTGGTCTTCATCATCTATCAGAAAATTTCCCTGAAATTTGCCAAATTGTTGTCCAAAATTACACCCCCATGTAATTTCCAACAATTCATCAAAAATGGACTTAGCCACTCTTTTTCTCAGGAAAGTTGTTGAAGACTAAGTTAGTCATCCGTGAGCGTAGTCACATAGTGTTCTACAGGTTCTCCTAACTCGCGGGATAAACGAGCATTTGACCGGGACTTAGGAAGAATTTTGATGAACAAAGATCTTCCATAGAAACCAAATTAGTATCTCATGGGTCGAAGGAAATTCAAAGCACCACGAGGTTTACATGCCCGCTAAAGGTCAAAAAATTGGCTAAGGACAAAATCCATGGAGAAAAGGAATGAGAAGCTTAGTGCTTTGTGGCATAAGTAAACACAATGTCACACGAACTGGAAGACATAGAATTCCGCAAATTTAGTCGATTCCGTGGAACCAAGGATGAAGTCAGCCAAGTTAGAAGCCACAATGTAAAGTAGTTCTGCAAGGCACCGAGCGGAAACAAAAATAAAGTTCAAATGTGACTAAGGTTGAAAGATGCGAAACACTATCCTACTATTCCACAGATTTCCCAATTGTGGCATTTTATGCGAGTTATCACAGAGCCATGGAATGAAGAAACACAACGTGGGTAAAGTGTCACGCCAGAAAAAGGAAAGAACTCCATGACATAGTGGTATGTGTGAAAGCCAAGTGTGGAAGTTTTCAAAGCCATGGTGAAATCTGCAAAACACCCAAAAATTCCCATAAGACATTCCACAGGTGAAAAAAGGAAGAGCGTGGATGGTTTCAATGCTTTATGGGTGTTAGAAATGATTTTTTGCATCATCTTCAGGGTGTTAAATCCGTAAGAAACCATGAATTCATATGAAGTCTCATGTAGAAGGAAATATAGAACCTGCGTCTATTTTGTTCGAAGCAATGTCCAACCTCTCCACTGACCAAAATTTAATGAAGTATGGGTGTTGTTTCTTCTCCTACAAAATTTGATGGCATGTGAATTGATCCACATCAGGCACCCTCACCTCTCTCAAAACATCTATGATGATTGGTCCTGGTGGTTGAATCTCTTGTTGGCACCTCTCTCCCATTCTCTCTTTCTTATTCTCAATTTCTTTAAATCTGGAACTCAAACTCATTAAATGGATCCCTCTTTGTTGTAACGTTACCATCCCAAAATGGTGGCCGACTTCCCATGAGTTTTAGACCTTGAATTTGGTCTCTGCAATTCCTTCTAGCATTTTTGTAATTGAGTTTGCATACATTGAGAAATGAAACCTAGGTATTTGTGTCTATTCTATGTCCTATTCTCATGTTTATTGCATTCTTTCCTCTCTGTTCACGTCAGGTATGTTGTGTTTATCACACTTGCAGGTTTTTCCATTTCGTGTGTTGTAAATGTGTAGATTTTGGATTGTGGCACATTTTTCTACCCTTTCCTTCCACGTTTTCTTCCCTTTCTTCCCCTTGTGGAGAGTAACCCTTCTTCTCTGGTGCTATCACCACCCATGTTATCCTAGGTTTTGTTTCATGCATCTCTTTCTTTCCCTCGTCCCTTGGAATTGGTAGTGTTAGCATTAGTTTAAGTTGTGTTATGTGGGTTTTTCCAATATTTGGAATAGAAGAATTCGACCTTCTCTAGAGGTCTATCTCAAGATGCAAGTCCTACACTTCATCATAGTACCATATTACCTCAAAATTTTAGATTTTCTATGATTCAAAGCAAAGGTATAATTTTGAGTTGCAACAATACCATTCATAAACCCTCATTAGTAATACATAATATTTTCTTTTCTGATAAAACCAAAATGTGAAAACAAAATAAAACAAATGTCTCCATTAAGTAATATCTAGTGATATTGACTAAAACATAGATTATCCTCAAAATCATTTCTTATAAGTCATTTGGCCACACCCTTAGAACAACATGTTTATAATTACGTTGAAGGAATTTTTTCTAAGTCACTCATAATGCATCAACCCATCTCGCTTTGACACGTTTTGTGATAACCGTATCAATGACTAGCATTGGATGGTTGTGTCTTAAAAATTAATATGGTTGGATGATCTTCTTTGTGGATTCCACAGCTAGATAAACACTTTACGGGTCGAAAAGTGGAAACATTTTAGTAGAAGGAAATTGTTGTCGCTTATTTTACTTTGAAATCTAATTTATCACAGACCCAAACCTTTGTTTTCTTTGTGTGTAGGGTTTGAAGAGAATCTGACACAAAAATGAGTATGGTGATCATAGCTTCAACATGTGCAACATCCATTAGATTCAAAATTATATGAGTGAATCATGCATCCATTCTTTCAACTTATTTTGATATGTGCATTGTGTGGGATTCAAGATCTCATTACACAATTTTCATTCTTGTTCACCATTGGTGTGATTTGATAACATGGGACCATCTCTCAAGTCGTGGGACTTGTGGACTTGAGATGGCCCTCCTCCGAGAGAAGAAAGCCAACTTCTTCTTCCTAATCCTAATGCTAAACTACTCCTAAGGAAGGAAATGTGACTATCTACTCCTAATCTAACAATTCCAAGGAGACAGGAGAGAGAAAGTGCATAAAGAGGGAAATCCTACACTAACGAGGTGATAACACCAAGAAAAGGGAGTGAGATATTCTATTGAGGGAGAAAGAATAGAAAAATGGAGATGAGGGAGGTCAGATAGAAGTGACATGGCCCAGATCTGCAAATCATCCATTAAACTCCATGAAACATGACATCCTGCACCTGTAAATGTGAAATACATGCACAAAAAACCAAGACTGAAAGGGAGAGGCATGGAGAAACAACAAAACGATGCAAAGGGTCAAGAACACCAAAAACATGTTTTTATTGCTCTGTAAGGTGCATGCACCATTACATTTTTGGAATAGAGGCACAAATACATTTTCCAGTGCATGGGAGAAGGTTCACATTTTCAAAAATGGCATCGAGAAACAAATTTGACAGAGTTTCTCTATGCCTATAATGTCTCTCTTTCTCAAACGAGAAGTGTTACAAATATATAGAAGGAAAAGAGAGAGAAGAGGGAAAAGTTGAATCCTACTCCAACCACCATGAGATATGCATTGAATCCTGCCTTGAAAGCTCAACCACTGAATATCAATGCCTTCTACAAATCTACCCACAATATGTCACTTCTGGTTCCCAATGATGAATCAATCAAATCTCGTAGTCAAGAGATTGATTCTCGCATTAATGGCCTGGAAGACTCTTCTTCATTTTTCACCTACCAGGGCCACGGCAGCCTGGCACTCGTTTGGGCTTCCCTTTTGATATGGGACACGTGGCAAGCCAGATTAGAGCAAAAATCAGGCTTGCGGGTCCACAACTTATCTTTTTCCCTTTTGCGTAAAAATGCAAAACTCAAAATACTCCCGCAGCCCCAAAGCTCCACCTTTTGACTCTGTTTGACCATTTTCCCCTGCCTCCATTTCATCCTGAGACACGTGGAGAAGTGCGCTTGTTTGAGCTTCTCTTTTTGGATTCATCTTTGGAGAAGTGCCGCTAGGACACGTGGCTCTCTCTGTTGGCTCTGCTATTTCATTTCCGAGCCCACCTGTAACCTATTTGTCATCCTGGAATGTGAGCTCATGGGTCTGAGTCATTTCCTTCATATTTCCCTTATGTGTAGGAGTTGTCTTGACCAAATTTTCTAGGGGGTGAATTTGGGATAACAATTTGGCGACTCATGGGACATCTGCCTGCTAGATGAAGAGACCAATGGCCTTGAAGCATCCATTGGGCATGGAGTCTGCCTGATAAATATGAAACTGATCTGAGCTTTGAAACTCTGACCTCTGAGCCATTTGGAAACCCACTGAAACTTGAAGTTGAACTTCATCAAAAGCCAACTGAATGCACTGTGCAAGAGCAATACAACAACACCAAAACTATGTACAAACTGAAAATCATACATGCTCCAAATGGAACATGCAGAGTGTGCAAAAGCACTTCTTCTGCTAAAAACAAACCTACCTACACTACTCTAACCAAGAGCAAAGGGAGCTCAAACAAAGCCTGCAACTGGCAAGGAGAAATAGCTTCCCTTCCTCAAAAATGGCAGCCATGCAACTGATTTGGCACTGAACATGGCTGGTTGATGAGTGAAAACTGACCATAAGCTCGGGTCCTCCACCCAAATCATCAAGGTATCAACATTAATGGAAAATACCTCCTCAAGCTGACCTCGCATTGACTCTGGAGGTATTGATGGTGACCCTGGTACTTTGATGCTCATCCTCATGCCCCCAAGTAGGCATGACTGGTTTTGGTTTCTCCTTCGCTCCAATGAAGCCAAGTACTGATCGGGCATGGTCTCGATCCTTTCGATGTGCCCTTTGTTTGAGTTTCAACTCCAAGAATGGAGTTTTTTTCAGACCTTCGATGAATGTGTGAGAAGAAGTGGTGAAACTCTTCTCGCTTCTTTCCTTCCTCTTTTTGTGAAGAACATGGAAGAGTCATGTCTTCCAATCTTGGTTCCAGAGGGCCATTATGGAGTGTAGGTGTTGTTCCTGAATGTTCTCCTCCATGGCAACAGGTTCATGTGTGTGGGATGTGAGAGATGGAGGAAAAAATGATGTGATCTCCATGGGTTCCCCTCCATCAAGGCAATCCCTCAAGTCTGACAGATGGTCTGCCTCCTTGTTGTCCTGTTGCATGTGCTCTACCTCCTCCATGGTGCCTTCCTGATCTGCAACTTGATCACCATGGCTCCCTTCACTCTCAAACATGAAGTTTGAAAGATCAAACTCTTCTTCAACATCAAGAGCTTGAAGGGGATGAAGTGGGAGGAAGAACTGAAGGTTCTTTTATGGCCTGCTCCACACTTGGGGCCTCTGAAACTGTATGGTCCTCCTCCATCATGGGTTCATCAATCAAATCAAGCCCTTGAAATGAAAGCAAAAATCTTCAATGATGCCTTCTTCATTGAGTGGCCTCAACACTGATTTGATCTCTCCCAGCTGCTCCTCTTCAATGGGGCTTGGGACTGATTGTTCCTCCTCTTGTTCTTTCTCTTCTTCTACTACAAACTCGGCCTCAGCCACCACTGGTTCTTCAATCTTGACCTCCTCTATTGGCTTGACCATCAAGGGGATCTTTGTAAACCCAAATTTGGCAGCCCAACTCTTCAGATTGTCTTGTCATTTCTTTTCTGTTGGGATCCTCTTCTTGTTGTTCTCCTTGACTGGATTCTTGAATCTCTTCCCAACATGGGCTTGGGAAGCAAAGAGGAGTGGAAGGTTGGGGTTCAACCAGCTTTGTAATTGTTGTGGTGGGAGGGAGGTGGAACTTCTTGTTTGTTCGTGAGGGGATGACTTTTGGAAGGGAAAAGGAAAGAAGAATTGAGATGAGGTGGAAGACTAGGGATGGAGAAATGGATTTCACACTGGGCCAACAGCATTCAATGGGAAGCTTGGAAATCAAGCCCAAATTGAGATGGTGTTGCTTGAGGAGTAGAGAGAGAAAATTACAAGATAATGGTGTAGGATTTACCCATTGACAAGGTTGTCCCGCACTTTGCTCATAAGCCCCGATCTCCACTGTCCATTGTGCAAGTTGGGGTAGCATTTCAATCATGAAGTCCAGCTTCTCCTGAGGGTTGTAGTGTCTTGGAAAAGGGCCTTCCCATGGACAAGGTGCCCTGCAACCAATGCTGAAAGCCCTCATTTGAACTGTTGCCCTTAATTGAACCATGCCAAGCCTCCATTTTTTGAATCTTCTCCAAGATCAACATCCTCTGCATAACTATCGCCATTATATGCATCCCCTTGTTCTTGATAAGCTCCATGGCCAAACTGATTTTGACTCTGCTCATATGGGTAAGCATATGGTCCTGGATCTGATTATAATGTTGATCTGGAGGAGTTGGGAAATACATTGGAGGTGGACTGTATTGTTGTAAGTGTGAGTTCCATGAAGGGAATGAAGTCATGATTGCACAACCTCATGGAATGGGAGAAAATGAAAGAGATGGAAGAAGAAAATGGATGAAATGAGTGGAAATGGATGGAAAAGGTCTGCAACTCGAGAATGGGTTTTTGACCAGATGGAGTCGCCAGATGTGCTTGAAAGTGCCTCCAAAGGCTGAAATCTTCACCAAGAGCACATCAAACCTGATGAAGTGAAGTGGTAAGGTGCTTTAGACCTGTCCCACTAGGCGTGCCAAAACTATTAATGTGAAATCACAACACCCCCAAATGAGTTATGGATCTGCTTTTCTAAGGTAGGTCATTTGGTGTGATTTGCATAACATGGGACCATCTCTCAAGCTGTGGGACTTGCGGACTTGAGATGGCCCTCCAGAGAAAGCTTCTTCTTCCTAATCCTAATGCTAAACTACTCCTAAGGAAGGAAATGTGACTATCTACTCCTAATCTAACAATTCCAAGGAGACAGGAGAGAGAAAGTGCATAAAGAGGGAAATCCTACACTAACGAGGTGATAGCACCAAGAAAAGGGAGAGATATTCTATGAGGGAGAAAGAAAATAAAAATGGAGATGAGGGAGGTCGATAAGTGACACGGCCCAGATCTGCAAATCATCCATTAAACTCCATGAAACATGACATCCTGCACCTGCAAATGTGAAATACATGCACAAAAAACCAAGACTGAAAGGGAGAGGCATGGAGAAACAACAAAACGATGCAAAGGGTCAAGAATGCCACAAAACACGTTTTTTATTGCTCTGAAGGTGCACATACCATTACATTTCTGGAATAGAGGCACAAATACATTTTTCAAGTGCATGGGAGAAGGTTCACTGCTCAAAAATGGCATCGAGAAACAAATTTGACAGAGTTTCTCTATGCCCAGAATGTCTCTCTTCTCAAATGAGAAGTGTTACAATATATATAGAAGGAAAAGAGAGAGAAGAGGGAAAATTCAAATCCTGCTCCAACCACCATGAGATACACATTGAATCCTACCTTGAAAGCTCAACCACTGAATATCAATGCCTTCTACAAATCTACCCACAATATGTCACTGGTTCCCCAACGGATTCAATCGAATCAAATCTGGTAGTTGAAGAGATTGGATTCTACGTTAATGGCCTAGAAGACTCTTCTTCATTTTTCACCTACCAGGGCCACGTGGCATCCTGGCACTCATTTGGGCTTCCCTTTTGATATGGGACATGTGGCAGCCAGATTAGAGCAAAAATCGGGCTTGCATGGGTCCGCAACTTATCTTTTCCCTTTTACGCAAAAAACACAAAACTCAAAATACTCATTAGCCCCGAAGCTCCACCTTTTGACTCTGTTTGACCATTTTCCCCTGCCTCCATTTCATCCTGAGACACGTGGAGAAGCGGCGCTTGTTTGAGCTTCTCTTTTTGGATTCATCTTTGGAGAAGCGCCGCTAGGACACGTGGCTCTCTCTGCTGGCTCTGCTATTTCATTTCCGAGCCCACCTGTAACCTGTTTGTCATCCTGGAATGTGAGCTCGAGTCTAAGTCATTTCCTTCATATTTCCTTTAAGGAAAGAAAGAAAGGAACACCGTGTTTCCGACTCTAAAGATCGACTTCCCTCATGTTTTTGTACACCAAAGGAAATTTTCAAAGTCACCGATAATGCATCAAATGAGTTTACTCGATGCATTTCTGCCATAGCCATATCAATGAATAACATTAGATGAGTATAACTTAAAAAATCAAGTAACTCAATTCTCTTCTTCACCAATTCATTGCTAAATAAACTCATTACGAGATTTCAAGTGCAAATGTTTAAGAAGAATGATATTGTTATCACTTATTGTAGTTTTGAAGCAAACTACTCATAGACCTACACTTTTTTTGCTCTGTGTGTGGGTTTTGAAGAGAACACGACACAACAATGGGAATGGTCATCGTAGCTTCAACATGTGCAGTATCCATTAGATTCAACATCAATCATAATATTCAATCACGTGAAGAGATTAAGGCACAATGTTGTTGGGTCAACATAACAAAGATGGTACAAAGGCTTGTATAATGCAAACATCTAAAACATACCATATCAGTCAAAATTTCTTATGCAAAATTACCTAGTCAAGGAATCTCTTTCAAACCCAAACAACAAATAGTACACTTTGATGTTTTTATTAGTAAAAATCCCTCATTGCAAATTAAAGAGTGATTTTCATGAACATAAGAAAACCTATGGATTCACGGTCTAAAACTTTCAATCAATAGTTAAAAGATACATTTTATCATATGACAAACTATTGGAGGGGGTCAATTATTGATGGGTGTTCTACACATCATATGTTTTCCTATAATTATTAAAGCTTTAAATTTAAAGGATGCTACAAAGTTCTACAATATTAAATCATTGTTGTTCGGTTTCTAACATGGAACATGTATGATGGGAAAAAGATAAGATCCTAGTTGGGTTTCCAAGTATAGGGATCTAACCTAATACCGGTCATATTGTGTAAATAAAAAGGTGCTTAGGGAGCGTTAGTGTCAAAATTATAGAGGACAATGACCCTAACCCTGGGATAGTTATAGGTTTCCAAGGCCTATAACTAAGATAAATATAGGTATCCTAGTAGGATTCGGAAATAAGAGTTACCAAGCAATGGATAAATCAAGGGGTGTAATATAATAAGACAATGCAATAGATCAAAGCAAACATACATCTACTCTAGTCTATAGAAATGAATGACCAATATACAACATGCACATACAAAATGAAAGACTAAAGAGGGTTAAAAATACTTAACTATACCATGTGTGTGACCATTGATACATAATCGTCCCCACATACAACAACACAAAGAGAGAATCACTATGGGTGGAGAAGGGGAAAGTTCAATTAAAATATCTCTCGGTCCTAACTCATTATGGTGACCCAAATGTAAAAGTAAGCTCCAAGACTCCAAGTCGGCTAATTAAGTGCAAGGTAGTGTGAAATAGTGCAAACAAGAACAATTATAGTGTAAACAAATGATTGTAAATTGTTGTAATTGAGGGTAGGTTTATCAAGCATATATAATCGATGCCATCGCCATGGGCGATGACGTCAGATATGGAAAATCCAAAAGAAACCCCATTTCCCATGGGTGATGGTGTTGGCCTGGGGAAACCGACGTCGGTGATCGATTTCGGCTACAAGGTAACCGACGCCGATTGGCTAGGGCATGAAATGACCGACGCCATCGGTGTTGATTCGGGAGCTTAAAAAGGAAAAATACGCTTTTGACGGATTCATTTGTCTTTTTTCCGTTTGTAGAAAATAATAGAGGAGAAGGTGAAAGGTGGAAAACAACAAGACGAGGTGTAGAGGTGAGCGGGCGAGCTGCGTGGTGGGTGATTGACATTCAATCGGGCCCATGAGATCTATCCAATTGATTTGATTGGTTTGGAGGTGAAAAGTGTATTTTGACATGATGGAGGTGGGAGAGGGAGCGGGTGGACCATCAAGACAGTGGTGGTCGACATACCACCATGGAGATGGCGCCAAGTAGAGGTAGGTGACAATCCGAATCCCACATTTGATTGAAAATAGTGTGTGGAAATTGGTTTTATTGAAAATTTGGGTGTAATTTGTAATTTTTAATTTGTGGGTAAAATTGAAGGAAAAGAGGTGTGGGAAGGTAAAAAATAGGTTTAATTAATGTGGAATGAAGCTAGGATAGGTTTGGGTGGATTAAAGTAGGTTTTTAGGCTAGTTTTAGTAATTTTTTATAATCGGGGGATGGGTTTTAATTTTTGACATCATGTGACAAAGACCAACGCTGGCCAAGGGTTGGCCGATGTTTCGGCTTTGGCCTGGCATTGGTCAAGTCTCAGGTGACCGACACCGGTCAAAGGGGACTGATGATAGTTAAGAAGACCTGTGTCGGTCGGGATTAGGAGAAAATAGGTAAAAAGGGATAGGTAAGTAGGTGAACTAAGATAGTGGGAAGGATGATGAGAGACAGTAGATTTATTGGTGAACTAGGTGAAAGGGGGAGGTGTGAAGGACGTGGTTTGGGTAGTGTGTGGTGGGTAATAGGTGAGTTAAGATGGTCAAGTCTTGACAATGTCGTGGTGGATGATGCAGGTGAGAGATCAGCTAAGGATGCAGGATAGAGTACCACCCCTTTTGGTATAGATACGACCCAGTGTGACTACGGAGGAGTGGGAGCACATGAATGAGGTTAGACTTATTACGATCTGGTGATATAGGCGTAAAGCCTAAGATCATAGCTTGATGGTTGCTTCCATCGATGGGGAGATGGGACTTAGCCGACTAATAATTTTCATGTACCAACGAGTGAGATGACCGTCACACCGGGAGGCGCGTGCATGTGATTCTACGAGTGCCTATTATTTTGGGAGTCAATATATTCCATCTCATCTGAGGCATCCATGGAGCCGATAGTGGTAGTTTTTAGTGAGGCAATGGGCCTATTGAGCTATCACAGTGTGAGTCTCACTTATGGAGACATGTATGCAACCTATCCACAGGAGATGAGGTTGTTGGTATTGATGATGGAGGCGGTGGGATGTTTTGCTCACAGGTCAGAGGGTGGGAGATTCCACAAGAATCGATGAGAATGCTCAAGGATATGATAGAGGAGAGCGGATATGCTTCACTGGGCACCATATTTCCTCCCAATTAGATAGGAGCTATGGGCCTATGGGAGATTAAGGAGATTTGGGATGTGTTGTACTTTTTATTAAATCTGGGGCATACGAGCCCATTGTGTGTGTGTGCCCAGTTGGTTTGCCATGATAGGATTGGCTCGAGGGTGTCTTTATCAGAGTTGGTTTTAGATGCCTGGGTACTAAACTGATGGACATATGAGGCGATACAAGGTCCATGTATGATGTATCATACTATATGAGGTTACCTGGAGGGTCTTTCGTGAGGTTGATATCATTTGGAGACCATACATTGGCTATCCATCATAAAGGGGCATGATATAGGATCTAGAGGGACTACAGTTGTTGAGGTGGATATAGGGTGGCATGCTAGAGAGCACGAGATGATACCTGTTGATAGGGTTAGATGGTAGTTTGGACTACCATAGGATGTGCCTCCACCCTTCCCACAAGTACCACAGAGATGACGTGGAGAGACCCATGTCTCCAAAATCCCCGAGTGATCCGGACAGGGTGGAGGATCAGTTCGATATCAACATATTGATGATGCGGAGTGTTACCATATGATAGCAAAGTGGTGGGTGGCACAACTACGGGCAACACCACCGAGGCCAGGGCAGCCAGATCTAGCTACGATCATAATGCAGAGGGACACATTACAGGGGTAGCTGGTCACCCTTTAGACATAGATCACAGGTTTGCAAGGATAGTTTTGGGGCACATGCACAGGTGGCCACCTTACATGCTCAGGTGATGGCCTTACAGGCCTAGTTAGTATAGGGACAGGTGCCTGCACAGGGAAGAGATGGTGATGGAGGACATGTATATGCCTTACAGACATAGGTGTCCAAGTTTTAAGGGTAGTTGGCCACCACACAGCACATGTAATAGCGGCTTACAGCCTAGCCTTGCATCATAAAATTACCCCACAGTGCCTTGGGGACATGGTCCCATGGTACACAGAGGAGGAAAGGGATCACAGGTATAGGGTCTGAGGCCATTACTAGCAGGGAAGAGTTCATAGGTTAGCATGAGACCCATGAAACCACCGGCAAGCAGTGTAGATGATGAGGTTCAGGATGCCCCGAACAAGGTTCACTATTATCAGGATCACTTGATGACCGCAGCATTGATGTCCCCTCTTATGTTGAGTACAAGGCATAATATACATCTAGTGAGCGGACCAGACTCGTAGCTCAGAGCACGTGTGGAGCCGATGAGCCCATAGACAAGGCTAGGGAGAGGTTACCAGTTCTTGGAGGCCAGGACCAGGTGAGGGCCAGGAGGAGGCTAGGTCGAGACCCATGGTAGGTGGAGAGATGCTAGCAGTGGTGCCCGACAGGTAGGGAGGGGGAGGAGGAGACATATGAGACAAGAGGAGGAGGATATCGTGTGTGGGGTGATGAGTCACTAGACGTGACATTGTATGATTTTTGATATATATACCGCCTGCGTGTCGAAGATTTTGGCGAGACTGTATATGAGAGTTTTGAGATTGTGATGTTTATACCGACCCATGTGCCGAAGATAGTGAGGCTATATCTGAGTGATTTGAGATACTTGATGTCTATATGTCTACCTATTCATTATATTGAGGTACAAACATTTCAATTTGTGGTATATTTATGTTGATGGTGATGTTTATTGCTCATATGATATGATGTTGATGATGATCTTGGTTATATTTCCCTTTTGTTATTGTCATAGAAATTTTTAGAAGGTCCAAAATAGGCATGGAAGAGTCAGGTCTAGGCATGGTGGAGTTAGGTCTAGGCATGGTGGAGTCAGTCTAGGCATGGTGGAGTCAGGTCTAGGCATGGTTGATTCGAGGTCATGTAGGCATGGTTGAGTATGGTTTTGTGTTTGATTTAATTCCTAAGTTATTGGTATCATGGAAAACAAATGATGATGTATATGTATGTTGTGGTTTAATCTTCCAAATGTTTGATAGCATGGAAAATGTTAAAATAATTAGGTAGAATATGGATATGGTAATGAAATGGTAAATGATGAAACAATGAATGTTTGTTGTGGTATATTAATTTCCAAGTTTTGGTGTAAATGGAAACTAACTAGGGTAGAATGTGAATGTAAAAGGAGAAAAATGATTAGGGGTAAAAGGTATAGAAAGGGGAAAGATGAAAAATATAAAAGATGAAAGATGGTCGAGCTAACCTCCAAGGGCCCCATGCCCTCAAAGTGCTGCCTATATAGCCCCGATGAATAGGGGCCTCAGACCGATGTATGTAATGAAATTACTTGGATAATTCAGATCATGAGCAGCAATATAACAAAAAATAACACAATATTCCAGAATAATGATCTTGATATGTAATTAGAATAGCTTCGCCACTTCGAGGGGCAACCTCCAAACCATATAATAAGACTCAAATGCTCAAATGATGATGAAATACTACCTACAATCCCCTATATATACTATTCCTATGTTATGGCCATCACCAAGGCCGACCTACTATGCATGAGAAAGTATAAATGATATAATAAAATGATATGATAAGCCACAAGTTGGCAACTCATATCCTAATACAAGTAATAGGTTAAGGGCATAACATACCCTTCCCCTTCAAACCAACGTTGTCCTCAACATTGAATAATTCGGATGTTCTTGTAGGAAACCTTCGTCCTCCCAGTCACATCTTTTATGCTCGATTCTTCCACTTGATCGATATTACTTAATTTCTCTAGTCCGCCACCGCTTGTTTTTACATAATCGTCTCTGTCTCCAAAATGATTCTTCCTTCCTCATCAATTTCTGGTAAATCTTTTTGGGCTTCAAATTTCTGTCTAATAACCTTGAGTGTTTGAGGAGTACTAATACCTGACAAGGCATGGCAAGAAATTATAGGTTTGTGATCCTCTACTTCATCTTCTACTGGTTCCTTAACCTCTCCTATAATTTTAGATTCCTCATCATCCTCATTAGCTCCATCATTATAGAACAAATTCTTCTCAAAGACATTTGTGTCCTGGCCTATATTTTATATCACAGTTAAAACATAATCCTTTTTCTCTCTTTTCTTCCATTTGTTGAGGAGTTAGTCTAATTGGCCTAGAAAATGAAGCGGAAGAGATACTACGGTCTCTCGTGTTACCGAAAGGTGGCCTCCTACTACAAATAACTCTTTCCTCTGTGGCATTGACGTGCCATGATAATAGAATCATAAAGCTTGAGTTAATTAAACATACGTACCTCATGCTCGATGTGGTCCTTAAGACCCCAAGAAACAAGTCATTTAGATTCTCTTTCTGGAATATTCTCCACCCTTAAGGATAGGTTCCTGGGAATTGATGCACATAATCTTTGATGATCTTGTTTGTCGAACTTTGCTAATTGACTAAATTAGTTCTCTCAAACACCGTGTCTATAAAGCAACCTGCAACTCCTCCTGGTAAAAACCTGCCTAAGTGACACCGAGACCATTCTTCCGCCTCCGAGCACATAACCATCAATACCAAACGAATTGGTCTAGTTTAAGATATAGGGATGCCAATGTCACCTTTTTTTCGACGATGTTTGATGTAACTCAAAGAATTTCTCCATTTGATTTATCCAATTTGGGGATCCTTACCATCAAATTTGCGCATATCCACTTTCGGCATTATGTTATGTGGTTATGAATAAGTTGGATTCGATTGGGCTAAAAATGATCCAACATGGTTATTGTGTCCCCGATTTTGAACCGAATATCCTCCTTGGTTGATATGGGCCGATTTTGGCCATACTATTGACCCTTTACATGTGCATGATATCATCCAACCGATGATTGATTTGGGCATGTCTCCTTTAGAGGCCATCTTAGATTGAATATTTCGCAGCTCATACAAAAGATGGCTCACCTTATGATCAATGGGGTAAACTTAGTGATGAGGAATCTATATTTATCCCTTCGAGTCCATCTCTTCAATCGCACCACATCTTTATCTCGGGGTTTTACCCGGGAGTAACCTGGATTCTTTTTTTGCTCTTGTGGAAGGCCTTCACATGATGTCAAACCTTAGGGTTTAGGGTTTCAATATGAATTTTTTTAACAGAAAACTATAGAGAAGATACTAATACTTTTTTGAGAGTTTTCGGAAAATGTAAATAACTTGAAAAAATTCCACATTTGCAGATCCTGAGGAGCGATTTTATGAAAAACCCTAAATTTGTAATAACGTGCATTAAGCAAAGTAAATCAAAAATATGAAATTTTCAGAAACCTTACTGGAAATGTTTCTCAACTCGGGTAAAAATATCTCCCACCAATTCACTCTAGTTCGCAATATATGTATGGAAACAAAAATTAGGTTTTTGCCCTAATTTTGGCCGAGGTCGCACTCCGATACCACTCAGTAATGAAATTACTTGTATAATTTAGATCATGAGCAGCAATATAACACAAAATAACAATATATTCTAGAATAATGATCTCGATATGCAATTAGAATAGCTTCGCCACTTCGAGGGGGCAACCTTCAAACCATATAGTAAGACTCAAATGCTTAAATGATTTATGCTATTCTATGTTATGGCCATCACCAAGGCCGACCTTACTAAGCATGAGAAAGCATAAATGATATAAGAAAATAATATGGTAAGCCACAAATAGGCTACTCATATCCTAATACAAGTAATAGGTTAAGGGCGTAGTAATGTAGTTCTCCCATAAGCTAGGGAAGAATATGATGAGGCAGTAGAGGAATGGGTTGGTAGGCTTTTAGGGATGATTGAGTTTAGGTCTTCAGTGCATGTTTAAGTTTAGGTCATTTAGGCATGGTTGAAGTCGAGGTCATTCAAGCATGTTTAAGTTTAGGTCATTCAGGCATGGTCGAGTCTAGGTCATTCATGTATGTTTGAGTTTAGGCCATTTACGCATTGGTGATATGGAGGTCAAATAGGTATGGGTGATTTTAGGTTGATTTTGGTGAAAGAGGAATTCCCAAAATGTAGGTGTCGAAGGTTTGGTCCTGTATAGGAGAATAAAATAAGTAAGAAAAAGGGTGAATGGTAAGAAGAGACAAAATAGCCACCTAATTGATAAGAACCATGATGAGTCTATCATACCAAAGATGATGTATGAACATAAAACCCTAAATTCGTTGCATGATTGACTGCTCTAAGGGTGAAAACGGTCACATGATCATGAAGTGTCGCATTTACAGCCAATCCCTTGAGTAGGCAAAAGAGTGGAAAGGAAAGGTGGTGAGGTGAAAGAAGTTGGTTTTAGCGTAACCTGGTGTGAGACAACATGCCTCTTTGGCAAGAGACCGAATATCAACATAGGCAAGTCCATGACGAAAAATCCATCTTTTTCTTTTGGATTTTATTTTGTATAGACTGGTCGATGTGGGAATTCTATGTGGGATGAGTAGAGTATCTCCTTGAGGTCTTCGTGAAGTTGAGCGATGCGGGAAGCTTCAAAATATTTTTATTTTATTTTTGCATGAATAGTCTTCTTTTTGGATAGACTAGGTATGGTGTGGCTAGCTTTGTATACTTGTCCTTCGAGGGAGCAGTCTATTTATAGCAGAAAGATAGAAAGAGTAGATGTCCTTTTTGAGGGAGTCATCTTTTTGTTATAAGTTTTACTCAAGGAGTTTGAATTTTAACAAATCCTGTATATTACTTTTGCATTGTTCTTTGGACTTTTAGTTCATGGACAAGACTATAGAGAATAATAGGCTTCTTTTATGAAGACAAAACCATAACACATAGGGGTTAGCTATGAAAGATAGGTTTTAAGTGATGAATGACCATGGGATTCCATCTTGAAAAGGACAAAAAGTATCCATGAGAATCATTCCATGAGTAGAGTCATGTGGTACTTATATTGAAGATAAGATTAAAAGGTGATGGGTAATCACATGATTCTAGTTTATTTATCGATCCTAGGTAAGTGGAAGATGAATGGTGCTCAAGGGAAAAACGCTTAATAGACATAAGGTGATCTAGGACTTGATTCAACAATAGAATGGTCGAAGATGCAAGGCATTGAGGGGCTCAAGTTCTAGTTTACCTTCTAGTGAAGACAAATGATAAACACCTGATCCATAGGTATGAGTAACGATATAGGGTCCAAGCCAATTAGGAGAAAATTTACCCCGTTTACTTTTCTCCTCTTTTGTTACATGTTGATTTTCCTTCAGGACAAGGTCACCGACATGGAAGGTTTGTTCATAGACATGTTTATCATAGGCATGTTTGATACGTTTTTGGTAGATTTGGAGGTGATCGAGAGCATTGAGACAATGTTCGTCTAATAACTCAAGTTGTACCAAATGATCTTGGTGAAAATCATCATCATTGAGCATATCTTTGAGTGAGATACGAAGAGACGGTATATGGACTTCAAGAGGTAGGAAAACCCTCTGTATTTTACCGTAGACCATAGAAAAAGGCGTGACAACAGTTGAGGTACGAATACTAGTGTGATAAGTCCATAAGGAAAAAGGAATGTGCGCGTGCCAATCCTTTCTAGTATCGACAACCACTTTCATTGTTTAAGGTTTTGTTAGTCTATTCCACTTGGCCATTTGTTTGAGGATAGTAAGGTGAAGAGAAACTAAGCTGGACGCCAAATGTGTCACAGAGTTTCTGTAGGGTTTTGTTTTTGAATTGTTTACCATTGTCTGTGATAATTCGGTGAGGAACTCCAAAGCAACAAATAATGTGATGATTAATGAATTCACATATTTTCTCGGCCTTGGTAGAAATAAGAGGTATGGCTTCCACCCATTTAGTGTAATATTCAGTAGCAGTGATAATCCATTGATGACATTGAGAAGAATGAGGGTTAATCTCGCCAACGAGATCCGAGACTATACGAGAGAAAGGCCAAAGGTCTCTTGCAACCTATAAGGCGTGACTAGGGGTATGGTGAATATTAACATGTTGTTGACACTTCACACAACTCTTGACATAGTCACAACAATCACGGTTTAGAGTTGGCTAGTAATAGCCCAAGTGAAGAATGCATTTAGCAATAGCTAAACTACTGAAGTGACCCCCAAAAATTTCGTCGTGAACTTCCTTGATGGTGTAGGGAATTTCAGAACTCGTAAGAAATCATAAGAGGATAGTAAAAAAACCACATGTATAAAGAATACCACCCATGATGACATAACAAGAGACACTTTTTTGGGGTTAGCACACTAGTTTTAAAGATAATATATTAGATCTAAGCATACATGTAAATAAAATCGGATATTCTACGATAGGAAATACACAAAACAAGAGATATAAATCAACGCCAAATTTAACGTGGTTCACTCGGGGCAGTGCTATGTCCACCAAGAAACAAGCCAATCTATTATCCAAAGCTTTGACAAGATATACAATTGAAGATTTACAATCTTCCACACCTCTCAGATGTACAATACTTTCTTTCTCTCAAGATTTTTCTTCCTCTCCAAGAATTCTCTCTCTCATAATTATTCTTACAATAATCATCAACTTTTACAAGTTTTTCTTAATTATTACTTATAAACCCTAGATTTCATGCTTATATAGGCATATAAAAACTTAGGGCACTTAGCCATGTAATTACAATCAATAGATCTACTTTAATACTAAAAATAGATTTAATTCCCGTGAGTTAATTAAAACATCCACGCATAGGTAACCGATGCCGATTAGCCCTAACCGATGTCAGTTCCTCCTTTCTGACCTATACAAATCATAGGTGGCCCATACCGGTCCCTCCATAATCGATGATGGTTACTTATGTTTTCCAAAGAAGTTTCACATTAAATGTTAATCCGAAGTAATTTGAGCTCCACAACTCAACAATCTCCCACTTGGAGATTAATTACGCACCATACCAGCATAACGTCATTCTTGGATCCTTATTTTTTTCATCCTCCTCAAGTCTTAAACTTCAAGACCAATAGAAGTGGAGTGTAGCTCCAACTTCTCCTTTCGCTAATGGCTTTGTTAGCATATCCACCATTGTAAATGGTTCTTACAAGAGTGTGGGCTACGTCCACCAAGAAATAAGCCAATCTATTATCTAAAGCTTTGACAAGATATATAATTGAATATTTACAATCTTCCACACCTCTCAAATGTACAATACTTTCTTTCTCTCAAGATTTTTCTTCTTCTCTAAGAATTCTCTCTCTCTCACAATTATTCTTACAATAATCATCAACTTTTACAATTTTTTCTTAATTATTAGTTATAAACCCTAGCTTTCATGCTTATATAGGCGTATACAAACTTAGGGCACTTAGCCATGTAATTACAATCAATAGATCTCGCTTTAATACTAAAAATATATTTAATTCCCACGAGTTAATTAAAACATCCACGCACGTGTAATCGATGCCGGTTAGCCCTAACCGATGCCGCTTCCTCCTTTCGACCAATGCCGGTCATAGGTGGTCGATACTCTGTTCCTCCATAACCGATCTGAATTGGTTTCGTGTTTTCCAAAGCAAGTTTCACATTAAATGCTAATCCGAAGTAATTGAGTTCCACAACTCAACAATCTCCCACTTGGAGATTAATTACTGCACCATACCTATAAAACGTCATTCTTGGATCCTTAGATTTTTTTCTTCCTCCTCAAGTCTTAAACTTGAAGACCAATAGAAGTGGAGTGTAGCTCCAACTTCTCCTTTGCTAACGGCTTTGTTAGCATATCCGCAGGGTTCTTACTCATATGAATATTTTCCAGATTCAACTACCCATCCTCCAATACCTACCATATGAAGTGATACGTCAACTAAATGTGTTTCGTTCTCAAATGAAATGCTGAGTTCTTTTCCAAATGAATTACACTCTAACTATCACTAAACAATTTGCAATCATATTTCTCCCTTGCCAACTCTTCCATGAACTTACTCATCCATATCATCTCTTTCTAGCCCGTACAAATGCAACATACTCTTTCCTCTATAGAATACAAAGCCACAACCTTCGAAATCTTGAAATCCAACTAACCGTCAGTCCCACCTACTATGAAAATATATCCAGCAGGTGCTCCTCCTACCATCTAGATCTCCACCATATCCGAATCAACCTAGCCACATAAAGAAATATATGAACCTCTATAACATAAATACATGCTAGATGTCCCTCTCAAATACCTAAGTATCCTTTAGATTGCTTTCCAATGCCCTTTACTTGGATTGGCCATATATCTACTCACCACTCCCACCGCCTGCAAGGTCCGGTCTGGTATAAACCATAAGATACATGAGACTCCCAACTGCTAAAGCATATGGTACTCATGTCATATATTTGACCTCCTCTTGTGATGTAGACACCGATCTTTACTCAATTTGAAGTGTCAGTACCATAGGTGTACTAAAATTTTTGCATTCTCGCATCTTGAACCTTTCTAACACCCTATGATATAATCCTCCTAAGATAAATACAATTTTTTTTCTTCCTATCTCTATGTATTTGCATACCAAGGATTATTTTTGGAGCTCCTAAATCCTTCATAGCAAATGTGTGAGCTAGCTTTCCCTTAAGCTCACCAATGTCCTGCATACTTGATCCTGTAATAAACATATCATCCACATATAGTAACAAAATAATATAGCTCCTATTTCCAAGTTTCTTGAAATAAACACAATGGTCAAATTCATATCTCAAGTAACCATGCTCATGCATAAAACTATCAAACCTCATATACCATTGCCTTAGAGCTTGCTTGAGCCCATATAGGCTCTTTTTCAACCCGCACACTAATTTCTCTTTACCCTTTACTTCATACCCAAGCAATCGTTGCATATAAATCTCTTCATCTAAATCACTATGATGGAAATTCGTATTCACATCTATTTTCTCTAAATGTAAATCCTTTACTACAACTAAACTCAATACAATATGAATAGAAGCTATCTTAATAACAAGAGAAAATATTTCACCAAAGTCAATACTTTCTTTCTATGCAAATCCCTTTACTACAAGCCTTGCCTTTATATCTTTCTGTCCATCTTATTCTTCCTTGATCCGTAAACTCATTTGTTCCGCATTGTCCTCTTACCTACTAATAACTTAACAAAATCCCAAGTATTCTGTTCCAAGGATTCCATCTCCTCATCCATGCCATGTTCCCACTGTACATGGGTCTCATCCTGCATTGCTTCTTCAAAACTTTCTAGTTCACCATTATCAGTCAATAATAAATAAAATAGAGAAGGTGTAAATATTTTTGGAGGTTTACTTACCCTTTGTGACCTTCTCACAGAGTTTGGGGTACTTGAGGCTCATTCTGGACCTCATGGACATTTGTATCCAAATTTTTAGTGACCGACACCGGTTGCCACTGTGAATCGACGTTGGTTATGCCGACCGATGCCGGTTTGGATCCTCAGTAATCGATATCGATTCATCGACCGATGTCATTCAGTGGGTAACTAACACCAATTACCGTGTAACCTTGTCGGTATTACTTTTAAATTGAGAGTTCATTTTCATCCAAAACTTCTCAACCGGGTGCATCCTTGGGTACACACATTTGATCCCCGTACATTTTGTTTTTATTCCATTCAATATCACGACTCCTAATAATTTTAGAATTCTCTAAATCCCAAAAATAGAATCTGAAATCACCAGATCCATAACCAATGAAAGTGCATCTCTTGGATTTTGCATCCAATTTTTTTCTATTTTCCTTATCAATATGCACAAAAACGTATGAACCAAAAACTTTAACTTTAATGTCTTGATCGCGTAACAACGTGACACGTGCCCCAATGATGATACTCAAGGTCTTCTCGCAAGGTGTTCGGGATCCGTAAAAGCTCTCCGAGTGTGTGCGTTAACATCCCGCATGCCCCGCTTATCCCCGTGTGCTTTATTTTTCCTTTTCCCCTCTTTTCTTAGCCTTTTCTCTTCAAAGTGACAAAGCGCCGCCTCGCCTCGGGAGGCGGTCTCGTGACCGCCGCCCCGAACAAGGTAAGGCATTGTGTCTCAGAACCGCCGCCCCGCTCTCAATCGTGGCGGCGGTCCTTTATGCGTTTTCCGTAAAGCTCTTTTAACACGACTCACGTAAATTCAACGCTTTACTAGCTTTCTTTCACAGCCATGAGCTTGCATTTATGATTCCGGTTCCCTGGAATAGTGTTTTGCCATTTGTTTATAGTTTAAGAGTTCTATTTGGTTTTTACCTTGGGTAAATGCAAATGCTATAAATAGTTGGCTTGTGCTCAAGCAAATGGCCCTCCCTTTTCCTCTCATTTTCTCATTTCAGTAGTTCAGTCTTTTATTTTGCTTAGGATTCATAGTTTAGTTCATTACATGCTCAGTTAGCATTGTTTTGTAGTTAGAAAGCCACATATCCATCTTGTGCAAGTGTTGTCATTACTTCAGGCCCCTCAAAATTTTCCTCTGATTTCTCTTTGCAATAGATTTAGTTTTCCTTTTGCTTAGAATGCTTAGTTTCTTTCATGCATGCTTAGTTAGTGTTGTTTTGTTTTTAGTAAGCCACATATCCATCTGTGCAAGCATTCTTGTTATTTCATCCAATCCATGGAGTAGAATAGCTTAGAAGCCATTAAAGTTGTAGGTTTTGCTCCTCAAACATGATAGTTTCAGTTGGACATTTTATGTTGCATGACTCTTTAATAGATCCCGCTAGGAATTGCATAAGCCAAGCTCCGTACTCTTGCACTATCCCTCTCCTACTCGCATCGTATTCGCCGTTGTTCGAGCTGCCTTTATCCCAATATCTACTTTATTGATGCTAAGCATTACACACTTTTCTCGGATCCACGTGAACACGAAGGAACGAGGAGATCACACCGAGGGGACAAGATCACACACACTATCGATTCGCCACCGTTTCGCGTAATCCGTGTTCTAGCTTTCAAAGTTCTAGTTATAATCATATCAAATAGAGTAGTTAATTTCTTTATTTCAAGTAAATTATATTCTCGATATCACAGTGGAAGTCTGTGGGGATTGATAGTTTCGAGAAACTATGATTCACTCCTCACTCATACGAGGTAGGATCGAGAATCTTGCAAATAGATTAGATAAGCTATTTTATAGTTTAGAATAGATCTACAAATCGCATGCAGACAAATAGCTACACTCGGTTATTTTGTTTGTTTTAAATTATTATTTTAGTTTTCATTCTAGATATTTTAAATAGCTTCTTTCTTAAATTCATAAAGTTCATCAGAAAACACAAAAAAAATAGAGAAATCATATATAGATATATTCGACGTAATTAAATTTCATTTTACTGTAGTTCGTTTTACATTGTTGCTTTTGTATGACAATCACGGGACCTAGAGAGCCCAGAGAATACGTATTCGAGCCAATCGTGCCTCAACCCAATCTCATCACAGTGATAACTAATATAGATCAAAATCTTAGGATTCAAGTCTTCCGAACAACCGGTAAGTTTACAACAAATCAATTCCCAACCGAGTGGGTTAAATGTAGAAGACTTACCAAGCACATACGTTTTGGTCAAATCAATCGAACTATAGATTACCCTAGGCAACATTCATATGACTCAGTAGAAGGGTTCGAAAGAAAAACCTTTGGTTGTGATCCTTGGTCCCACAAACAGATGCAGGAGACACTCTTCTAGATATAGATACCACTTAAGAATCTAGGTTGCACGAACGCCTGTAGGGTATTCGAGAAAATCACACGCTTATTGATCCTTAATATAGAAGCTGAGAAAGCATACGACTACTGGATATTAGGGATTAGGACTTGATTTCACGCATGACCATAACAGGTCCATAACAATTAAGAATATACGGTTGTGACACACAAATCCCGCAGCCCAACGAATCCATAGGAGAATTAGACATGTACACGGCCTACGCAAAGTAGTATTCCGGTCCACCCCACTTCCACCTATAATCATCAAACAATTATCCTTGCTAGACACACGAAAGCCTAATGTGAGCTAGGGAATTCTAGACTAGGCGTAGAATCGTCCATAGAATTGACTACATTTACCATCCACCATATGACCCTATCCGGAGGAATACACGAAACTATCCCGGGTCATTTTTCACGTATTCCACAACCTATAGATCGAATCACGCCAAAACTCGATATTGATTGGAGCCTTGTACTCATCCTCACGACCGATCTATCACACCAATTCAAGTTAGAGGGCCTTCTTTGCCTTAGACTCACAAATTCCGCTAATACACATATCAAGACATTAGATTGCCTAACTAGTTTGTTCGCATCTCACACATATTCCATCCCCATACCATACCCCTTGGCACGACGACCTGGGAGGTCGGGTGCGAGGAAGAGTTACTTGTAGATTCCCACGCTCACTTGTCACTTTTCCATCATATAGTCCCCACACATTTGTGTGTACAAACTCCAACTTTTGATCCTTCTTAGTTGCCGCAAATCTGAGAAATCTCACTCTCTTTGGATTTCCAAAGACACAATGCTCAAAAAATCAATATCTAAATATTTCAAATATGATAACTTACCCTTAACCTTTAAGATTTGCATTCCTCTTTAACTCATATGGCCCAACCAATTATGCCACATACATGCATCGAATCTAAAGTAGAAAATGTAGAAAAGGAATCAATAACACATGTAGATAAATATAATGTTCCTACCTTATTACCTCTTACCACAACAAAAGCACCCTTGGTGACTTTCCAAGAGTCTCTTGTAAATGTAACCATGTAACCAACTTCACCTAGTTTCCCGCAGAAATAAGATTCCTCCTAAGGCTTAAGCACATGCCTCACATATTTCAATACCCATGTATTTCCATTCTCGCAATTTAAGATGAACTTCTTTACTAGTAATACTACACGTGATTCATCATCACCCAAATAAACATGCCCAAAATCTCCCGGACATAATTTCTAAAATAACCCTTATTAGGGGTTGCATGGAAAGAAGCGCCTGAATCTAAAACCCATGATTCAATTCTATTATCTAAAGAAATAATAAGAGCATCTTGCATTACCTCTGTTGTAACAATATTTACTTCTTTACCTTTATCTGGTTGTTGGTTCTCTTTATCCTTTGACCAACAATCTTTCTTTACATGTCCTTTCTTTCCACATTTCCAACAAGTAATTCCCTTACCTCTAGATTTAGATCTGTTATCCCTTGACTTTTATTTCCCATTACTCTTACTCTTGGATCTCTCCTTCTACTTGCCCCTACTTTCTACATTCAAATAATTCCCAAATGATGATTCCTTTGTACTCTTTATGCAAATTTCTTCATTCAAGATTATATTAACCACATCATCAAACTTCAAAATATTATTAGCGAGATGTTATATTACTAACAACCATTACCAAGTTATCAACTATCGTGCAAATAACATAAGAATAAAAGTGTTTTTACTTCATCATAATGTATATCAACCGATTTTAACTCGATTTACAATAGATCTAAAATCATTCAAATGACTAGAAGCAGATCCATCTTCATGCATCTTATAACTAAATAGTTTCTTCATCAAATAAAATTTATTTGAAGCACTAGGTTTTTCATATAAATTAGCAAGAGATTTCATTAAATCTACCGTAGAAGTCACTTCTGTAATATTGGAAGCCACGTGATGCTGGAAGGCTCAATCTTATAGATCCCAAATCCTTTCTGTCAAGAATATTCCATTCTTCATCAATCATCTTCGTAGGTCTAGACTTCTCATCCAACGGTAAATACAAATCTCTTTGATACATATAATCCTCAATCTGCATCTTCCATAATTTATGATTTCGGCCGTCAAACTTCTCTACCTTGTATTTGTTTTCTTTTGCCATTGTTGTAGCTCCCACTCAATCAGAAAACCCTCTGTGAGTAAATCTGTCAACACACAAAACCCTCAAACAAAGCTCTGATACTAGTTGTTGGGGTTAACACACCGGTTGTACAGATAATATATCAAATTTAAGCATACATGCAAATAAAAGCCTATATTCTACCAAAAGAAATACATAAAACAAGAGATATAAATCAAAACCAGATTTAACGTGGTTAACCCAAAGGTGGGATACGTCCACCAAGAAACAAGCCAATATATTATCCAAAGCTTTGACAAGATATACAATTGAATATTTACAATCTTCCACACCTCTTAGATGTACAATACTTTTCTCTCTTAGGCTTTTACTTCCTATCCAAGAATTATCTCTCTCTCTCTCTCTCTCTCTCTCTCTCACAATTATTCTTACAATAATCATCAACTTTTGCAAGTTCTTAATTCTTACTTCTAAACCCTAGCTTTCATGCTTATATAGGCATATACAAACTTAGGGCACTTAGCCATGCAATTACAATCAATAGATCTACTTTAATACTAAAAATAGATCTAATTCCCGTGAGTTAATTAAAACATCCACGCATAGGTAACCGACGACGGTTAGCCTAACCGATGCCAATTCCTCCTTTCCTAACCGATGTTAGTCATAGGTGACCGATACCGGTCCCTCCATAACCGATGATAGATTCTTTGTATTTTCTAGCAAGTTTCTTATTGCATGCTAATCTGAAGTAATGGAGCTCCACAACTCAACACACTTTTGAGAAAGGCTCGTTGTCCATTACGAGTAAGATTTGGAGGTAAAATAGAAAGGGAAAGGTAGTCAACAAACTGCTTATACCAAAGGTCATGTGGGTCAGGTTCAATTTTTCTAACAAGGTTGATGTCTCGAAATAGATAAGAAGGTGATTGCAACCTTTGTACTGTGACAAAGATTTTTGAGTCGGAGGGTGAAGTGGGGATTTGAGAAGCAAGACAGGCCATGGTATCCAAAAATTTATTAGTGGAACGCAAGGTGGTTTGAAGTTCATAATGGTCAAAGGTAGTCAAAAGTATGTCAACATGATGTTTATACTTTTGAAGTATCTCGTTACAACACTGGTATATACCATTAACTTGGTTCACAACTAGTTGAGATTCATCAAAGATATTAATTGATTTAACATCTAAGGCTATGGTGGTTTGAAGACCTAACACAAGTGCTTCATATTCGACGATATTGTTAGTATACAATCAAAATATAGTTTGAAAGATAATGACATAGGCTCACCATCAAGAGGGATGAGGATAACTCCAACACCACCCCCACGTTGACATTTGGAACCATAGAAGAATAAGGTCATATGGTAAATGATATTTTCCAAAGAAAGGGTAATAATGGATTCATTAGGGAAATCGACGTTAGAGGATTGATTTCGAAGAGAGGTGTGTCGCTGAGTAAGTCGCTGATTATTTGTCCTTTGACAAATTTTTATGGGTAAATTTGAGATCTAGGTCTACAAGAAGCATGAGCCAACATGCAACACGTTGATGTTGGTAGGGCTTGGTGTATATGTAATGTAAGGGGTCAATATTTGTGACGACAACAAAGGTTTTATCATTGAGTAGGTAATGTCAAAGTTTAGTGGCTATAAAAACTAAGGCTAAATTGAGTTTTTCAACGTGAGAATATCTAGTTTCGTAGTCTCAGAGCGTATGAATTATATAATAAACTACTTGTTCTCTATGTTTCTCGTCATGATGAGTGAGCATGGCACCCAAGGAATTATCAGTAACATAAATATAAAGGTAAAATGGTTGGTCATCCTTAGGGGGAATGAGCACATGTTGTTGGAGGAGGTATTGTTTTAAGGCGTCAAAGGCTTTGTGGCATTCATCATCCCATTTTAAGGAGACATCCTTTTTGAGGAGATAATGAAATGGATGGTAGCGGTCAAAAAGTTACAAAATAAAGTGATGAATAGATTATAACTTTCCTTGCAAACTACGAAGTTGATGCATATTAGTAGGTGGAGGAATCTTGAGAATAACCTTGATTTTAGCAGATCAACTTCAATGCCACGTAAAGAAACGATAAAACCAAGGAGCTCACGGAGAGAACAGTGAAGACACACTTCTTAGGTTGAAGGTGAACACAGTACTTGATGAGATGATCGAAGATGACCTTAAGGACTATAAGGTGTTTGGCCCGATGTTTAGATTTGGCAAGAAGATCGTCTCGTAATATTCCAATATGTGATTCATAATGTCATGAAAGATATAAGTCATAGCCCTACGATATGTATCACCAACATTTTAAAGGCCGAAGGGCATGACACAATAACAAAAGGTCCCCCAAGGAGTGATGAAGGTGGTTTTGTGTTGATATTCTAGGGTAAGTTATATTTGGTTATAACTTAAGATATCATCCATGAGAGATAACATCTCATGACCGATGGTGAGATCAACTAGTTGGTCAATACCATGTAAAGGAAAGTCATTTTTAGGGAAAGCTAAGTTAAGTTCATGGAAATTTGTGTAAATGTGGAGTCCCCCTTTCACTTTTGTGACAAAATGATGTTAGAGATCCATTTGGGATAGTCAATGGGTAAGATGAAGGAAATCAAAAGAAGGCTCTGGAGTTCTTCTTTGACAAGAAGGGAAATGCGAGGATGCATTTTCCGCAACTTCTGTTTCACAAGTTTGGCCTCAGGAATAGTTACGATATTGTGGACCACAATGTTTGGGTCAATACCGGGCATATCAACGTAAGACCAAGCAAAAGAGTTGTTATGATCCAGAGGAAAAAGTAAAATCTTCCTATTCAACAACATCTAGAGATTGGCCTATTTTAAGAATGTGCAGGTCATCCTAAGTGTGAATATTGATTTTGATGGTCGATTCATTCAACGTGGTTTATGTCTCAGAAGGTAACGATCGGTGAATATAAGAATCTTCCGCACCAAGGTAGGTGAGAATAGACTCATCGTCCTGACATTAAATGACATTAATAAAAGGTGTATCATCATTAATCATGTTAGATACAAGAAGGGAAGAGAAGAGGGAGCCTCGCCATCTCATTGATAAGTTAGAGGTCCTAGGGAAATGGTGTTCACAAAAAAGTTAGGGGAATGGATTCTAGATCCATAGACTTTGTAGGTGAAGGTGGTGAAGTTGGTGAACATGGGGTGGGGAAGGTTTATCGTCCTCAATGAGTTTGACTCGGGCCTTCTTGGGAGATGGTTCAACAAATCCAATACCACTATGGTCTTTATGCTTACAAGTGGTGCATGGGATGAGAATATGGTGGCCTTGTTCATAAAAATAAAATCCAAAGCCCTTCAAAGCACAACGATGGAGGAAGTATGGGTGAAGTAACGATTGGTGAGATATTGAAGGTCAGATGAAAATGGTTGAGTTTGGGAAGGTGGCTTGGGTGAGTAGGTAGAAGCATCAATTCCCCATATGTTAAGTTGGTGTGAAGGTGGGGAGGATCATAAGGGAAAACCTCACCTATGTGGTGATCATAGTGGGGATGTTGGTGAAGTTTACCATACTCCCGAGGAGTAAGGAATATGTCAATATTATAAAGGCGGTACTCCCCCAGAGTGAGGCATTGAAAAACACCCTCTAAGGGATCAGTAGTTAATATTTGGGTATCATGAATGGATGAATTACTGGACGGTTGGGAAGAAGAAGCATTGGTTGGTTGAGAAGTAGATGGGTTGGTTGATGGATCAACTGCAGAAGTTGTGGAAACAATGGGAATAGGGGAGTTAGGTGTAGATGAGTTTGCGACAACATTAGTGGATGGGGTAACTGAGGTGAAGGAGAAGTAGTAATGGTGGTAGATGCCTTAACTGGTATAAGGACATCATTGGGTCGATACAACATGTTACAGGTCTTGAATGGTGAAGGGTCAGCTGGAATGGTATAGTTGTGTCCTTCATGTTCAAATTTTAAACATTTGTGTAAAGTTGAAGGAACACAACCCATGACGCAGATCCAAGGTCGGCCAAATAAAAAATTATACTGGAATTCCCCCTCTAAGACATAAAATAATTTCGGAATGGTACAGGGGACCACATGAATGTGGAGAATGATGGTGCCAAGGGTGGAAGTCATGGCATTGTTGAATGAATGCAACATAACTAGGTTATTATGCATGTAATTGGCAAGGATGCACATTTGGTTGTATGCATGTGAGGAAATGATGTTAATATTGGTACCACCATCGATCATAACACGTCAAACGTGTGTATTATCAATGTAGATGGAAATAAAGAGGGCGAGATCAGGTTCATCTGATTGGAGGGGTATAATCTTGTCATCAAAGAAACTAAGAGCGGCTACGTGATGAGTGGTAAGCAGTGTAGAGGAAAGGGGTGTAGTGGTAATAGAAGCCACATGGCGAGGAGTGATAATGGATGCCACAATAGTAGGGTGATTAGGTAAAACCTCAATAGATTGCAAAACCTCCATGAGGGCCTATCGATGAGACTAAGAGGTTTGGACCAGGTCGTACAAAGACATTTTGAGAGGATACTGTTGTAATTTTTTAATCATTGTACGATGGGAAACCCCATCAAAAACAAGTTACGTGTGTCTAGGAATGGTGATTTTTGGTGCAAGTGTCAATGGAATATTGGGTAAAAGAGTGGTGGATGGGCTGGTTGTTTTCTCCTTTCCTTTGTCCTTATGTGCGCATGTGTGGCCACCTAGATCATGTTAATCTGAGGAAGAGAGGGAGATGGAGAAGGTGTGTCATGAAAGGTGTAATGGCATGAGGGGTAGGAGAATGAAGAAAAATGTTCTTATGAAATAATTTAGGCGCACTGACAATTTGGTGGGGTCTTATCTAGTTCACGAATGCGGACCATGTTGATCTCAAATGTTGGAGGAGGATAAAAAGATTGTGGAGGTGGAGATGAAGATTGATGAATAGGTAAAGGATGAGGATGTGTGGTGATAGGTGGAGGTGGAATATGGTTCTCATCTAAAAGATCATCATCATCAAAATTTTCTTCAGGAGGACATAGTTGGAGAAGAATGGTCTTAAGAGCCTTACAATTTTCCACATCATGCCCTGACACACGATGGTAAGTGCAAATTTTTGTATCGTTAAACCCTTTTGGTTTAGGTTTGAGTGGGTCGTAAGGTCTAAGTGGTGGCAACGTGATGACAGAGGTTTCCAAAATATTAGCTAAGATGTTGGCATAAGACCCTACCAATGGATCACAATGTGAAATAAGTGTGGGTCTAGATGGAAGTGTAGGTGATTTTGGTGGGAGAGGTGCCACGGGAGGTGGAATCAAAGGTTGAGTTAGTTTGACCACCTGTTTGGTAGGTATTATAGTTTTAGGTTTGGATTGCATCTTCTTGGGTAAAGATGTAGAAGATGATCTAGTGGTTGAAGGTGGTGTAGGTTGAACTACCTCTTGGGAGGGTAGTGGATTTTTAGACTTTGGTTACACCTTCCTGGGTAAAGGTACAGAAGGAGTGCGTGATGTAGAAGGGAAGGAAGATGGGGGAAGGGGATGAGTTAGCCAAGGTGATAATGGAGGTGTGGTGAAGGATGTGGGAAAAGGCAAGGTGGAAGGTATTGGTTGAAGAGAAGGAAATATCATAGGTAATGATGAGGGTACTAGAAGTGGTGTAGGTATAGGTGGTAGAAAAGGATGTAGGTGATGAAAAAGGCATACATTGTGTAGGTAATTTGGGTGTAACTAAGGAATGTGATGAGGAGGTGGGTTGTTGTGCTTTTAGTTTACCTAGGATAGGAGGCTGCTTGGCTAAGGTTGATGGGTGAGGTCCTAGGATAGATGGAAGGGGTGAAGGTGATAGAGGGGTAGTGGGCGAAACCAAGTGTATGTGGTCTAAGAGGTTGGGTCTTCCTCTTAGGTGGGTGAATAGTCTTTGCACTATCTTGTGAGGACATGGCTAAATCAATTTTGATAGGGGTATGGACTAGGCTTGATGTCGGCATGACTCCCAATGTGGCAGTGGGCCTTGACACGCAGAGGCAGGTATAGGTATAGGTAAGACTTTAGGCATTGGAAAACGTTTGGTTGTTGGTAATGGTTTAGGTGTGGGCGAGGGTGATGATGAAGAGGTCATTATAACTGGCACCAACATGGTTGGTTTGGTTGTTTGAAACACCTTTGGATAGATCGTGGAAGTATTAGGAGACACCATTTACATTTGAGTTGAGAAAGGTAGCCGAAGGTTTCCCCAAAGCAGGGAATTATCAACATATTACAAGCGGTCAGCCAAACGTGAAAATGACACCGTTGCATGGGGGATGATGTTGATTTGGTAGTAATCCCTATAAAAAATGTCTGTGAGATATGGAAATTGATGGCTTCAGACTCTATGGGTAAAAGAACCGAGAGAAAATTGATAAGATCCTTGAAATCCAATGGAGAATTGTCACCAATAGGAAGGGGCACTACTAATGGATCCCTTGTGGGTAGGTGAGATTACAAGTAGGATGAGGTAGGTTCATCTTTTGGTGAAGAGGAAGGTGAGAATGAATCACCCGTGGGTAGGAGAGTTAATATTGCGGGTTGTTCATCAGGTTGAGAGGTGCGTGGGGAGACTGCATCGATAGATATGGCAGACTCCTCCATGGGTGAAGGGGGAGATAAGGGAGACTCCTCTATGGGTAAAATAGCAGATGAAACAAGTCCCTCCATGGATAAAGGGGCTCACGCAAGAATCTCCTCGATAGATGGAGGAGGAGGAAATTGAGGAAGAACTGGTATGATGTCGAAAACAACATGAACCTCATGAATGTTACTGTCATTGGTAGAAGGTTCGCTAGTTTGGTTAGACGATGAAGTGTGATTTGGGAATGACTTCTTGAAAATGTGAAGGTTTTGATTAGTCGGTGCGTTAGGGTTATCTAATATGAGATCTCCACTATCTAACATTTCTTGGATGATATTTTTGAAAGTTATATAATTGATGTCGTTATGACCCTTAACACGATGATATTTGCAGTAATCATTTTATTTGTACCATGTAAGCATAGGACAAGAGGGGTCAAAACTAGTATGTGGTTTGATGGGTGGAAGAGTGATTGCTCCATATTTTAGAAGTTTTTCTAAAACGAAGAATAGGGTTCTCATATGGGAGTGTATTTTCATTGCTCCCACTTGAAATGGAAAGTCTAAACATGAGAAAGGTTGGAAGAAGGCTTTGCTTGGTTAGATGGGTGAGATGGGATGAATTTTAAAACCACCGCGTGGGCAGATCCTTTTGCTTTGGAGTAATTATTTTTAGTTTGGAAGAAGAAGAAGTATCATTTGATTTAAACGCAATGTTCTTGTTATGCAATTATATCTTCTTCTCTTCAATGACATGAATTTCAATTTTTCGAGCCATGGTGAATGCCTCATCAAACGTGCGGAAGGTTTGAACTTGAAGAGTTGGTGAGATGTGCCTAACACAAGCCCCGTGAACAACTCTATTAACTCGGTTTGAGGAAGTTGGAATGTGAGCTGGTTGATTAGGCTTCGCCAACGAGTGACAAAATCTGTGATAGATTCATCTTCGTATTGTCGTGTCAAGTACAAGTCTATCATGGTGACTTTCTTGACAATATTGATAAAAAGTGGTCTAGGAAAGCTTGATCCACTTGGTTGAATGAGAAAATGGAGTGCCTAGGTAGAGCACTATACCAATCCAATGTAGGTCATGTCAAGGACATTGGGAATGTTCAGTAAGAGCAAAGTATCATCATGAGCGATTAGATAACACCCATGTTTAAAAGACCACAAGTGTTGTTGTGGGTATTATTTGTTATTAAACCAATTGAATTTAGGCATTTTCCAATGCGTAGGGTATGGACGAATAGGAATGGATGGGTGAATGGGCTCATTGCAAATCTTGTCGTATGTCAGAGAGTTACGTGAGCCGGAGACCGATGCTTCCAATGTCTGCATCTTGTCCATCATCATTTTGATTAGGTCATTGGTGGGTTGTGATGAAGGGGCACCTCCTTATGGTATGAGGGGGTAAATAAGGTTGGTATGACGTAGACAACATCCCAATGTGGGGTGGTGCCGTGTACTAAAATTGTGATGAAGGGATATGAGAGGGAATGGAGGTGGAGGGGAAGTACCCAGAGTAAGCAATTGAGGAAATAAGTGGTTGTTGGTAATAGGTATACGTAGGTGGGGTGGATGTAAACACCATAGTAGTGATGGGTGGAAGAGATTGAGGGATAGAGAGAATGAGGTTTTAGAAGGGAGTGTGGGCTACTGAAACTAAAGGTGGCTGAGATGCAATAGGTATATGGGTAGTGGAAGACATGGGCAAGCCGTATTGAGGGTGGTGGATGTAGGCATGGTGGATGTCGTAGGGGCGATGAATGTCGTGGGTACAACAACTATCGATGAGGTGGAGTCAAGATGAGAAACAAAAGGTGGTAAGGTGGAAGCAACCTTGAGTAATGTTGGTTGTAGGCGGAGGTAGAAGTGGGTGCAAGTGTAGATGGGATGGATACAGGCATGCCATAGATAAGTTGTCCAGATGAGTCACAGGTGGATGAATGGGCTAAGTAAAACTACAAAGCTGCGGGGTTTTGATCAAGGAGTTTTGTGAACTCCGCATCACCAAGATCTTGATGGTAAAAGGTCTAAGGTCAAGGAGGAATACATGTTATTATATAGATGGTAAGTTAGTGTGCACGTTACTGACTTTATCCAAGTTGATTGTAGAGAACTCCTTTTTGTCTGGGAAGGAATACCTCTAGATATAAAGCAAGACCACAAAAGAGTATTAAATATCGAGAGTTATAGGACTTCCTAGCAAGGCTAGATCTGAGAAGCATGATTCTTTCTCGAACGTTTGTCAATCCTCTGTTTAACATAATTCAATGCAAATAAGCAACTGCAATAAATAGGTCCTATTGCAATGTAATGATTTAGGTTTCTCATACACACAATATACTATATTTTATGCTAGATATTAAAATAACACTAAATATAATTAGAACTAGGATTTTTTAGGTCAGACAAGTCTATCAAAGGTCCAGTAAGGATCCGGGGATGATTGGTTGAGGTCTGGGTTGATTTTGGGTGAGTAGGAAGCTTGCTGGTCTGAGACTATGAGATGACACAGAGATCGATATCGGTCTAGTGAACGATTCTAGAGGGAGACTAAACCGACATCGGTTAGGGAACTGTCTTTGGTAGGGGAAATAGATAGTAAATTATTAAAAAGAGGTTTTTAGGCTCTCTGTGATTAAAGAGAGTGAGGGTAGTATGGTTTGGGTCGTAATATGGCTGAGAAGACTCGGGGATACTAAGAAGGAGGTTCAGAATGGTGAAAAGGCTTGGGATGGTTTACTAATGAGTTGGTGGGAGGAAGGTGGTGTACAAGCAATAGAGGAAATAAACCACTGAAAGAAACCAAAGATCTATCAAAGGAATAAGCAAAATGATTAGGATCACAATTACTTACTTGATGTCTTGCAGATCTTGGGAGTTGGGATGGTTGATGGTTGGTCGGATAAGAAGTGCTTGAGTCCAGTGCCATGGCAATACGGCCTCTGTGCTTCCATGAGTTTTCCAATGCTCTGGAAGGATGAACCAGATGCTTGTCTTGCACTGTGGTTGTGTGTGTTCATTGTCTGGATGTAGGAGGGCTTGAGGATTCACGCTTGAATGCAATAAGCTCCAATCACTAAATGACCAACCGGGTAAAGAGTTGTGAAATTTTATATAAGGTAACCGATGATGGTTAGGTGACCAGCATCGGTTGAGGAATAACTGACGCCGTTAAGGTGGAAAGCCCAAGTTTACCAAAAATAGGCAGATATTTTACTATTTTTGGTGTGATTTTGATTGAGTCCACTTAGGGAAGTGGATTTCACGTGAGAGAAGGTAGGAAGGTCATAAAAGAAGTTCAATTGGGTTTTAGGAAGAAGTCTTAGTTAGTTACGTTAAGTGGTGACTCAGCACTGGGAGTGATGACTCAGTGCTGAGAGTGATGACTTGGTCATTGTGAGTTAAATGCCCTGGAATGGGTCCTGGGTGAGGTGTAAGGATGAGGTGGAGGTGTGAGGGTGAAATTAACTTAATTAAGATAATTAAATTAATTAATAATGTGAGGATGAATATTAGTATATGATGAAGGGGTCATGATTAATTAAATATATTGTGTTAGTTGATTAAAGGGTCTAAGGGGAGTGTCACCCAAATTTGGTATCTACAATCCCCGTGACCACATCAAAGAATTTTGCATGGCTTATCAAGAGGTTGCATACATTGATAATTTCCTAATACGATTATTTCCTCGCATCCTAGGAGCACTGGTGTTAGAATGGTTTTTTAGTATACCCAAGGGATCCATCACGACGTGACATGCACTAGCCAAAAATTTTGTGCGACATTACTCCTTCAATATGGAGAATGATATCACCATGAACGACCTTTACAATGTAAAACAAAAACCTAATGAGACCTTCACAAGCTTCTTACATCGATGGCGTGGATTGGCAAGTTGTTTCGCTTGTGCCCTACAAGAAAAATAACTACTAAGCATATTCATCCCTAACTTGAACCCAAAAATGGCCTTTCATTTACAAATGCATTGCGGCTCTAACTTCGAAGAAGTTCAGAGAGAAAGCTATTCAAATCGAAAAGGATCTCATTATGAAAGGTACACTTAAACCGGTCATAAAGGAAAAACATAAAACAAAACCATCAGATAAACCAAAGTTCTTAAACAAAAGAAAACATGTAGTTGGTGAAAACATCACATAATAAAAAAGAATCCAAACTATACGAGACTGGTCCACTTTTAAAGCTTTCGCAAGGACCTCACCCAAAGGCACCTACAAAATGCACGTTTAAACCACTAATTGAATCATTATATACCATACTTAAACAATTAGACGTAGTAAACATGGTGCAATACCCAACCATGACAATACCATATCCAGAAGATGCTCCCAAATCAGGTTGGTTCAAAGAGCACGAGTATTGTGATTTCCATCATGTCAAAGGACACAAAAATGATAGGTGTTTAAGACTACGACATTATATACAAGACCTCATCGAAGAGGGAAAAATCACCGTAGATTCACCCCTTTACTCAGGACAGGGTCCCAACGAGAAAATAGGTATATTCAAAGAGCCCTTCCCTAACCACGCAGATAAGAAGAATAGGAAGCCAGATCATGGACAAACTTCTAATGATTACAGGACTACTGCCTACATTTATCCAACTAATGATAGCCCCTTTGATTCCCTTATAGGTTGTATTCATTCATCTAATGAGTAGGTCAATACTATTAGGATTTTAGAAAAAAATTGTGTTGTAGGGACACGACGCACTCATTTGATCATACCAAATCCCCTACCTATTCCTCAGGAAGGCTAGTATAATTTAATAGAATAGTTAGAGAAGACACCAACTAGAATTTCAATACTAGATCTCCTCAAATTTTCTACTGCTCATAAGAACATATTATATAAAACACTTCAGAGTTTAGGAGTCTCCATAGATGTAGATCCCACACAACTTCAAGTGATGATTACACACCTTGATTCCAATGATCATATCACTTTTGATTGCACTGCAATCCTGAGTAATGACCCAGAACACAACTTACCCCTATACCTAGAAGTAGTTTTTACTCACCATAAGATAAAAAGAGTGCTTGTGGACGATGGATCTAGTCTAAATATTTGCACTTTGAAGCTGGTTAAGACGTTGGGCCATTTAGAAACAAATCTAGGGGCTAAAACTATTACAATCACAACATATGATAATGAGGAGCAAGAGTCAGTAGGTACTATAGTGGTTCCAATGGAAGTAGGGACGACTAGTCATGATACGAAGTTCCATGTCCTTGACTTGGATCTTCCTTACAATATGCTCTTGGGACACCCATGGATTCACGTCATGCAGGCTATTCCCTCCACCTTCCATCAGTGCATCAAGACGTGCCACGAAGGACATATTTTCACCATTCAAGGTGATCCAGAACCATTCACACATTGTAGAGCATTGCACAATTTTTCTCGTGTGGCCTATGAATGTCCTTCTGCAAGATATTGTTGTTTCCTTGTAAATAGAAGTTATCAAGGAACATGTGGATCGGATTCACTCACTCCTTGTAATCAAAAATTTCTTTCGTTGGTCAAACCTTTCATATCATGGGAGGAAACGTCTGCAAAGTATGGCCCAGGTGAGAAGTTTACTCTTCAGTAGGCCTTACTTATATAAGATCTTTCAGTATTGCCCAAGACACGGGGAAAACCTTATTTTCAATTCAAGAGCACTCAGAGATAAATGCCCTAAACAATTAGAGAAGTTCATTCCTAGTGGTCTCATATCCGAGGAAAATATGTTAGAAGATCCGATTAGGAGGGTACCTGAAGGTACCATGGCATCATGTCATCAAGGTCCAAAGTATATCAAAGGCCACCGCATGATGTATGTCATGGGCTATAATGGATTTGGATGTGGTATCAATGCAAAAGGACAGTTGAACCCATTCCTATTCCTCATTTTAAATCAAACAAACATGCTCTTGGAATTAGACCTCACGACGATCAAACTTTTGAGATAGATGCCACCTCTTCTGAATGTGAGGACGACTCATCTCATTCAGATAGCGATGCAAATTCCCAATGTAGCCTCTACGAGGATCTTTCCTCCACGAACCTATTCTCTGATTAAGCTATTTTTACCTTATTCGGATCAAATTTCTAACCAAATTTCCAAGTAACCCTTGTATATCCAGAACTTGTAGATTGGAATAAAAAAATTTCACATGCCAATCGATTTCTTTGAGAATGAAGAGGCATTTACAAATTTCATGGGACTCAGGATTCTATTCCAACTGGGGAATCACAAGAAAGGTTTTTCCATCAAACTAGATGCCTACGTGAATATTTCAAAGAAGAAGCAGAGATGTGTGGATGCTTGAGTAAGAAGGTTGTAAGAAAGAATAAGAATACATCAGAGAATCCTTGTGGGAAGAACAAGCACAAGTCTCATAGTGACAAACTTTTTAAGACCCTAGTAGATAAAAAAATGAAGAAATCATAGAAAGGTGGAATATCCTTATAAAGATGATCTCACACCTCCTATCGAGGTTGATCTTACTCTTCCCCCGATCCTACATGGATGGAGGATGCTTCCAAAATTATTATAGAAGAAATGATCAGTGTCAATATTGGCTCAGAAGAGGAGCCTAGAATGATAAAGTTGGGAGCTTCACTCTCAAAGACATAACAACATAAAGTTTTTATGGAACTATTATGAGAATATGCATATATATTTGTGTGGTCATATGTAGATATGCCTAGTTTAAACCCAGAATTATTCATGCACAACCTTGTTGTGCACCCAGATGCCAAGCCTATCAAGCAGAAATTGAGAAAGATGCACCCCAAATTTGTGACTACTTGTCAAAGAGGAACTTGAAAAGTTATTAGTTACTGATTTTATTAAACCCATTGACTATTCAGATTAGATATCCAACATAGTCCCAGTCAGTAGAAGTCGGTTGGTATAATAATTTGCACTGACTTCCATGACATCAATAAAGCATGTCCTAAAGATGACTTCCCTTGCCTAATAATGATATGATCATCGATTCCACAACTGGCTATGAAATGTTATCCTTAATGGATGGTTTTTCAGGTTATAACTAGATCAAAATTGTAGAGAGCATCAACACAAGACAACTTTCATCGCCCCTTGGGGAAAATTTTGTTACAAGGTCATGCCTTTTGGGCTCAAGAATGTCGGGCCACCTATCAACTAGCAATGACAATGATCTTTATGACATGATGAATGACATCATGGAAGATTATGTTGATGATATCTTAGCAAAATCTAAAACCTAGAGGAGAGCACCCTAAAGTGTTGAGACATATTTTCTAGCGTCTCCGAGATTACAAAGTATGTTTGAATCCTAGGAAGTGTGTCTTTGGAATTTTGTCAGAAAGCTCCTAGGTTTCATCATTTCACAAAGAGGAATAGAGGTGGATCCTGCAAAGGTTACAACTATCATAGAAATGCCTCCACCTACAAATCTCAAACAACTAAGAAGTTTACAAGGAAAATTCAAGCAATCCACCATTTTATTTCATATCTTGCAGATAAGTGTCATCCATTTACGCATCTATTGAAAAAGGATGTTACATTCAACTAGGGACCCGATTGTCAAAAGGCCTTTGAGTTACTTAAACAATACCTCATCCATCCACATGTTCTCATGCCACATACCCTGGGAAAACATCTCCTATTTTAAATTTCAACTACCCAATTTGTTATTGGTGCATTGCTTGCCCAATATGACCTAGACCACAGAGAAATATCATTTTATTAACTTAGTCGCACCTTGATTGCCTATGAACTGAATTACCCACAGATTGAAAAGGCTTGCCCTATGAGTTGTCTTTACCTTTCAGAAACTACGTCATTATCTCCTTAATAATAAAACCAAGCTAATATTCAAATTTGACCCTCTCAAGTACCTTTTATCCAAATGCGCCTTACGGGATGAATGGCTAATTGGATCATTCTCCTAAGTGAATTTGATATTGAGTTTGTTAACCAGAAGTCATTAAAAGGATAGGTATTAGATGATCAGTTAATAGAAGCTCCCCTACCTGGAATGGAACCATTGTTCCTGGATCTTCCAGATGCATCCATGATGTATGTTGAAGATTTTTTTGAATGACAAGTTCATTTTGATGGATCATTCCCCTTCCACGGATCAAGAGCAAGAGTCGTGCTCATCACTCCCACAGGGGAGGTCATTCCAAGTGCATTTCATTTGGGATTCCCTTGCACTAATAACACTATAGAATATGAAGCACTCATCTCCGACCTTAAGTTGGCTATCACTTGGAATATCAGACAACTACGAGTCATTGGTGACTCCCACCTTATTATTAAACAAGTTAATAATGAGTATAATGTTAAAGATGAAAATCTTATTCCATACAAGAAATTGGTTGAAAACTTGAAATAATGAGTATAGAGGCATAGAGGATCCGCTGCTGAGCATGTGCACATGTGTGAAATATTATGGCATGTGAAAGGGATCATGGCTTTTCGAGTGCAAGGCAAGTCAATTTGCTACTACATTACAGAGGATGTGCACACAACTGGTATAGGAAGTTTGACCCTGATCAAACTTGCGTGGATTATGTAGTGTTGAAGGATGCTTTCTTGAAAGAGTTCTATATCCTGAATTTGAGTAGAAGAGTATAAGCACAATCAAGGATATCAAACAAGACACTACTGAGAGTGTACGTGAGTATGATGCCCGTTTTAAAACACTCCTATCTAAGCTTTCTTATAATATTCACGCAAGCCAACATGCACAATGGTTCGTTGGTAGATTGATTACACCATTTCAAAAGAGCACTATCACATAAGACATACATTGACCCGTGTGAAGCACTAGAAGCAAATTTTCATGCTGAGGAAATTGGGAGCATTGACACTGGCATTAGTCCGTTCTTAGAGGCACAAATTACAGCTATGGCAAAACAGTTAGAGAAGTTAACAAATTCAACCCATGAAACACACTCAAGGATTTGGTGTACAGATTGTGAAGTGGAAGGTCACACCAAGGATAGTTTCCCTTGCAGATCTATATGCTCATTACTATTGGATTGTGAGATCTATCATTTGAATCATGATGCTAGTCACTTTCCTTTGTTATAGTGCGTGATAAGGAAGAATGTATCTTGTTATTGTAAAATTTTCCGGTCTAAGACCCATGATACTAAAGATTGTCGGTTGATTGGTCAGATCTAGGATGCTATAGACATGGGGTACGACAGACAAGCATAAAGGATAATTCTAAGGGTAAGAATGAGCACCAGGATCGGGATCATAATCAAACATGCTATGACAAGAATGAGGGGTGTTTTGAAGGAGGTCGTGGAAGAGGACGTGGATATCATGATGGATATGGAGGACGAGGCCGCGGTGGAGGAAGAGGTGAGTTCCCTCGTGGAACATGTTATACGTGTGGATCTCCTGACCACTATAGGTGCGAATGTCCCCAGAATATTGCATGTTCTTTCTACGGAAAGAACCATAGCTATGAAGAGTGCCAGACTTATATGAGCATCTGAGTAAGCAACATAAGAAAGAAAATAAAGGCATCGGGATGGTTAGAATCCAACGTGTGGTAGAAGATCAGTGGATGCCCAAGATAGCACTAGGACATGAGGCATTAATAATGAAGATTACTACACGAGATGAAGCGGCGGTGCACGTAAGAGAGGCATTTCACCAGAATCCTACGATCACCAAGGAGGAGGTTTTGCATGCAAGGTACCCAGATCCTGCTCATCAAAAGGAAGTCTATCAAGAGACCATGGAGGTCCTCAAGAATCTTCAAGGTGAGATATAGTGTTTAAAGGAGCAGTCAAGGAAGATGGAAGTACCCTCTAAGAAGAAAAAGAAGCGAAAAAGTCCCCTCTGATATTGATGACATCAGAGAGGTTTGTAAAATGTTGCATCAAGAGAATATTATTCCGTTGCTAGGAAATTGGTTGAAGGGGAATACCCCACACACAAGCACTGAGAATGAATAGAAAATCCTACATGAAAATCTTCCCCCTGATAGCATTGACTATGACAAGGAAATTACTTTGAATGTTGTTGTGGATGGATGGCTGTTGAGCAACATATTGATTGATACAAGTGTGGAAGTGAATGTGCTTACATTAGATGCATGGGTACAAATGGGGAGGCCTCCATTGCAGCCATTGTCTAATGTGTTGTTTATGGAAAACCAGACTAAGGCCACTCCCATAGGAGTTTCGAAGGATGCATTTATAACCATACAAGGGGCCAAGTTCACTGGGGATTTTGAGGTATAAGCACTTTATGGAAGTAGAAAACTTTCCAGACTTGCTTGGACGCCCTTGGTCTTGAAATATGCAAATAATGCTGACTTGAGATTCAATAAGGGGTATATCAGCTTTGAGAACAAGGAGGAAAGGGTTGTAATACCTTTTACATATGAGAAGTCTACACCATATGTTGAGCCTCTAAGTGAGGAGGACTTAAACATAATCTATGTACGTGTTATTCAGGACCCAGAGGTCAATGAGCCATCAAAGGAATGCATCCTATAGTGGGAAGACTTTCATCCTATTAGTGATACTATGAGTATTGCTTGTGACAATTGGGCTCATGGTACATATGAAATAGTAGGGCATGTAAGGTAAAAAGTGCAATCTTGAATCTTACATTCTGCGCAAAGAATGCACATAAGAATGGACTTGAAAGCCATGTTCACGGATAGGTAGTGGTAGTCCACACTTTAGAATGGGAAGTACCTTGGATATTTAGTATCCTATACTTGTTCACCATTTAGGTGCTTTTAAGAAGATATTCCTATATTTTTAAAAGCCATGATAGACATCCATATCATGCATTAAGGTGGGACCTGATCAAATTAAGAGAAGAGATATGTTAGTGTATACCTTACGCGGCGGACAACACGCCACTTTTGGTGGGTAGTCCACTTTTACTATGGGAGAAAGAGATAATCTTTTAAAATGGGAGGAGATTGAAATCACCTTATCATCTATCTACTAGGTTTTTAAGGAAGCAATGATATATGCATGCGAATAAGATCTACACTTATAATGGTGATCAACTTGTTCAACATCACATTCAATAGTGTGAGAGACTTTGGATAGCGGGATAGGAAGCATTACCACCTTCACTTTTAGAATAAGGTGCATGGTATTGTATTCCACTCTACAAGGATACGCACGTGAAAATTTGCTGCGTATGTTTATGTACTCCTGAGTAGCAAAATGCTTGGAAAACAACTACATCATCGAAAGAGAATTCAGGAATTGGCAGAATTTGACTACTTTTTGGGAATTATCTTTTGACCTTTGACTACTTCTTGACTAAACCTCCAATAGAAGAAGCATTAAAATTTCTCAAGCGCTTAACTATGGGAGATAGTGCAAATGCGAAAAGAGCTTATTCAGAAATATTTGGTGAGCGAGTCCTGAGTGTGTTTTGAAAAGGAAGAAGAAATGGACTCCATACTAATTGAATGTGCACTTGACTTAAGAAAGAGAAAGGAAAGATGGTTTACATAGTGGATGATGAGGAAGTTGAGAACCTGGATATTGAACATTCAAAGGGTGTGTGAGGTCTTAGACATTCACAGTAATAAAATATGGAGACAAGGATACACGTGCTATCATGAACCCATGAAGACAAAGAAGGTGAATATAGATTTAGAGGTTGAGCAAAGGAGGTCATAATTAGAGACTATTGGTCGAGAATCGGAAATGGCAAATATCATTGAGTTACTCGGGGATTATCGGAATTATTCCTCGAGGATATCATGAACTTAAAAGCATGCATGAATCACTTGGGGAAATGAAGATAAAGCTTAAGGATGGTGCACACCTAGTTAGAAAGTGACCTTATAGAATGAATCCCAATTTACGTGAAAAGGTGAAGGAAGAGATTGATAAGATGCTGAAATATGGGATTATTCGACCCTTGGATGAGTCAAAATGGGTTAGTCCTATGGTGATAAGTATCAAGAAGGATGGTTGGATTTGAATATGTGTAGATTACAGAGGAGTTGAATTCTACATGTGTCACATACCCTTTTCCTACACCATTTCACCATCAAAAAACGAGGAAATACCTTTGGAAGGAGTGAGCGGGGTGTGAAATATATTCATTCACAAATGGGTTTTCCATGTATCATCGGAGTTAGGATTGCTCAAGATGATCAAGAAAAGACAACTTTTACTATTGAATGGGGCGATTTTGCCTATCTTTGTGATGACTTTTGGACTAAAAAATGTGCATGTTGTATTCTCATGGATAGTTGTTCAGGCATTGAAGGATTTTATTCACAACTTCTTACAGGTTTATCTAGATGATTGGGACAGTATATGGGCTTGTGAAGATCATTGTGACAATCTGCGCTTCCCTTAATTTTTGAATGATACGCAAACAATTGAATGTCTCTTTGAACATCAAGAAGTGCATATTTGCTACACCTTTTTGGAATACATTTGTTAGGACATATAATCTGAAAATGCAAGGAATTTTTGTTGGTTGATCAAAACTTGACTTACTAAGGTTGCGTGAAAAGTCATTCTAGGCTTCAAGAAGCCTACTAGTCAAAGTGAGGTGCGCACGTTTTCCAAATGATTTTTAGGTCACACGGAATATTATCGGAAGTTCATCAAAGGGTATGCCAAAGTTTTTACACCCTTGGAAGAGTTATTAAAGGAAAAGGTACATTTTATTAGGTAGAACCACAACAACGTGCGTTTGAGATGTAAAAGGTGAAACTTACTACCGCACCCATTTTGTGCTTCCCCTCATGGGATAAACCATTTCATGTTCATGTGGACACCTCTAGCATGGCCATTGGTGTTGTGTTAGCTCAACTTTGATTCTTGAAGTATTATAGATCATCCAATTTTATTTTGCTAGTAGAAGCTATTCAAAAGTGACTCCTACTAAACAAAATTATAATGTCAACAAGATGAAATAACAACTACAGAGTGTGAAGCTTTATTAATGATCTATTCCAATATGCATTACACAAGTTTCGATCTTAAAATTTCCGACTTGTTAGTAACACCATTTGTGTTTTATACAGATCACATGGCATTGAAGTATCTTTTGGTGAACAAGCCCGTCATTACAAGGAAATAAAATATGCAGATGGGTACTCCTATTTCAAGAGTTTGACTTCACGGTTGTGGTGAAGCCAAGGAAAAGTAACTTCACTTTGGACCATACCATTTGTCTATAATTCACTCGAGAGAAGAAAGCAATTATGACAAGAAACCAAGAAGACCATTTCCATTCTGCATGCTTGCAGTTATATAGGTTATAATGCACACCATCGAGAATTAGAAGATATTGTTGTCTTTTGATGGACTAGTGTGGCACGAGACATGGAACTAGTGAATGATGAAGGAATTAGAAAAGAAAACAACTTCATATATGCGCGATATACATTTATGTTAATCAAAGAAGGTGGTGACCTCTACAAGTTAGGAAGAGATGAAGTATTACGCCATTGTGTATTAGAGCATGAGCGTAAGGACTATCATATAATGGAGGAGGCACATGGTGGTATTGCGGAATCTAGTATCAGATCTACCTTAGAGGCCACTATGTAGGTGATGATAAAAGTGACCCCGAAAGTTCCTACTTGTTGGATTATGGTGGGAGAAGGATGATTGAATGAACAGTGCAGATTACAGGAGAAGATAAATATTGTAAAGCGTATTGCACATAAGGATGATGAGCGTGTGACCATTTATGGGTTTCAGTCATCACAGGTAAACTGAGGAGAAAAGGCAAAGAGATGAGATGCCTTTGAGACCTATTACTAGTCTTTGAACCATTTGAGAAATGGGCCATCGATTTTGTAGGACCTAGTTTTTCGGATATATATGGCGTAGGAATGGGTCACGTTATATCATTACTTGTACATATTATATCACAAGGTGGACATAAGCAACACCTACAAAGGACTGTACAATGGCTATAATAACTAGGTTTCTATGGGAGAATGTTCTTACAAGATATGGATGTCCTTTAAGCTTGAAAAGTGATATGGGCACACAATTTTTGAATGAGACAATCAGGATCCTATTAGATGAGTTTATGGTTGCACACCATAAGACTACACCCTATCATCCTAGGAAAATGGAACTGCTGAGGCTTTTAACAAGATCTTGAGCTAGACATTGACAAAAATTTGTGATATTGGAAGAAAGGATTGTGATGATAAAGTGTAAGCTGTTATTTGGGCATATAGAACAACTTATAATAGATTGAACAAAGCCACACCATTTTAGTTGGTGTTTGGCGTAGACCCATTCTGAAGCCCCTATAGAATTTATGTTACCTTCTTTCAAGCATTGCATGCGTTGGAGGTCAAAATTAGAAGATATTGATGATGAGAAGGATTTAGAAGAGCTTCATATTGAGAAGATGATTGACCTCTACATGTTAGATGAGTGATGAGTTATATCACGATGGAGTTAGAAGTAGTAAAAGGCCACTATGTAGGTAGAAAGCATGGCATTGACAAAACATAAGGGATAAGAAATTTGAGATTTTGTATTTCCTTAATGTATTTTGTCATTATTCTTATGCTTTGTCACTTTAGTGCATTTTGTTCTTGTGTAAAGCAAAACCTACAAAGGACTTGACGCATTTATACATGGGAGAATGAAGCTAACTATGGGCACAGATTTTTCAAAGATCCAGATCCTATTCGATATGGAGCATGTTGATGTACAAGATATGGAACAAACTAGGAAAACACATACTTTTAACAAGTGTGGGGACAAAATTTGTGTTATTGATATAAAGATTGTACATAAAGTGTCACTCGTTATTTGGGCATATGAACAAGGTATAAGAAAGGAATAAGCCACACCATTTCATTACGGGTGTTTTTAGAATTTATGTTAAAAGATTGCTTCTGGAGGTCTGAGTGACGGGATTTAGAAGGATGGAGATGAATGATGAGGAGCCATATAATCAGATGGATAATGCTAGGTAGAAAGCATGGAGGCCATGATAACTATTTGAGGATAAGGTATTTCCACAGCTATGTTTATCACTTTAGTTTTTGAAGTACTGGGCGCATGCGCTGAAGCGAAGGTGGAAAGGAAGTACGGTGTTTTTCAAAGTAAAAAGATTGCTTCTCAAAAGTGACGAAGGATGGAGTAGGAAGGCATGTGAGGTAAGAGAGGCCATGATAACTACTGGATAAGGCATGTAAAGTGCAAGAAGAATATGTATCATGCTTAGAAGGTTATATTAAATATGTATCATGTCTGGAAAGAACAAATTTGGTCAATAAATGAGAGGATATTTGGTAGGTGGAGAAGCAATAAATGCATCAAAATTTGAAAATCTATATAAGGATGGGATGCAAGTTCATTTTTACCGTTGCGATTAAGAGTATTTGAGAAAGAGCTAAGTGTGAAGAGCTGAGTAATTGATTTGAGGTGTGAAGGGTGTGAAACCAGACATGACAAGAAGATTTGTGCATAGAAGAAGCTTGCGTCCCCGGTGGTGAAGGGTTTGATCAAAGCAGGATGAAAGAGAGGAGCTAGGGCACACGATTTCACCAAGGTCACACGATTTCACCTAGGTCACACTAACTTGAGCTAGGGTTTGAGTCGAGCATTATAGAGTTGAAGAGGCAAGTGTCTATAGAAGGATTGCAAGGTAAAAATGGTACCCAAGAAAGCAAATAGTAAGCGGGAACAAAGGGGAAGAAGAAGGTAGTTGTAGAGGAGGAAGAGATGACACCTAAAAGTAATTTTTTAGAAATGTAATATCCAGAGGGTGTCATAGTCGGCCAGAGTGGGATTTGAATATAAGAAAAAGAAAAGTGAGCAAGTATAACCACAGGACCACAGAGAACAAAAAGGAACTCGATGCCTGCTCAACACGAAGACAAACAAACGCATGATAGATGACATGTTTATGATGATGCAGGTGAGAAACTTTGAAAAGAATTGGAGTCTACCAATTATATGAGCTTCCATATTTCGATAAGTATGAGCCTTTATACCGATGGCTCATGAGCAGAGTACATGAGGAATTTTTCTACTTTGCAGGACGCAGAGTCAGAATCTCATCTGCGTTGATCTCCATAAAGTGAGGTTTGAAGGCCACATAAGAGGATATAAAGATTGACCTAACTAGATAAGGCCATGATTATAGAAACCAGGAAGGAGTTGGGATACTTGAAGGGTCCATGCGATATGGACATTGATAAACTAAATAATTGTCTAGTTGTACAAGAAGTAACACATCTTGTTACAAATTTGAATGACTAGGAGAGGTGGTCATAGGTGAACACCATGTGGTTACATGTTGCGAAGCGAGATGTTAGAAGGAGTAGTCTACAATATTGCAAGCTACATTACAGAACAAATAGTCGAGGAAGTGCGCACGGGAGGAAAAATCAGCTTTGGAGTTGTTCTATTGTCATTGGTATTCATGGAGATTGGAGTACCAGATGGACCGAAGGAGAAGATATGGGAATACCCCATGGAGAATAAGTCACCAGCTGAAAGGTTCAACAAGTACCTATGTAAAGGGTCCATGATAGATGATGTTAAGAAAAGAGTGGAGAAATGGTACGACAGGCTCCGCGTGGCCTTTGAAGAAGAGTGGCGCATCCTCGAAGGACCTACCTTCGGTAATAGGGAAACAAGTCTAGTTTTTGTATATTAGCATTTATGCATCGTGTGCTTCCCAATGAAAGATGGATCCTGGAGCCCTTGGTGCAAATTGCCTTATGCCTTCATAGTGAGGTACTTTCAAACATCATTCCACAGATTCACAAACACACGCCACCTGACCTTCAATGCAAGAGAAGGTAGACTATGACTACCACACCTTGAGAAAGAAATATGTGTATCTAGGGCAAAGCGCGTATATCGAGAGGCTCATTTCAGAAGTATTGAGCATAAAGCCCATGAGTCTAGCTATCGGAGATATTGGGGAAGCACTAGTATACCTTCAGTTGAAGCCCAAGATGGAAAACAATAAGTACATGGAGAATGAGTTCGCACTCCCAGGGGCTGCGAAGGGTCAACATACAATGGAGAACATACCATGGCACCAAAGCCCACATAAACCATTGACGTAGAAGATGAAGAAGAAGAGCGTGAAGATAGTGGTGGCTTGGAGCATAAAGGAGGCAACCTTCAGATAAGAAGGAATCACAGTAGCGCCACTACTCCACCACAGGGGCAGGATGAAGAAGATGATACGGGGGTAGTACAGGGAGAGAACAAGTTCAAGAAAGTATTTAGATGCACAAGGACTCAAGGTGGAACCCCACAAATGGTAAGGAGATCACCTCGTCTCTCTCTGCACAAGGAGTCCACTGAGCCAAAAAGGAGAAGGAAGTTGAAGTTAGATGAAGAGGCCGAAGGATCGGAGGAGAGCACGTCAGATCTCTACTCCACTTGAGCAAGAAGAAGAGCCAAAAGATGAAGAGATGAAAGACGGAGAAGAAGGAGAGAAGGAAACATCTGAAACCACACATGAGACTACCCAGGATACTATGCAGACTCCTAACCTTGAAGCTCAAGTTCCAAAAGGGCCAAGGACAAAGAGGATGAGTGGAGAACATAGTGCACCACTCATGGGATACGTTGAGGACTCAAGAAAGATTATGCACTGTGCTTCTAGAGCACGATAGCATAGAAGGATTTATTCGGCTGGGAGCTAATGGATGAGGATATGGTAACCATGCGCACTCAAAAGTAACTATCATGGTCAATGCACACCCACATGGATGAGCTGAATTTGATGTATGCGAGGAGTCATGCATGTCGAGATGGATTGAAGAAGGCACCCCAAGCTAGACATATGACAATAAAGCCTACTATCATGTCAGATGAACATGTGAGTAACGCATTGGTCAAAGTATCAACAGAAGTGGTGAGGCACAATATGGACAAGGCCGCCACAATTAGGGCGCTCAGGAAAGAGATTAAAACTAAGGATGGGGAAATAGTGCACGCCTAACACTAGGAAAGAGACTTGGCGCAAAAGAAAAACTTGTATTTATCAGCCTCGACAGAGGAAATTGGTGATATTGTTATGAAGGCTAGGCCATACCTAGAACCAAAGGTACCAAAGACATTTCCTTCAGTGATACACTATGTAAGTACCTTAGTAGACCTAGTGCTTGAAGATGAACCTCTGCGTATGCCCACACAAAGGATCCAACACAAGAGGTAGAATGAGAAAAGGCTTCAGTGATGTGGAAGATTGCATCCTATGAGGCACTGCTGTAAGCGTTAAAAGAAGAATTGAAGAAAGCAGACCAAGCCTTGAACATCTGCACAACTCAGAAGAGCTCATCAACGTAAGAACTTTGGAGGAGAACAATGAGGTTCAGAAAGTGATGAAGGATGACACATTGGGCGCACAGAAAGATTATCAATGGTTAAGTAGAAGCGAGGCCCTGATAAAGCATCATAAGATCCACACAAGAATCGGATGGAGGAGCTTGGGAAGCTCATTGTGTAGAAGATGGATTTACTAGAGGGAAGGATGATTGCAATGTCAAGCATCGTGTTGGTCATGCGAAATGAAAATGGGGAAATTGCGAAGGATGAACTTGAGTCCATTGTTGTGGACATTCAAAGAAAGCAGAGAAGGCTCTCACCGAGTGGTAGGCCTTAGAGGCCGAAATAAAAGAGGAGTATCTAGAGTTGATCCTTCAAGATGAGATAGATGAGGTTGCCACATAAAAGCATTCTTTATTCATTCAAATTCTTTTTGATTCTTTCTATTCAACATTTTTTTGGAGATACCCATTGTTGGGGTGATAATGAGATTAGTGTGGGGTAATGTTGATCAGAGAACACTTGACAGAACTCACACAAGAAGTCCATGCGTGGGAAAATAGGCCAAGTTTAAGGGCGCGAAGGGATAGGAAGAACCCGCGTGCGCAGGACAAGTCAACATTCAAGACTTAGCCATTTTTGGGCATGAAGATCTATTTTTAGAAGATAGTGTGCAGAACACACCAACGATGTAGAGACGTGTGCGCCACGCATTGTCTATTTCTAGAGGATCGGATTCAGAGCGCTTTTGCATGGAGACAATCTAAGAATAGGATTTTCACCTCAGTTAACTATCAATATTCTATAGATACACATTTACATGTGTGGCTATGCATGAAAATGGCACGTGGCTATTAATAGCATGCAACCTATTTTTGGGATAGATAAGTGGTGAAGGGAAAGTGCCCACCATATATATATATATATATATATATATATATGTAGTGAATTACCTGGTAGGGAGACGATGGATATAGAGAGATAGATCACATAGTGTGTGTGTGTGTGTGTGTGAGGGATAAGTATACATAGACATGTGCATGTTTCTGGATTACCGTATTAGATCCATGAGCACATCGGCATAGATTGCCAATATTGTAAGAAGCTTCTGTGTTATTGTGATAATTAAGAGATGAAAGATATTGACTGAACCTAAGTGTCATTCCTCAACCCTAAAGAGGGACCTGGTACCTTTTTGGTGCTTTGGGTGAGCGCTCAGTCTAGGCTGAGTGATGTGCTAGCGCATCTAGGGTGTTATCTGGTGAATTCTAGGTTGCATCAACCACAAGCCAACAACAATAAAAAAAGTAAACATTTTGTGCATACCCCAAAAATAAAAACATTCCATGAGGCCACATCTCTTCACATATCAACTGAAATCGTTTCAGGGAGGTGCATTAGATTGATTTTCCACAAAAGTCTCTATTTCCTTTGCTAAGCCACTCTTGGTGGTTCACCCACTCCTTTCACAAGAGTAAAAATTTCAAGCCCCAACACACATATCTGGGGGAAAATTATAGGAAATGGAAACTCATGAACAAGCTTGACTAGGTATAGATCTAAGAGGCTCAAGAAAGTATCTCTCCAATGTAGAAGCAACATGAACACCACATAGAATTGAGGTAAATACCATGGGAGATTGATGAAACCATAAAAACCATATCCATAATAAAAAATAAAGGATTCACAGAGCCAACAATGTGTTTGACATTTACAGAAATAGAGCTTCAAGTGCATCAATAGAGATAACCATGGAATGTTTGCAGGGTCTTCCTCTAAATCCATTGCTTGAAAAACTAAATTAAAATATTTATTATGCTTTGATGGATGTCCATACTCTTCCCAGAGCTCATGTTTTGGCACAGGCTGAGAGTACCCAAACAAATGTAAACCGATCTGGTTGGAGACATGTTTGTTGCATAGATGAAACAATGTGCCTACCTCGTGAGGAAACCCATGCCTTCAAAAACTATGTGCCATTGTAACTATCCAAATACTACTAAATTTGCAATGTCAACACGGTTTCAAAGTGTGGTTATTACCTTTGGGTATCATTAAAGCATTTGCCTTATTATGCGAGGAAAAACCGACAGGTCAGGAAAATCCTTTGGGGTGGCCATGCCCTGTCAAGCCATTGTCACACACCACCGCCCACTCCTGCCATCATTAAAACTCCAACTTGCCCCCTCACCACCAATTCCCATTATCCCATCTTTTATTTATTTTATTTTTTTAACATGCCACTACATTTCCCTCCCATTATAAGATCTTCGTCCTCGATGTGACACAATACCAAAGCTCAAAGGGTAGGTAGGCAAGAAAGTCATTAATGAAACCTGTCATTTAACAAAACAACTTGTCGGTACAACACGACTAGAATGAAACAAACTAATTTTGACAATATCCTAAATTTTAATGTTCTGTGAAGATTGGTAGTTCTATTCTTCTTTATTACTTAGTATTTTCCTTTAAAGTATTTATTAATCTCAACTCTCAGTATTCCATTGTCTAAGATTTTAGTTTTCTTATGTTCGTGGGTGCCCAATAGAACTGACATCACAATACTACATTAGGGCCAACACAACACTAATGGTCCTCATGACATATTGTTACATACTTTTATGACTGGATCACATCTCGAGAACTCAACCAAACCATGGAAAGAACATACATAGCCCCACACATTCTCCCGACACAACAATGCTCGAACATAAGCATACTACAACAACATGGAATTCCCAACATGTACACATACAAAAGTTTCACAAAACTCTAGACCATAATTATAGGTACATAGTGTCAAGATGGAAACAAAATCACAAGACATAAACTAGAATATCAAGAGTACACATAACTCAACCAACTCCATACACCTCCCGAAGCATCACAACAAATACATATACCTCCCAAAAATCACAGAACAACTCCATATACCTCCCAAAACATCAATCACACCACACAAATCTCTTATGCCTCCCTCAAGTCTCTTATGGCTCCCTCAAGTCTCTTATGCCTCCCTTAAGCAATAAAATAAAGATAAAATTTTCCTTTTCGCTCCCCAAAAGAGGTCGATCACCCTATGGCCCTAGGCGCATAGAGTCCATTTACCTCTAACCCAAGTGACATAATAACTCGTGGTTGACAACCCGCTAGTTATCTGTAACTCCTTGGGGCATACCCCCATACAACGAAGTGGGTCCATAGGTTCCACCACTCCATGGTGAATCCCATGACCCTATTCCAACACATTATGACATTAGAACCAACATAACAATCCATTTCAAATGCCAAGTGGCAAAAATACAAACCCTTGGGCTAGGCTATAAAACTTTTAAACTTGGTACGTAAATTTAAGACTAAGAAAATCAAATGGCTAATTAGCCATAGTTAGTGCAAAAATCTACATGTTAGTGCAACAACCAATTAAAATGCCCAAAATATAAGAACACATCAATCAAGAAAATTGTTGGTCCTTGCAAGGAAAGAGATATATATATATATATATATATCAATTTATGAATAAAATACATATATAGGAATAACACATTAAGATAACTATGTGGCCTTATACGACCAACAAGGGGGGTACTTTACGAGTTCTGGCACTCGGACATCAAGCCTCAGCTCATAAAATAACATATCAAATAATATAATTGTCATCATCTTTGTCTAAATCATCCCTCCACCACTTCCACAAGGCTCAACATAGTCGTAACTACACTTAGGTTGAATCCATATGATAACCATATAGGGAGAGAGAAAGGAGTACAAGTTGCCATCTACTGAGCCTAAGGTGTCTGTAAAACACAATATGCATGACACCCGTTGAGCAAGTGCCACACATACTAAATGAAAAAGTGGATTTTTAGCCTATATAAGACTCAACTTTCTATCTTGTACTCAGCTCAAGTGATTGGTCAATGGTACACATTTCCGCACTCCAAACATACACCTTTTACCGATTTCCCTTAGGTTTGGTTAGTGTAGGGTTCACAACATAACACATAACTACATCACTAACACAATGGTGATTCACATATTAACCATAGCTTCTTACGCATGGTATATATATAGGGTATAGCAAAATCATTACTTTCATGGGTTTCAATACATCACATTACCACATAATACACTCAAAGTGCAAACACTATACAATAGAGATCATACGTTCACCATATGTCCCTAAATCATGACATGAACCATCACATATTACAAAAATAATACGTATGATGAACACAACAAGTAACATTACAACATAAAATTAATTTCTATATAACATGGTGACACACACAATTCATCACAACATGGTGGTAACATCACGATACCATCCAATTCACTATACACCAATTATTTCATACAACACATCAACACACCTACATATCACATAATGCCAAAATGTTCCAACACTCCGCAATCCACAATAACATTATTTTTCACACACAACAAGGTGGTACATCACACGTGAACTCTTCATAGAATCCACGAAAAGGAGAGTGAATATTCTCATCACAAGCACATAAACATGATAACAAATATGCAATAAGTGATATGCACAACATGTGCGTTCCTAACATCACAATTACAACGTTGTTCACATTACAACATATATCACATTACTCTTCCAATATCCACCACCATCATGCAACACCATCACAACTCCAATCTGCCCCAGAGGTTCGAGAGCATGAACCTCCACTCTGATACCAAATGTAACGCCCACATTTTACACCCACAAATACAACAGTTAAAAATACCAGAATATATTTTTTTGACTTACATTGCTCACTACACAATACCACAAGGCTCCAAGAAGAGAAACTCAACAACGCATAAGACACTTACATAAGTCATCGAATCACATAGACACATGACAACACCATATACATGTCGATGCCACACTTTCCCCAATGAATGAATGATAGAAATGACCCAACCGCAAGGAAGGGACCTAAGGGTTGGAAAACCCACAACACATCATTACCATGATTACATCTTAGTTACAATTAACATTCCAAGAACAATATTGTGCAAGGATAATTTTATCCTTTTTCCACCTACAGATTCTTAAATTCATTTCACATTCAACTTATAGTTTGACCATTTAAGTTGGTCCTTTATCCCTTACTGACAATCTCCATAACTTACATAATTATTTGTCATATTTCAAAATGCATACAAAGTTCCTAATTCTCTCATTCTGATGTTAAGATTATGTTTCTCAAACGTTTATTCAATGTTTAAATTTTACCCTTACTACAATAGTGAATCTGACGTGATGTCAAGACAAAAATCTTAGGATTTGAGGCAGATTTAGATTCAAGATACCTTTTCCCAAAACATTTTTCGATCATGGTATCCTTATTTCCCATCATAGTTAAAATAGTTCAAAAACTTGTTGAATCCATTCAACATTTCCACATCAAGAAATTTTATTTAGATTTATATAAATATTTTGTTTTCTCAAAGTTTGATCACACCAAGGCAATTCATATTCTTTTTAACACAAGTAAATGTCTAATTGAGTTACAAGGACTCTAAGAGTGACATTATTCCTAACCTCGAATCTCACTTTACTCTTATATGCTTTACTCTAACATTGCACTATGGTCTCATTATTGGCATCACTTTATAACAAAAGAGTTATGAAAGTACTTGTTTAATATCTTAAAGAAGTACATGATTGGAAGCATTAGAACCATACATGAACCACAAGTGATTTTTTTCAAAGTGAGATCCCATGTTTCCACATTTCGTGATTCCATGAGAGAAATTTCTTTTATTCTTAATGTCATAAGCGACATAACAAGGAATTACGGAACCAAGTTTTCAGTTTCCTGGTTTCTCTTAAGTCAACATCTTTCAAATCAATTTCATTTGCAAAGAGTTACTTACAATTTTCTACACACTAGTTAACCTCCAAAATAACTATGGTTTAGTTTAATTCCAATTTACACTCAGGGATCTACACCCTATCAAGCCTATGCAAAGGACCCATGCACTATACTTTTACTAGCCAAGGTAACACATTTAGCTGAGAGGATCTAAAGAGATCATTAACAAGAGTTTATGAATAATACAACTATTTCACTAGCTCCATTGTGTTATCTGGATCCCACAAGGAATACATTTAAATCTTCGTGAGACTAGGTAGTCCACTAGGATACTAAGGAAGTGTTAGTTTTACTTTCTCTAGATAAAGTTTGACCATGTCGTTCCTAACTATCGGGTTTACGATGATGTCACTAAACATACAAGCTATGCCGACAACTCAAAAATTTGGGCTCTTATTTACTTAAATAGAAGGTGCCATAGAGTGTAAAGTTAAGTTCATTCTACGGTTTCAATTTCTTCTATGCTAAGAAGGATCATGCAAGGAAGGTAGATATGTGCAAGTTTTAAACTAAGGTCGATTGTTTTATTTAGATTTCTTTATTACATTTTTAAGGCAAGGAACACAACACCAATTATTTAATCAACAATTTCACAATGGAAGTGCACTACAAGGTATTAATTTCAATTTCGTTTAACACATTTATCCAACTTTTACAATACAATATTGGAATCAAAAGACACCCATGTTCAAATGGGTGTTCCCCTTAAACTAGCATCTGAAAATTATTACATAACTCCATTAATAACCCTTTCAATACTTCACAAATGAAAACTATCCTCTACAATATCGCTTAACATATATATCCAATCCCCTTTTTACCATACATAAATTATGAATCAAAATTGAACCTATGATTAAATGCACATTTCCCAAGGTATCCCTAAAACTAGCATCTCATACATATTAGCAAATTTCAAATATAATTTTTTGTAACATGGAAACTACACATACATACATATATATTTTTACAATGACCTATAATATATATTACAATGAATAAAATTACAATAATAAAAAATGAATTACACGCGTCCTTTTTGCCATCTTTCTTTCATCCTGCAAAACCATGTGAGCATGAAATCAACGATAAATCGTTGGCATGGTATCCACCCTAATCTAACATAATTAACATATTTAGTTTCTCATTTACATAATAACATTAATAATTTGCATTCGAAAGGATAGGGTTAGAGACACATTTATTTCATTTTAGTTCACTTCATTTCTTAACCAAGGAGAGAGAAAGAAATAGGGAAAAGAGAGAAACACTATTTTGCCAAAAGATCAATTTCACACAAGTCACACAGTAGAGTTTCAAATAGTTATTTACAAGTGTCAACAAGTTTCCACATTGGTTTGGTAACCCGATGGGGGTCCTACAACTTCCTTTTTACATTTTCCTGTTGGTTGTCAAAAATGCCCATTTTAGGCTCGAAGGCTAAGAAACCACTTTCAATCGTTGTCTTATGATGAGCAAGCACACCATGGGTAAATTTCTACATGTCCTATACACCAATAATTCATAAGAACTGACGGAATTTAGAACTAGTGAACAATGTACGATTGGCGGCCATTTTTCGTGGTCATCGGTCGTAATTGGTCTAGTTTGACCTAGTCAAAACTACAACTAAAGGCCTACAAAATGACCTTGCCAAACTATCTAGAAGAATTTTTCCCAAACTGATGGTTCTAGGAAATTGTCTATTGGAAGTACTAGAGGTTTGCGAAGGCGGATAAGAATTGCATTGTCAAGATTAAAACAACGAACCAATACGAAACCCAACTTTTCAATTTTAGCAACTTCCTACAATTGCTGAAATGGTGTAACAAGTCTCCTAGAAGGGCGTCAAAAAGATCACAGACGATCATTTGAGGTCGATTCAAGAATTGAAGTGACTCCTCACATAAGAAGGTACACGAAGGAAGCTTAACAAATCCTTTCTGGAGTTACGAAGGTTATTTTGCAAGTCTCCAAAATCGTGATTTATCTACTTTAACAAGGGAATGGTCAACATATTTATAGGGAAGTCAACTTCAACTTGTCAATAAAAAGGGGTACTGTAGCAATTTAGTTTGGTCAGGAAGTTTGTTAGACCATCTCAAAATGAGGGTTTGAGTTCAAGGTTTCCCCACCAAGGAATATTTGGATTGCGTAAGTTACGATATGACATCTTATTGGTTTGAAAACACAATTATTTAAACAATCAGAGCTATGATAATTCCTACGGTTTAAAATTTTATCTTATTGCAAATGAAAAACTAAATGACAAGAATTATGAAAGATAAGGAGAGATGAACCATGCCTGGAGGAACGAAGCCGGTCAAAACCGTAGGATTCGGTTCAACATCTCACTTCGGCATTTTGTCAAACAGTTCACGAGCATTGAGCTAACCTCCACATGACGACACACATATCTTCCGATCACTTGAAATTTTCCAATAGAATATGTTTCCCATTATGTTTTGACAATTGTTTGGGGCTGGTCAAGGCTCCATATTGAACATGAGCTGGGAGAATGTTGGAACAGTTTTATTGAGCCTAGAAACACATTTTTCACTGGCGTTTCCTTAGAGGTTTCTAAAGCCTTTTAACGCCTCCAAACACTCCTATGAATTTGTGGAGGTTAATAATCTCTGTTATAGATTACTTCTTTCCATACCCACCTATATGTGGATCCCATTTCCTCTGAATTTACAACTTTCCCTACACATTTATTTCAATAAAAGGAATCTTTTGACTGATTGTGTTGCTTACATAGAAGGGTTTCATTTCTTCTGAAATTGGTTTAATCATCCATGTTGTAGATCATTATATGCTGCAACATTTGCATTCATTTCTACGTACATGCCTAACTAAGAATTTGTAACTACAACATTTGACAGATTCATCTTTGGATTATGATTTGACTTACTGTCCATACCTTGTTGTTAAAGCTCCACACACCGTCTCTTGTTTTCCATTGTTGTGCATCTAATCGAAACATTTTAACAAATAGGTCATTTGCCTTTTCTATTCTCCCATGTCTATTGCAAATGACTTCATTGGAGAGGATGACACAACTACCATTTGCCCAAGCACCCAACAAAAAAAACCATGCCATCACCACAAGCCAACAACAATAAAAAAGTAAACATTTTGTGCATACCCTGCAAATCGAAACATTCCATGCGGCCACATCTCTTCACATATCAACTGAAATCGTTTCACAGGGAGGTGCATCAGATTGATTTTCCATAGAGTCTTTATTTCCTTTGCCAGGCCACTCTTGGTGGTTCACCCACTCCTTTCACATGAGTACAACATTTCAAGCCCCAACACATAGATATGGGGGAAATCATAGGAAATGGAAACTTACGAACAAGCTTGACTAGGTATAGATCTAAGAGGCTCAAGAAAGTATCTCTCCAATGCAGAAGCAACAGGAACACCACATAGAATTGAGGTAAATACCATGGGAGATTGATTGAAACCATAAAAACCATAGCCATAATAAAAAAAAGGATTCACAGAGCCAACAATGTGTGTGACATTTGCGGAAATAGAGCTTCAAGTGCATCAATAGAGATAACCATGGAATGTTTGCAGGGTTTTCCTCTAAATCCGTTGCTTCAGAAAAAACTAAATTAAAATATTTATTATGCTTTGATGGATGTCCATACTCTCCCCAGAGCTCGTGTTTTGGCAAAGGCTGAGAGTACCCAAACAAATGTAAACCGATCTGGTTGGAAACATGTTTGTTGCATAGATGAAACAATGTGCCTACCTCGTGAGGAAACCCATGCCTTCTAAACTGTCGTCGCTGCAACTGTCCAAATATTGCTAAATTTGCAATGTCAACACGGTTTTAGTGTGGTTATTGCCTCTGGTTCTCATTAAAGCGTTTTCCTTATTATGCAAGGAAAAACTGACAGGCCAAGAAAATCCTTTGGGGCGGCCATGCCTGTCAGGCTGCTGCCACACACCACCGCCCACTCCTACCATCATTAAAACTCCAACTGCCCCCTCACCGCCAATTCCCATCCCTTCGACATTTCCATTGTACACTCCACCTACGATTACTAGAATGTATTACTTTTTAATTCTTCACTCCATCCCTTTGGTGTTTCCATCGTACACTCCACCTATGATTACTAGAATGTATTTTTTTTGAAATGAGCACAATTAAATTGATTTAATCCTCATTCATTACCGAATTCATTGTGTCTATTTTGTTATTTCCCTCTTAGGTGAACAATAGTATTAACTATATTCTCAAGTCATATGTTTAATGGGTCTGGTGAGTAGATCGATCAACATTCGTAGTTAAGGTTAGCAGTTTGAAACTTGTACTTCAAGCGACACTCTCACTCGAAGATAAATTTAATGAGGAGAGACGGGATATAGTGTTAGCGCCCAAAAATCAAACCTTAAATAAATGAGATAATGAAAAAGATATATATAACTCACAAAAGTGATAATCTTAATCAAGAGGAAATAATGAAGTGAGCATTTCAAACACCTAACCTTAAGGAGATAATGATGGAGTTATAACTTATTAGCTCGATGGAGATGGAATGTTGCCAATTGCAGAATTCAATAGTTCAATTCAAGGAATTCTTTGGAAAAAAGACTGTGGTCTGCTAGTTCTAAGACAAAATGTTTAATAAAACTTAAGAATTCTGTGCAATTTATCCCTGCAACTTTGGATTCAATAATAATGATTAATTAAGAACATACAAATTCTATAAAATGAAAATAATTTTTATGAATGTATAAACACCGTATGAAAGATTGTATACTTTGATCAATGTCTATTTCTAATGGTAAGGTAGAGTGATTGCTATGATGATTACTCAAGTTCAAGCCCTGTTGGGCGTGCTTCCTTCCTTTGTAATATGACTGAAGAATTCAAGGTTCGGGTTCCTGGTGATTAGTTTTGACGGGATGGAAGCCAATGGACTCACTTTTCAGCAAAGTGACATATTAAGCTTGATGGTGCAGTGTGTTTTTGGAATGCAAATGATTGCAGGCTATGTTCAGAATATATCTGTTAATTGTTTTTCCCAAATGCAACTGGCTGAAGTGAAACCTGACCAGGTAACTCTTGGGTTTGTTCATTAATAATCGAGCAGAAAAGGTTGTTTATTAAGTGATCAGAATACTCATCATATGGCTTTCTCTACATGTATTTATTCCTAATGATTTGAGGGTGGAAAAATAATCAATAGGATCATGAATTTGCCCTGCAAACTGTTCAATAAGCATTTCATTGCTATGGCATGGTTCCATGGAGTGGGGGTTTCATAAATATCTCAGCGGGTGCTGTTGAGAGAATTTTAGCTGTTTTAGGGTCCCATGAATTTGATTATTTTCCTCAACAATTCCCGTTGAGAAATAATGACAATTTGCAGGTATATAATGATTATTTTCCCCCAAATTGACCTAAAAATAGTGGCAGGAATGCATGTTTGTTGCTAGATGGAAACAAACAACCTAAACTGTAGGGGGAAATTGTCAGCCCCCCTCTCCAGCCACCTCTTAAGTTTAAGGAGCAAAAATGTGGAGCTCCTATTTTTCAGGCTTAGATTCTGTTTTTTCTTGTAGCTGGTTGCAAAAATAATCTCACTGGACCTCCGGCAACAGAAAAAGGAGCTGTAGCCCCTCCATGGGACCGTCTTTTACCAGGGATAAGACAGGATAAAATATCGGATCGCCGAAAAAAAGGAGTGTCTCTCTGAAAGGTACAAAAACCAAATTCTCGTAAAAGATTTCAGTCTAAATCATATTGCAATGTAATTTTTCAAATATCAAACATACTTAGTACATATGGATTTCATACGCTAGAATTCAAATTGGGTCTGTTAAAAATCCTCTCTTGCATTGTTCTTATTGTAATTCAAACAATTTTGGTACATTTTATAAACTTAAATACACTGCTTTGGCAGAACTGTCATACAAATGTAGTTCCGAACTGCTTTTGGTAAAGAGTGTTGACACTTCGTATGTACCCAAAATTGTAAGGTGCTTGTATACGTAACAACGTGACAAGTTCCCCAATGATGATACAGGTCTCCTCGCAAGGTGTTCGGGATCCGGAAAAGCCCTCGGAGTATGCGTTAACATCCCGCATGCCCCGCTTAGCCCCCGCGTCCTTTGTTTTCCCCTCTTTCCCTCTTTTCTTGGCCTTTTGATCTTGATGGAAACCGCCGCTGCCTGATCGGGCGGCGTGTCCTAACCGCCGCCCGCCTTTCGGAGCGATGGTCCGCACGCGTTTTCCAGAAAGCGTTTTGACGTGACTCACGTAAAAGATCAATGTTTCACCAGCTTTCCTTGCCGACTTGGGCATGCATTTATGTTTTTGGTCCCCTGGAATAGTGTTTGGCCATTGTTTATGGTTTTTAGAGTTCAGTTTGGTTTTGATCTTTGGGTGAATGAAAGCTATAAATAAATGGTTTGTGCTCAAGCAAATGGCCCTGAAGTTTGCTCTCATTTCTCTTTCCATAGATTTAACTTTCATTTTGCTTAGGGTGCTTGGTTTAGTTTATTATATGACTTAGTTAGCCATAGTTGGTAAGCCACATATCCATCTTCAGTGCAAATCTGTCATTGGTCGCCTCTCATTCACTTTCAAGATCTCATTTTTCATATTATCATTTAGAGCCATAGTTTTAATTCTTTGCATGCTTATTTAGCATTATCCAGTTGTTGGTAAGCCACATATCCAGCTTGTGCAAACAGTGTTGTTGTTTTATCCATTCCATTGGAGTAGAATAGCTTAGGAAGCCATTAAAGTTGCAGGTTTTGCTCTTCAAATAGGGTAGTTTCAGGTTCTGGTCGCTTTATGTTGCATGACTCGCAATAAAATCCCGCTAGGAATTGCATAAGCCAAGCTCTGTACTCTTGTGCTATCCCTCTCCTACTCACATTTTTCTGGCCTCCGATTCATTTGTCCTTGTCCCAATATCTATTTCTGTCGATGCTGGCATTACACGCTTTTCTGGATCCACGTGAACACGAAAGAACAAGGAGATCACACTGAGGGGACAAGATCACACACACCATCGGATTCGCCACTGTTCTGCGTAATCCAGGTTTTAACTTTCAAAGTTCTAGTTAGAATCATATCAAATAAGGTAGTTAATTGTTTCATTTCAGTAATTTCTATTCTCGATATTGCCAAGGAAGCTGTGAGGATTGATAGTTTCTGAGAAACTATGATTCACTCCTCACTTCTGAGGTAGGATCGAGAATCTTGCAAATAGATTAGGAAAGTTATTGCATTATTTAGAATAAATCTACAAATTACACAGACAAATAACTACACTCGGTTATTTTGTTTGTTTTAAGTTGTTATTTAGTTGTTATTTCTAGATACGTTTAAAATAGCTGCTTTCCTTAAACTCTTAAAAAGTTAAATGCAAAAATAGAAGTTATATATGTTTTAGTTTTATTCCACGTAGTTAGAATTTGCTTTATTACAGTTAGATTTTAAATTTCACTTTGTATGACAATCACGGGACCTCGGGAGCCTAGGGAATACATATTTGAGCCAATCGTGCCTCAACCAAACCTCGTCACAGCAATAGTTGACATAGACCAAAACCTCAGAATACAAGTATTCCAAACAACAACAGATTTACAACTGATCAGTTCTCAGTTGAGAGGGTTAAACATAGAAGACGACCAAGCACACACGTTTTGGTCAAATCAACCGAATTACAGATTACCCTAGATAAAACATTCACATGACTGTAGAAGGGTTCGAAAGAGAACAAACCTTTGGTTGTGATCCTTTGGTCCCATAGCCAGGTGCAGGAGACACTCTCACAGACATAGATACTAGTCTAAGGATCCAGGTTGCACGAACGCCTGTGAGATATTATGAGAAAATCACGCAGTTGTTGGTCCTAAACATAGAAGCTGAGAAAGCATATGATTACTGGATACTAGGAATCAGGACTTGATTTCGTATATGACCATAACAAAACCGCAACAACCAAGAGTCTACGGTTGTGACCCACAAGTCCCACAGCCTAACGAATCCATAAGTCAATCAGATATAAACATTGGCCTACACACACTAGTATTCCAATCCACTCCACTTCCACCCATCATCATCGAACAATTGTCCTTACTAGATATAGCGGCTAACGAAGCTAGAGAATTCTGGACTAGGCCAGAGAATCGTCCGTAGAGTCAATTGTTTCCACCATCCACCATATGACCTTGTCTGGGGACGTACACGAAACTATCCCAGGTCATTTTCCACGTATTCCACAACCCATAGATCGAATCACGCCAGAGCTCGATATTGATTGGAGCCTTCGAGCAGTCATCCTTGCTGATCGATCTATCACACCAGTCCAAGTTAGAAGGGCTTTCTTCGCCTTAGATTCGCAAATTCCATTAGTGCGTGTCGAAGACATTAGATTGCCTAACTAGTTTGTCTGCATCCCACGCATATTCCATCCCCACCGGCTGTCTCGGCACGACCTCGGGAGGTCGGGTACGCGGAAGAGTTACTTGTAGATTCCCATGCTCGCTTGTCACTTTTCCGCGTACAAAATTGGTGAACCCGACGTGAAACAAACAAAATTAGTGAAGCTGATGTAAACTTCCTACTTTCTCGTTCGAGTCATAGTATCATGTGTTCTTTCACAAATCACCTTCGCTCCTTCCCATTATTCTGCGGGTATTCATATACCCCCCGAATATGTCGGGATTCGATGCATATGGCAGACCCCTCTTGGGTCTCGAGGCATACTATGCCCAACAGAATAGACAATCATCACCCTCACTCTCAGTATGGGGTGACAACTATTCAACTAATCAGTTGTCAACACAAACCCCAAGAAACAGATATAACTCGTCTTTTCAAACGGGGGAGTTAGATCAACCCCCTCGAACGCAACAAACAGAGCCTTCAGGCTCAAACAATATGACGTTTACCGGAGAATCTGGTTCGTCTCCTCAGATGCTACTTAGACCACAAATTAGTAGACAATCTGACCCATACCTGGTCTTAGATGATGAAAAGTCAATACGTTATCCTAGAAGTGAACAACACTCTTGGGGTATGTACCCATCTATAGGAGGTTTACAAATACAACCCGAAATCTCTTTTCAAGAAAATATCTCTATGCCACTGCATATAGGAAATACTCTCGGAGAAACTTGGCAAGATAGCGATCAGTTTATAGCAGGATATCACATGCCTATACAACACCATGGTATACAACAAACGCCGCTCAGGCAAAGCACCGTGACTTCACCAAATGAAGTCATTTCAACATTAGTAGAAAAAGTGAGAGGGTTAGAACTTGCTCAAGCAAGTCAAAATCCTCAGTTCATGCAAGCAGGAAGTTCCAATCCTCCATATCACTCTGGCCAAGTAGATCTCCTCACAGGAGTAGGCACGTTAGGCATGCCTCCTCAGTATCCACAACAAACGCCAACAAGGCCTATCATCTCTAACATTATTTCTCCCGGTCTAGTATCAAACAACCCATTACTAGACAATATCCCGTCATACTTAAACATGTACTCCAAATCACCACAAAGGGAGATATGTTCTCCTCTCCCGCCCCTTTTGCTCAAACGCAGGGACTTCCCTATGCCCCTGCCAATGCATACGCTGCCCCATACCAACAACCCATCCCACCACCACTCCCTCAGCAACCACCATCAATGGTCGAAACCTATGCGATAGGGACTTATTCAGAATATCTAAAGAGCCTTAGACTTCACCACTTCGTCATGCTTCCAAGACCTCTTCCCGATTTACCCAAGTACAAAGGCGAGGGAGATCCAAACGCACATATCAAAGCTTACGCTACAGCCATACGCGAACTACTCCCTTGGGATGGGGTTGTTGCTAAAATATTCCCTAAAACCTTGGAAGGCATTGCTCTCGACTGGTATTATAGAATACCTGAAGCCTCCATCCATTCATTTAAACAGCTCGTATCAGAGTTCATTAAGGCGTTCGACATGAACAAACTGTTGAGAACAGGAATCAGGGAATTCTTGCACATCAAACAAGAACACAATGAATCTATCGCCCATTTCATCCAGAGGTGGCGTACAGTTCTTTATTCTTCAACAAGTGCTCCAAACATGGATCAGATGGAACTATGCGATTTATTCCTTCATTCTCTCAAAGAGAGAGGTGAAGGAAGAAGTCCAGAAGTTCCCACTAAGAACTTACGATGAAGTACTTGAGAGCGCTCTTCGAATAGATCAAGCAGCGATAGATAGTGGCCGTAAAACATATGGTGCAAATGGGAGGTTAATCACCCCAATCAGAACACTACAAATTATCCCACTACCACAAACATTAATCAAGGACCCAAAATCCTTAACAAAAATGGGGTGTAACAACGGATGGAGTAACCGACCAGCCCAAGAAGGTAAATGTTGTCAATACTCCATCACAAACAAACAACCAATGAAACAACAACTTTACCCCGACAATCAATACAGTGGATTTTAACCATCCACAACAACAACAACAATGGCGAAATCCTATACAAGGGCCAAAACAAAACTCATTTGGTTATCAAAACCAAAGCCAGAAACAACAAATGCAAAATTTTAATCCTAATAGGCAACAGTTTGATCAGAATTTTAGGCCACAATATACACCAAACCAACAAAACAGGAATTACAATCCCAATTCTTATTGTGGTTTCCACAAAATTCAGGGTCATGATACTAGAACATGCCGTGACTACAATAAATTCATGCAACGTTTACCAGAAGAACAAAGACAGTTCTTCACAGATTTGTTTTTGGCAGATCCCGTGTCATCACCACCAAACACGCTAGCAGGAGCAGTTTCCCCTCAGAATGCTCCCCTTAAGATCTTTAACGATCCACTCCCAAATCATGATAATAACAGACTAAATCCAACTGGGACGAACAAGGGTGCAATACCGGGAAACAATGATCACGAAGCCTCGACTTCACTAAATCCATCAGTTGCGCCACAGTTGGGAAGTCAACCGAGACCCAAGATAGTCAGTTTGGTAGAGCTAGACGCTGAGCTACCTATCGAAGCTATAACAAGAACATGAGAGTATTTCTCTCAACCAAGCCCAAGTCATGCCCAGAAACAGATAAGAGTCAGCAGATAGTAGAAAAACCCATCGGTGCCTATGATTTAATTAGTGACCTAACAAAGACCTTCTCACACATTTCATTTTTAGATTTACTAAAGAACTCTCCTCCTCACAGAGCTGCTCTTTTAGAAGCATTAGGTCTAGGTCATCTAATTAACATCACTCCACCTCCTGAAACACAAGTAAATCACGTAGATTTTGATATCCACCCTCCGGGGCAGCCGGACAAGGATGTCGAATTCATATTCGAAATAAGTAAAATGCCCACAGATGCTGAGATCGCACGCCGAGGTGATCCAGCCTTACACTTACAAGTATGGGTTTATAATAACTATGTAAAACGGGCAATGGTTGACGATGGGGCCGCAGTTAACATAGTCCCTTTCTCTTTCCTCCAAAAACTAGGATATGGGGAAACAAACTGTTCCACCACTCGAAATACATTGAGAGGCTATGATAGCCTTAAAGCCACTTCGATAGGAACTATAATACTTCCGGTCACCTTAGGACCCAAAACAATCCTGACTGAGTTTTATATTATAGATCGGGAAACTAATTATAATATGATACTCGGCCGACCATGGATACACCGAATGAAGGCAATCCCTTCTACGTTATTTCAAGAAGTAAGATTTTTGCATCTAGGAAAGGTATTTGTAGCCAAAGGCGATCCAAAACCTTTCGATTTGCACCTAGCTGATTTAAAGAAAAGACCAGGTGTACACTCAGAATTTGAACTTCCAACAAACCAACTTAATAAACCCACTGACCCAAAACCAGAGGAGAAGTTGGTACCTACAACGGATCTTGAAACTATCAGCATAGCCAAAACAACCCCAACCCCTAACGATAAAGCTAAAGAAACAGTATCATTAGGGACTACTGCAAAAATCGTTGAGTTAATAGAACAAGATTCACCAATGTTCTTACCATTTGATTCAGTAGGCATAGGATATTCCCTAGGTGTTGGTTCCCTTCCAGCAGAGGACCTCTGTATGGTAGAAGTAGAGTGCGCAAATGCAGCAGATGCCCCAACATCTATACTCCCGACTAAGTATTGGACTCTCCATTTCGACGGAGCTAAATGCCGTTATGGAGCGGGGGCAGGTATAATTCTTACTTCGCCCGAGGAGAAAGTCCTCCCATTCGCCTTTAAGTTAAACTTTGAATGCACAAACAATGGCGCTGAGTACGAAGCCCTCCTCCTTGGCCTCACTTTAGCCAAGAGAATTGGTGTTGATAACATCAAAGTCTTAGGAGACTCGCAATTAGTGGCAAACCAAGTTTCTGAGGTATACGAAACCAAAGCCGAACACTTGCAGCTTTACAAAAATGTTGTATTAAATTTAAGCAAGGCATTTAACTTCATATCCATTGAAACAATCCCGCGAGAGAAAAATCTTCTCGCCGATTCAATAGCAACTTCAGCATCACGTTTTACTCCAAGCAATGAGTTAGAAGATACCCAGTTCACGGTGTCCATTCGTGATGAACCATTGATAAAAATAATGACAAATCCTCTTTCAAGCGAAAGTAAATCTACCGTCCTAGACCGTATTGATAGTGATGTGGCTACCTTGGATTACTTAAACGCCTATGCGGCATTACATCTCTCCTATCATATGCTAGATTTGTCCTTAATTCCACATTCGTCTTCCTATTTCGGAAATCCCATGATGGATCTCCCCTCACAAATGGAACCTAGCATATACGCAGTAGAAAATGGGGATGATTTGGATTTACCTCCAGCACCACCTGAGTTCGAAGAGGGTAACGCCTCTTTGATCGAAGAGACAATCGATGTCAACATCGGGACAGATGACGAACCAAAAATCTTGAAATTAGGATCATCCTTAACCCCAGAAGAAGTGGAAATACATACGCGGATCCTCAAAGAACATCAGAAGGCGTTTGCATTTAATTATAAGGAAATGACAGGAGTTGCACCCCACATTGCGGTGCACAACCTCGTCACTAAATCAGATGCAAAGCCAGTTAAGCAAAAATCAAGACCTATGAAACCTAAAGTAGCTCTCATGGTAAAGGAGGAGGTAATAAAACTCCTTCAGGTAGGATTCATCAAGCCAGTCGACTATTCCCAATGGGTATCTAACATCGTTCCGTTCTAAGAAGAATGGAAAGATACGTATCTGCATAGATTTTGAGACATCAACAAAGCATGTCCTAAGGACGACTTCCATTACCATCTATTGATGTCATTGTTGATGCAACAATTTGGGTTTGAGCTTTTGTCTCTCATGGATGGATTCTCGCGATACAATCAAATCAGAATATCGAGCAAGATCAAGCTAAAACCACGTTTATAACTCCTTGGGGAACCTATTCTTCTGTTTGTTATGCCATTCGGTCTCAAGAACGCGGTGCTTACGTGCCGGCGGGCTATGACATACATATTTCACGATCTAATTCATAAAATCGTGGAATCTTACGTAGATGACTTATTGGCTAAAGCCAAGAAGCGTTGTGACCATCCCGAAGTACTCCACGTCATTCTTTCACGTCTAATAGAATACGGAGTCACACTAAACCCAGAGAAATGTGTCTTTGGTGTAACGGGAGGGAAGCTCCTAGGTTATATCATATCGTCACGAGGGATAGATGTCGACCCGACCAAAATCCGGGTTGTCCTCGAAATGGTTCCACCTTCAAATGAATCTGGAGTCAGGTCATTCCTCGGAAAGTTGTGTGCAATCCGAAGATTCATCCTGGACTTAAGCTTCGCCGTTCATCCAATCAACAATTTACTCAAGAAAGACTATAGCATTGATTGGACCAAAGACTGTAATGAAGCCTTTGAAGCAGTTAAGCGTTTCCTATTATCACCACCTACGCTAATGCCACCTAAGCTAGATCGCCCGTTGATTCTATATTCACGAGCTACCAATGTCTCACTGGCCTGTATGTTGGCCCAAGAAGACGATAACAAGAGAGAACGCGATTTATTTCATCAGCCAAACGTTGCTCGACTATGAAACACGCTATACATACAGCAGAACGAGAATGCCTTGCCATAGTCTTTGCTACTAAATGCCTAAGACATTATATGCTGAATCAAGAAACAAGGGTCATGGTAAAAACGGACCATTTACGGACTTTCCTCACACAAGGGTCATTATCTAAAAAAGTCTGGACGTTTTATAACCTTAATGGGAGAATTCGAATTAACGTTTGTAAATCAGAAGTCAGTTAAGGGACAAGTCATGCGGATTGGTTAGCTGACAACCCATTAGACAGAGGCGATTTAGTAGATTTAGACTTTCCAGATGAGTGCGTATACTACATCGAAGCCCGACCCTCTATCTCTGAGTGTCTTTGGTACACTGATATCATTAATTATATCATGGACCATACGTACCCAGAAGGAGTTACACCGCAACAAAGAAGGCGGTTACGCATAATCGTAGCTAAATACGTCATTATAGAGCAGGTGCTCTATCGAAAAGCATTCGATGGAATGCTCCTAAGATGTGTCGACACGGAGGAATCCAAGAAGATTCTCCATGAATCTCACAGCGGAATATGTGGAGGCCACTTCGGTGGCCACGCCACTGCTCGAAAAATACACCGAATGGGCTATTTCTGGCCCACTCTAGAACACGACGCGATAGAGTTTGTACGCAGGTGTCATAAGTGCCAAGAATTCTCCCATGAGATTCACATGCCAGCATAAGCTCTACAACCAATCGCTACTCCATGGCCCTTTTCTACATGGGGTCTAGACTTAATAGGGAAATTCTCTCCCTCATCCACAGACGGCCATAATTTTATAATCACGGCCACTGAATATTTTACCAAATGGGTGGAGGCCATGCCTCTTACTACCATGTACACAGTTACCGTGATCACCAAGTTCATTTTGAACCAAATCATTTTTGCGAGTACGGTATCCATGCAAATCATTATCTCGATAATGGAACTTCTTTAAGAATGAAGAGGTTCGCGAACTATGCAATAAATTTAAGATAAGCCATCATACGGCTTCCTGTATTACCCCAGGAGCCAACGGACAGGCTGAAGCGACAAACAAGACACTGAAAGCCATTCTCCTTAAAACGGTGAAAGAAAACAAACGAGATTGGCATTTGAAGTTATATCCGGCCTTGTGGGCCCACCGAACCTCAATAAGAACACCAACGGGAGCAACTCCTTTCTCGCTGGTATTTGGGGCAGAAGCAGTTCTCCCGCTTGAGGTCGAAATACCCAGTCTCCGCATTTCACTACAAGGATTACGGATGAAGATGCTTACGAGAGAAGCACGTCTTTCCCAACTAGAAAGCCTAGATGAAACTAGGTTAGATGTTGAACAAGCAAAGCATAGAGCTTATGCTGACCGAATGTGCCGGCAGTATAACAAGAAGGTCTATGAACGCGACATATACGAAGGTGATCTAGTTCTAAGGCTAGATAGCCGGATCGACAAGAAGACCGGCGAAAGGAAGGAAATTCGGCCCAAATGGTTGGGCCCATACCGAGTCATGAAGGACTACGGAAATGGTGCTTACCTCTTATGTACGCTAGAAGGTGAGGAATTTGGCGAAACAGTCAATTCCCTGCACCTCAAGTGGTTCTACGCATAAGCAACTAGCACTACTTGTATAATTATCTACATTGCATCTTCATACAGATTAAGATCATTTTGTCCACTTGTTTCTTACATAAATTGTGATCAAGGAATCTATTCTCAAAGCAATTCACTACAAACTCATGATGTTGTTGGCATAAAGCTCTTTAATCATACCTCTCCATCTTCATATATCATCGAATCATCTCGGAATCTTTTATCAAATAAAGTCAAACATGACAAAGTCTTAACGGTAACCATACCAAGATCTGCAAGTTTATTCTCACTTTGATTTCTTCTTAGGATAGGTGTCTTGCCTATGGTCTATTCTAGAAGCTTCATGGTGTCACATCTATCCCATATATGCATCTCTTTGAAATAAGCACATATGCGACATTTTACTCAAGAAAACAAGTCAACAAGAGATTAAACAGAAAATTTTAATTTTACACATTTCCTTGCCCCACCAACCTTCGGTGATGAGCTTGCGTCTCTTACTAGTGACGTAGGGTTGGGAAAGGATGGAAATGCCCTTACTCGCCTATGCCTTGCCCACGGTGATAAACCCACGCTTCTTACTAGTAGCGTGGGGCAAAGTGTAGGGGGTCTTCTTGACAAATAAGTACAAACAATCATACGCAAACAATTCAAACTCTGAAACTTTGAGTCAAAAACAAATGAATCAGCTGTGCAAAATCCCAAAAGAATTAAAATCCTAAAAACCCAAATCTTGTCTACTATGTGGCCATCTACGGGTCTAAGTCTGGATAAACCGCAAAGCAAGTGCATTCTAAACTATGAAGTCATTCGGGTAGAGTAAGCTTGTAGCTTCCAATTTGGTTCCGCCAAAGCTTTGTCTATCTTTCATCACTATCGTTTCACCACATTTCATAACTTGCGCCCTTCTTGACTCTCGGTGATGAGCCCTCGCATCTTACTAGTTGCGTGGAGTTAGGAATGGGGCAAATTAATCTGTTCATCATACTGGTTATATTCATCACTCTGCAAAACAAACATGAGGTATCCAAATTGCTCACAGAAGCTAAGATTCAAAATCACAATATATCTACATTATCATGTATCAGCATCATGAAACACAAAAGAAAGCAAACATTTGCATCATCTGTTCTCCATTGCATACATTCTAAAAGCATATAAACATACATCGTAGTATACACAAGGAAACTGGAAATAGAAAGGAAAACATGAGTGCCAAGCTTTTAATCCAAAATGAATGCATATATATAAATAATCAATGTTTATGTACAATGCCATCATGCTCTAAGCATGGTCAAAACGCTCAAAGAGCCCATGATATACAAAGAATATATAATACAAAATACACGAGAGCCAAATGGCTTCTCAATCCCTGCGAGACCCCTCCGAAGGTGCACGCCCACGCCTAGGACTCGGCTACGCCGGCGCTCTGAATGTACGGAGGGCTCAGGGTCCCGAGGGGCAGCCGCGGTCTCACCACGAGAATGGCTCCTCATGAGGCGCTCAGCCGTCACAGCCCGCTAACTCTGTGCGGAGGGTCGACACCATCCTGGCCACATGCCAAACGGGAGCGAAGACATCGGTATGTCTACCGGCTGCTGAGGGCTCCCCGGCATCTACGGACAGCTCCGCGTGGGTCCTATCCATGGGGATCATCAGGGAATCGGTACATACCCTGCGGATCAAATCCCGCCACTCGTCAACAGTCTCTGCAAACAAAGGAGAAAAACGAATTAGAAACCAAGCAAGAGGCTAAAAGATACAACAATAACAACTAAGGAGAGCCTACATATAAACATTAAAAGGGAGAAAGGGTAACTTACTTGGATCACCAGGCCTCCAAGATGGGTCGTTTAGGACCGCACCGCCTTGGATGCCCTGCCGACCGAGTGGGCTGCTCTGTGGCGGGAGCAACGTGTCGCCCTGCAACGGACTCATCCTCTCCACCATGGCCCTGGGAGAGTGGCTCCTCTGAAACTAGAGTCACCCTCTCTGCGCTCTGCTCATCCCTCTCTGCCTGCATAATGTCCTGAGTGTCATGCCACTCAGGATCACTATCATCAGTCTCCTCCTCTGACCCTCCCTCTGTGAGCTCCTCAGAGTCGGAGTCAATATCTATGGGGTCATCGCTACTATGAGCGGAGACCCGCTTGCAACGAAGCAAAGGTGCCGAGGCGCACCGGCTCTCCCTCTAGCGCGAACTATCCTCCTGGCTGCAATGGGAATGCCAGGAGTAATCACTGTCCAACCTCGGCCTCTAGGCCCCCCTCTGGCCTCGCGAACTGATCTGTAAACTGGCGCCACTGGGGGAAGCATGCCCGTATATGGAAGGCCAAGCTGTGCCGAGGAACTGGCCGAAAGGATGTACCTCCACTCGTCCCACTCGATCGATAAGCTGCCCTGTGGTGGAGCAGGAGATCAGGGTAAGAGTCTCCTCGCCCCATATGCCGGCCATAAGCCGGTACGGTGTCGCCTCCATGTCTGCAGTAGTAAGGGAGGCAACTGGCTGATGAGGTGCTCTGAGCACCGACATGTCCGTCCATCATCGGCTGCCCTCACGGCCCAGGATCTACCACCTCCACCCCCTGCCATAAGGGATAAAATGCTCATACATGACTCATGACTAGAGTTGGGTGGCTCAATGATTTGTCCTGTAAGCGGACCACCCTATATAGATCATGGTAGGTGGTCCCGAATATCTGCACCCCGGGCGTATATCCGGCCATGCCCTCTATGTCGTGTAATGATGGGAGCCCAAGAATATAACAATGTGTCCCCTCCCTTGTCCCCGATCAATCTCGAGGCAAGGATCTCCATGATGGCTGTCGAAATACGGGGATAGGCAAAGAAGGAATGGATCGAACTCTCACCCCCTTCTTCGACCCCAGTGGAGATGTTTGCATCTCCCATATAAGCTGCCCCTTTGTGCGATCTGTGCCCGTGAGCCTGCTGTCTCTAGTGTAAGTCGCCTCCCGATGAGCGGGACCCCCAGAATGTGGTAGACATCCTCTAATGTGATGGTCCACTCACCACGGACACTGGCGATCGGAAGGTGTTTCGATCTGCATCCCGGTAAGAAAAAATAGGTCACAAAGGATGTGACTAGATGGTGCAACGTGGGGCACGCGCGATATGCGCGCAATATGCCGGCCCTACGTAGTGTGTCCTCCTTGTCTGTGAGAGGGCATCCAGTACCCCTGAGAGCCAATCACACTCTCTCTCTCTCTGCTCCATCTAATGTACTCCTCTCTCGCCTGCATACACCCAAAAACACACAAAACAGAGCAAGTTAATATCCGAACAATACCGAGAGAGTCATAAAAACATGTAGAAAGGCTAAAAATATAAGTGCAACCTCAAATATTAGTTCCTTTTGCAATCTGTGCAAAACCGCCGCCCGAGTTGGGAGGCGGTTTTATGCCACCTTAAAGGCGGCCTTAAAGGCGGCAGGCGGCGGTCATGTCGAAAACCCACGCGGGTTTTTAATCTAAAAAGGCCTAAAACAAGCAAAAAATGACCATTTAACCTAAAAATGGAGCCTACCCAGTAGGCGCCCCCCCTAGATGGACCTTTTAACACTAGCATTTTCAAAAATGACCCCCCCATTATAACAAATTTGGCATTTCAAATTTAAGGGGGGAAAAACACAAAATTAAAGAAAACCAACCTGTGATCTAGCGGGGCGGTGTTCCGCACGTGGAGGCATGATCACGATCTCGCTGCGGACGTTTTGACTCTACTCACGCAAGAAACCGTCACCGTGGGTCCCAGAGCTCAAAAACAATCAAATCAACTCGCGCAAATGAATAGGAAAATGGGCCCACTTTCATATATATAGCGCCCTGATTCGTTTTAAAAGACTTTTTCGCAGGTTTGGAGCGCTGATGGAGGTAAGTTCCTATCCCCGCACGAATGGTACGTTCTCATTCCCTATTATTTTAGCGTTTATTTTCCAAATTATTGTATCTATCTGCACTTGAGTTCTCCTTTTATTTTGCAGGTAGCGGGAATTTTGGATGGCGTCATTTCAACACACGGACGTGTAAGGTATAACTTCTAAACTTCCCATTTCGGGACTGCCATACTCGGACCCACCGTTTTACGCCTCTTCATGGCTAAAACGCTTCTCCGAGGGGGCAATATGTACGTACCCAAAATTGTAAGGTATTGTACTACCAGAACAACGTGACAAGTTCCCCAATGATGATACAGGTCTCCTCGCAAGGTGTTCGGGATCCGGAAAAGCCCTCGGAGTATGCGTTAACATCCCGCATGCCCCGCTTAGCCCCCGTCCTTTGTTTTCCCCTCTTTCCCTCTTTTCTTGGCCTTTTGATCTTGATGTGAATCGCGCCACCTGCGGCGGGCGGCGGTCCTGCGCGTTTTTTGAAGCGTTTTGACGTGACTCACGTAAAAGATCAACGTTTCACCAGCTTTCCTTGCCGACTTGGGCATGCATTTATGTTTTTGGTCCCCTGGAATAGTGTTTGGCCATTGTTTATTGTTTAAGAGTTCAGTTTGGTTTTGATCTTTGGGTGAATGGAAAGCTATAAATAAGTGGCTTGTGCTCAAGCAAATGGCCCCGAAGTTTGCCTCTGAATTTCTCTTTGCCATAGATTTAGCTTTCATTTTGCTTAGGGTGCTTGGTTTAGTTTATTATATGACTAGTTAGCATTGTTTTGCAGTTGGTAAGCCACATATCCATCTTGTGCAAATGTTGTCATTACGGTCTGCCCCTCATTCACTTTCAAGCTCTCATTTTCATAGTTCAGTCTTTTGTTCTATTTAGAGCCATAGTTTTAATTCTTTGCATGCTTATTTAGCATTATCCAGCTGTTGGTAAGCCACATATCCAGCTTGTGCAAACAGTGTTGTTGTTTTATCCATTCCATTGGAGTAGAATAGCTTAGGAAGCCATTAAAGTTGCAGGTTTTGCTCTTCAAACAGGGTAGTTTCAGGTTCTGGTCGCTTTATGTTGCATGACTCGCAATAAAATCCCGCTAGGAATTGCATAAGCCAAGCTCTGTACTCTTGTGCTATCCCTCTCCTACTCGCATTTTCCAGTCTGTATTCTGAGCTGTCCTTGTCCCAATATCTATTTCTGTCGATGCTGGCATTACACGCTTTTCTGGATCCACGTGAACACGAAAGAACAAGGAGATCACACTGAGGGGACAAGATCACACACACCATCGGATTCGCCACTGTTCTGCGTAATCCAGGTTTTAACTTTCAAAGTTCTAGTTAGAATCATATCAAATAAGGTAGTTAATTGTTTCATTTCAGTAATTTCTATTCTCGATATTGTCAGGGAAGCTGTGAGGATTGATAGTTTCTGAGAAACTATGATTCACTCCTCACTTCTGAGGTAGGATCGAGAATCTTGCAAATAGATTAGGAAAGTTATTGCATTATTTAGAATAAATCTACAAATTGCACAGACAAATAACTACACTCGGTTATTTTGTTTGTTTTAAGTTGTTATTTAGTTATTGTTTCTAGATACGTTTAAAATAGCTGCTTTCCTTAAACTCTTAAAAAGTTAAATGCAAAAATAGAAGTTATATATGTTTTAGTTTTATTCCACGTAGTTAGAATTTGCTTTATTACAGTTAGATTTTAAATTTCACTTTGTATGACAATCACGGGACCTCAGGAGCCCAGGGAATACATATTTGAGCCAATCGTGCCTCAACCAAACCTCGTCACAGCAATAGTTGACATAGACCAAAACCTCAGAATACAAGTATTCCAAACAAATGATTTACAACTGATCAGTTCTCAGTTGAGAGGGTTAAACATAGAAGACGACCAAGCACACACGTTTTGGTCAAATCAACCGAATTACAGATTACCCTAGACAAACATTCACATGACTGTAGAAGGGTTCGAAAGAGAACAAACCTTTGGTTGTGATCCTTTGGTCCCACAGCCAGGTGCAGGAGACACTCTCACAGACATAGATACTAGTCTAAGGATCCAGGTTGCACGAACGCCTGTGAGATATTATGAGAAAATCACGCAGTTGTTGGTCCTAAACATAGAAGCTGAGAAAGCATATGATTACTGGATACTAGGAATCAGGACTTGATTTCGTATATGAATATAACATGAAACCGCAACAACCAAGAGTCTACGGTTGTGACCCACAAGTCCCATGACCTAACAATTCCATAAGTCAATCAGATATAAACATTGGCCTCACACACACTAGTATTCCAATCCACTCCACTTCCACCCATCATCATCGAACAATTGTCCTTACTAGATATAGCGTTTAACGAAGCTAGAGAATTACGGACTAGGCAGAGAATCGTCCGTAGAGTCAATCGTTTCCACCATCCACCATATGACCTTGTCTGGGGCGTACGAAACTATCCCGGGTCATTTTCCACGTATTCCACAACCCATAGATCGAATCACGCCGAGCTCGATATTGATTGGAGCCTTGACGAGTCATCCTTGCGATCGATCTATCACACCGATCCAAGTTAGAAGGGCTTTCTTTGCCTTAGATTCGCAAATTCCATTAGTGCGTGTCGAAGGCGTTAGATGCCTAACTAGTTTGTCATCCCACGCGTATTCCATCCCCACCGAAATTTGTCTCGGCACGACCTCGGGAGGTCGGAGTGTGCGGAAGAGTTACTTGTAGATTCCCACGCTCGCTTGTCGCCGCTTTCCGGCGTACGAGACACTTTGCCATCTTTCCATCTCCTCTCCAAAACTTGTCTAAGCCCTTCACGTTTAACATCACATAGCATTTCCTCTTCATCCTTACCACCCTTCCACAGCACCTCTATTACTTCTTTTCCCCTACCAGTCACCACCTCCCCATTTTCACCCACCACAATTAGCCACACATCTCTATTGGTTTGATTCAGGAGGCCCAACAACAATTTTCTCACCTTTACTGTCTTTTCATCAGCTCTCATTCTGCTCAGATCATTATACAAATACACAACGTGCTGCCAAAATTTATATGCATCTAGGAATGAGAGGTTTGGAATAGTAGACATTGCCTTTCTCTTCATTTCATAAACAGCTTCTTCTTGAGTATCCATCCAAATGCAAATGGGTCTCCTCCCCAGATAGAGGAGTTGGACCTTGCTTTCCAATTTCATCAATGCACAATTCAACTTAGGCATAAAGTGTAACATTTTGTCAACAGAACCCATGCACAAGAACATTGTTTCTCCTTGGCACATGGCCTCCACCTATCACCACAGTTCCAATTCTGTTAATTTATAGTCAACGTGAATACATTCTTTTTGTTCTACACAAAGATAGGAGTTTAATGAGATTTACATGATTTCTTGATCATTCATGGAATTCGAGTGATTTGAACTTACCTTCATCTGAGTCGAGTCCAGATTTTGAAAGACAAATTGCACACTAAATTGGACCTTAAGTCCCTCCCATTGTACCTTTCTGAGTTCCTCTTCATGGCTTTGACAAAATGGATATGCCTCCACCCCCATCTTTCTATCATTGGCATTGCGTCTTTGCAGGAAATTCTTCCCTTTGCATCTACCACCACTAGTGCAGTTGCTGCATTAGTCAAATGATATAGTGATATCGTGTTTATCAGCCATGGATTTGGAACCACAGGCCATGGAGAATTTTCTGCACACTCTCATACTCAACCCAGGTTGGCCTCCCCCAATCCACTCTTGGGATCCAAACAACTTCTGCTAGATGGTCATGCCTGGCTAGCATCTTGGGATACATATCTTTCAACGCTGAAGTCTGTGTTTCAGCTATGTTGATGGGTGTAATGAGCAATAGAATCAATTTTCCTTGTAAATCATTGACCTTCACCTACATTATCAATTAAAAAAACTTATTCTAACAAACATGTGTTTGTAATGTTTTAGAAATGCAATTGAAAACAAAAAACACTAGATAGTAGCTGAAAAAAGTTAAATACCTGTTGTTTGTTGTTGAGCAGAAGAAAATCTGTTTCTGCAGTCACCAACAACGCTCTCAACAGCTCAATATTGCTCTCTCTTGGAGTTCTTAAGAGGAAACATACCTCATTAAGTATATAGGAGATGTCTTCCCACACTGAGAAACATTTCAGCCCTTTTTCTTGTAAACTATCAGTGCTATAAAAGACAAGTGGTTCATAAGTACGAAACAAAGTAAATAATTTGTCAAAGAAGAAGGAAGCCCTAGAGTTATTAGGTGTGCAAGCCAGGATTCTGTCTTTCAACTTAGTCAGTAAGGCACTGAATGCTTTGCCAACATATATGATTTTGAAGACTTTACAGTTGGATTCCAGCCGCTGGATATTTTTTTCCAATAATTCCCATATCAAGGGTTCAATGTCATGCATACTAATGATCAAGATGACAGAAATGTCTGGCGGAAGAGATGACGAGCAGAATGGATGTTGATGAGTGTCAACAAGAATCCCTATCTCACTAAAGAACTTTGATATGATTGCTTTCAATAACAAAGCTCTCCGTGTTTCCTGCAATACACAAACATAGCCTTAAAACATGGAATGGATTGAATGAAATTTCAGTATTTACTAAAATCATCCACAGGTTAAAAAAATTAAATATGTTCTTCATTTCTTTGTATGCATTGTGGAAAATGCAATATACGCATTTACGCCTCTGAATAAGTATTAGCTGTACATAAATCACAACTATACCTGTGGTTTTCCTGTTACAACCACCAAATGCCATTCATCCTTCTCCCTTTGCATTTCCATCCACCGTTGGATCATCCTTTCACTTCCTCTAACGTCTACACGCCACATGTTCTCAATACACCCCACACTATCCATCCATTTCCCATCCAATCTCTCGCAATATGAGAGTTCCAGTCTTATCAATGATGGTAGACAGTGAAAAATTGCAGAAAGATGCTCCAATTGAGAGCATCTTGATAGATCCAACACTTCCAAGCAACCAAGATCACCAAAACGGTTGGGAAGTTTCAACAAACTATTACATCCAGATAAGTCTAACTTTCTTAATGCTCTAACACAATGGAAGTCACTGGACAATTCCTCTAATTTATCACATCCTGATAAAACTAACTCCTCCAAACATCCAAGTTTACCAAAACCTTGAGGTAGCCTTGACAAGCTCCAGCAGTTGAACATGTTCAATTTTCTTAATGCCACTAGATGATGGAAGTCATTTGTTATTTCTTGTAATGTTTCACATCCCTGTAAGTCTAACTCTTGCAGGCAATTGAGTTCTATGAACCGACTGGGAAGCATCTTTAAACTACAACACCTCTTCAGTGAAATACTTTTCATCATTGTAAGTTTGCAAATTCACCCACCAAATGACATGGACTCTGACAAGGATGTCAACTCTCCAAGGCTGTCCGGAAGACTTCTCAGCTTTGCACATCCACCTAACCGTAAAGTAGTCAAGGATGCTAAATTTCCAATCCTCTCATGGAGCCCAAGTAAACTGCTGCAATGTTCTAATGACAGGGACCGTAATGAGCACAGCTTCTCAAAACTGCCTGGAAGCTCTTGTAAACTCTCACAGTACGTTAAATCAAGGTTAGTGAGAGCCTTCAATTCACCAAACCCTGCTGGCAACTTATTCAGATTCCTACAATACCTCAAATCCAATTCCTTCAAAGAGCAGAGCTTCTCTATTGAATCTGGTAATAGCTTCTGCAGTGCATATAACTGACCAAAACTCTCAGGGATATCTGTGAATTGGCATCTTGAAAAATCTAACTGCAACAACTTGCTAATATGCAGGAACACTTTTGGCAGTATTTTCAATTCACAAAAATGGCATACACATATTTGTAGATCCTTCAATGATGCTACTGTGTATGGACTGATTTCAAGTTTTTGGCATCTGGCTTGACTTGAAAGCTTAAGAACTTTGAGCTTTGATTGGATCTGCAATTACAGTTAACAAAATTATCTCGCATCCACTGAAGGCTCGCCATTGAATCAGGAATTACGATAGATGGCCTAAAAAAACAAATTGTAGCAAGAAAAATGTTGCACATCATTTGTTCATACATAAAAGACATCTAACAAAAATCTTAGACAAAAAAGGGAGTACTTACCTTGGACAAATTCAAAACCATGTTCTCCTCAGAGTTATCATCCATGAAAGTTAAACGCTTGAGCTTTGATATATCAAATGGTATATTGGGTACTCTTCCCACTTGAAGAAACCTCAGCTCATTAAATTGTTGATGGCATTTTCCTTTTACAATTATTGAGTCTCCAATTGCAAATACTCGTAATGAACCACACATTCTGTCTAACTTTTCTGCTGATACATGAAATGACTTCCTATTCCATCCCAACCAAACTCCTTTTATTTGAGGCAGAACCTGTTGAAATTCAAGGAGGCCATGATGACACAATTGAAAATATAACACTCTTACACAACTTGCATAATTGCAGTTTGAATATTAATATATTTCATACCTCTTAATTATTCAGGACTGCAGAGAAATAATCTAAACTCATGGTTCGGTTGTCTTTTGATTTATTGCGACCAGCTGCTAGAATAAGATCATGAATACTTATCCTGTTTACTTTTCGTTTGACATCATATCCTTCATCGAGCTCTATTCTTTTGAGCAGAGCTCCCTCTTCGAGGCTTTCTAGTTCTTCCTCTCCGACAATGCATGCAACTTCTTCCCACTCCCAACCAAAGAAGAATGAGCATATGTCAAGGAATGCTTCCTGAGCACTTGGTTGAAGCTCCTCATATGCAAAGAGAATCCTCGACTCATCGAAACTTTCTTCTTTGTAGCTGCTAAAAGCCTCTCCACATTGAAGCCAATTGGCAACTCTTTCATAAGCTTCATCTTTGTTCTTCCGTTTATGGAGATATGCTCCTACCACTTCCAAAAACAGAGGACAGCAACTGCATTTCTTTGCTATTTCCTTGGCTTGAGGTCTTTCATCCAATATTGAGTTAATGTCCCTTCCTCTGTCTATTTTTTTGCATAAGACTTGTAGGGCTGCATCAATAGAAGGGGGCTCCATTGGATGAATTTTACAAGGTTTAATCCTGCAGTCCTCAACCACTCCCAATACATTGGTTTTTCTAGCTGTTAGAAGCAACCGAATTTTTTTGGGACTCATTACCTCCTTAGGTAGAAGCTTCTCCAGATGATCTCTCCTTAGGACGTTGTCAATATATAGAAAGACAGTTTCTTTTTCGATTATGTCTTTCAAGTATTGCCGTCCACTCTGATAGTCTCGTACATTTTTTTCACCCCTGTCAAATCCTGTATAATCTGGGATTGCAGATCCTCTATTTTGGGGTCTAATTCTAAGTTTTGGATGAGAGTAGCTTTGGAAAGTTTCCAACCATGGAGTTTTACTTTCAGAGATGAATAGACTGCATCAGCTAGAGTGGTTTTCCCTGCTCCTCCAATTCCATGTATGACAACTGCTGCGGCTGGCTTATCATTTTCCCAATCAAGCAGTTCAATGACCTGAGAAATCTGTTGCTCTATCCCAACTGCTTTCAAAGTTGACAAAAACAAAATCAGAAGTTGCACGGTATCATAACTTGCTATCAGCAGATAAGTCAACAGTAAATGAATAATTACCTGCATCATTCAGGCAAGGAGCCTGTGATGGGCTGTATACTGTACTGCTATGCACACTATCTAAAATACAAACATTCATTTGTTCATTTAGTGTCTTCCGCATCTCATCCACTTGAAATTTGAGTTCATCGAGGGCTTGTCTATCAGTTGATGCCATGTACAACCTACAGAAGGTATTTATCAAATATGTCACATATTTTGCATATGGCAAGCTTAAGTTTTGATATATAGTAATGACAATAAGAGATATGCTCGAAGTAGGTAAGGATTTTGTATTTGATTAGCTTCTTTTGGCACTCTTCCTGGTGACCACAACAACGATGGCAATCTTCTTTATCATATGTTTGGAGGAAGTCTATACAATGTAATGCCCATTACTTAATATCTGGGCAGGATATATTGATTTCATATATTGTATTCTTATTAATAAATACATAGGATGGAAAAAAAAGAGAAAATTTTTAAACCCTGGACAAAATCAATCTTACACAGTTGAATCTAGAAGAATTTCATTCATTATTACACTTTGAAGAATGCAGACTCAAAACAGAAATATTTTACTTAGTCTACTTATAATTTGAACAAGCCTGGACTGATTTATAAGGGAAATCTGTTGTGTGGCTTACCTTCTAAGTACTTTTCTTTTCTTTTGAAAACAACACAATATTGCTCCTTCCACTATCAAATGTATAGATTCTTTTATCTTTGTCTGCATCTCATTTTTTAAATGTGGAAGAAGCTTGAGCTGCATGATTATTTTGCACAAATTATTCATAGACTTAAGAAGCTTCAAACGTTCCTTCCTGTTAGATTCAATTGTATCCAGCCTTTCTAAAACTGCTGCCACCAGCAAGAAACCCACTCCAACCCAATGAACATTTCCAATGGCAGTCAACACTGCTACTGCTGTCCCATGTTCATCTCCGGACGAAGCTGATATCTGCTTCATAAATGGCAATTAACTTCACAATCAACAGCAGTATTAAGAATCACAATTAACGTTTTATTTTAACTAACATCTAGATATAATTTATGGTTTGATCTTAATAGATATATTGATACCCTTTTCCAAGAAAAACACAAAATTCAAAGCTCTGCTCATTAAAATCATTATTCTATAAAATCGGGCATGTGTTGTTGCAGGAACAAACCTGGTTAGAAATTATTTTGACATTCTTTGACACGCCTTCAGAGAAATCGGATACATCTCTTGCAGAGGGAAGGCCAGATGCCACAGAAACCAGTCTCCCATGAGATGGTTTTATTTTCCCCTGCAACAAAAATCAACCATGTTGTTCAAAAAACACCCTTGACTCGAGCAAACATAAGAATCCTAGAAAGATGAACATGTTTTCTACTTTTGAGTTATAATGTGCAAGAACACTGTCAATATTGTGGACTAGTTGCTCTAGATTGAAATCTGGCGCATCCTCCCGAGTATTGAGAATTGAATCGATGAGATCATAAGTAGAAGAGGATGGAGCAGCGGATCCAGTGGAAGACATATTACAATTCGAGGATGTGCAGGAGTGATAACAATAAATTGGTGTCCTGAGATGGTAAGTGGCAGAAAAAAGATCACGTTATATCCTCTGTGAGCTATGGCAACATTGAAATAAAAGAGGTATAGTCTCCAAGAGAGAAGCTTCCCCGAAAGACTTTGAGACCTCTAGTTGTTGATACGGATCGTTTAAGCAAAAGATGAAACTTGTGATACAAATCCTTAACCAAAAGATTAAACCAACTTTTTTTTATCAAAAGGTAACTTCAGATTCTCATCTATCCATAGGAATTATTAACCAAAAGACAAAGACCAAAAGTTGGGTTTACAGCAATGACCGACTTTTATTCTTCAAGACACTTTCATATTTATTTTAAAGCCAATTCCATGTTGCTTCCTGACCTGCATTTTCAATTTTCTACTAGTAGGGCCCATGTGCTGTGCACCCTTGTGACTAAATTCATAGTGGGTCATATAAGTGTACACACTAAAAAAGGTCTCTTTGGAGAAAGTTTGTATCCATTGGTATAGGTGTTGGAAGGAAATTAGGTGCCTCTCATTGCTTAATATTAAGTTGAAAAGGTTGATTATTCTTACACGTATACTAAAGGATGCAAAATTTCTTCCAACCTTCAATTTAAAAAAATAATTATCACACTTCCACATAAAAGATGCCCTACCATATATGCAATTCATTCACTTATCTACTACTAATTCCTCACTTTCTTATGTGACATCACTTCATCTTCTCATGGTTTGGTTGGATACTTTTATGCGACTTCTTTTCTTAATTTTCATTTTTATCTAACTCTTATTTGCCTCCATCTCCCATTGCTACTCAAGGTCAAACTTCTCTTATACTTTTTTTATTCATTCTTCCCACTCCCTGCCACATCAATTTATCTCAACCCTATTGTTCCCTTGCTTACACGTAACACGCTTGTCACTCACAATAAAATGAACAAAACCCATTACCATAATTTAGTATTGATGGATATGGGGATGACCCATTTGTTTATAGTCAAGGGTTGAAACAATTAATAGTGTAGAAAATGAACAAAACCCACTACCATAATTTAATATTGGTGGATATGGGGATGACCCACTCATCTATAGTCAATGGTTGAAACAATAAATAGTGTATCAACCACTCCATTTCATCATCTTAAGAAAAATTTAAAAGTAGAGGACATGACATTATAGAGAAATATTATTGTGCTATAGTTGTATTACTTAGAATTATTGTTCTTCTTGCTTCACACCTTGAAAACCTTGAAACTTAAAACTCTAATCTCGATTGGCTTCATGGGAAGGTTTGAGTGGTATTTATTTCGCCAAATTTGCTTGGAATTCGAACCAAGTCTCATCCTTTTTGTATATCTTGAGATTCGTACCCTAGTGGAAAGTGTGAAAACAACACTTAATCATCATTTGCACCAATTGGACTACAATTCTTTGATGTTTTGGATAATCATATGGTACCTTCTAATTCATAAAGTTTCCATATGTAACCGTTTTATTTGAGCCATATACAAAAGTGAAATACACATTATTGGTTCCCATATCATAAACCCCAAAACACAAAAACCTAAAACTTGAAAACCAAAAATCCAATAACTGAATCTTGAAAATTCGAACGTGAAAACCCTGAAAATTCTTAAACCAGAAATTGCAAACCTCAAACTTGAAAACACAAAAAATAGATTGATATAATCTGTGAATCTTATTCAAAACCCGAAAGCTAAAGCGTGAAACCGAAAAACATCAAACCGAGAATCCCAAAACTCAATATTTGAAACCTAAATCTCGAATCCTAAAATCCTAAACCCAAAGCTCCAAATTTTGAAATTGTTAAACCCTACATGCTCGAAAAATCCGAACCCAAAAAATTCAAATAAGGAAACCTCAAAAACACAAAAAGTAGGTTGATACAAAGAGCCCCTTAAACCTGAAACCATAAACTTAAATACTTAAACTTGAAAATAATATATCAATGTGCCCTTCTCTACTAGATCATTTATTTTCTTTACCACCATTGCAAACATCCTTTATTATTCAATTGAATATCATTGGCGCAAACACACACCCTTTAGCCCATACAAATTATATTCATATACCACTCATTCCTTCAATATGCAAGTCAACATAAATGGTTATTTCAAAAATTTGTAAGTATTTTATGATTAAAAATATGAAAAATATGTAAATATCCATCAAATTGTAACCTTGTTCGCCATTACTATATTCTTGTATACATGTGTATAGTCAAAAAAAAGTTTCAACAAGTGTACTATTTACAAACTTTGAATGGTTGCGTTTTAAAATAAAAATAAATTGACATGTTTAGTGGCATAGAAATTATTACTTTTTGTAGACACAAAATCATGCACTTGGGTACATTTCTAAGTCCTAAAAGCATGCTAGCATTTACATGTTTTGTAAGCAAGAAAATTGGTAATCGACAACTCCCCTTAGCCGATTTCTTGGGATTTGCACTTTAATTGGCTTCATACATCTGTGTCGGCACTTGATTGTTTATCTTTCTATGGCTTCAAACACTAGTGCCCAGTTCAGACAGTAGCGCCAAGCGCTCTTGTCCTCTTTATCTTTTCCTACCCCTTTTAGACCCCTTTCACTTCTTAATTGCATTTTATTACCTTAGGTCGGCCTTTCAGTTGTCAATTACGAAATTCAAACAAGGGAATCATATAAATACATAGTTATGTTTTTAAAATGAAGGACCAAACACTAAACATTACTGTCATCACCTAAGCTTGTATTCCAAAGGCACTAAAGAACTCCAAAACATTCATCTAGCATCCATTCAAGGGACAAGGGTTGCATACTCTGCATACACAACATAGGAAGGGAAATTTTATTCTATTCCATCCACACATTTGCATCATTGAGAAAGTCTATCCTGTTATCTAGTGCATCTTGCACAAGGGCATCCTAGGGCATAATTTATACACACACTCACAAGAACTACATGGAGTCTGAGATGTAGTGCACACTCGGTTGTAAGTTCACTCTTCGGGTGATTTGCTAAGGTTAGTCGACTCCCCATTTTGCATTTTCCTTTTTAGGTTTGATGTGGTTTGTGGGCTTGTGCATGTGAACTTCTCTTTTACGGAGTTACAGGTATCATCGGCAATCATAGTGTGAATATCAAGTGATTAACAAAGAACAATAATGAAACTCTAGCGATACTACAAAAGTAGATTTTGAGCTCTGTGCGGTCATGAGTGCTAGTTCCAGCCTCTCCAGCGTCAGCGCCCTAGTCGTGCTGCTGGGCACCCTTGTCACATCATTTCTGTCGGATCTAATATTCACATAGTCCCAACTACCTTCAAATTGCACAAGAATTAGCTAAGTCACTTATCTCTTCCATTTGCTTATGAACTTGTATTACTTGAGTGTTTAGCATATGTATTTTGTTGTATTTTATCATATTAGTTACTTTGAAATAACATTTAATTCAGTTTTTATTAAATCATTTGGTGAACCCCACTCATGATCATACACTTGGATCCTCATTTTTCTTATTTTATCCAATCTTCTTTTATGGCTCCTAAAATTCCTCAAATCTCTTTGCATGATTTACTTCAAATGTATCCACCTTGCAAAGTTGTTCTCCAAAAATCCCTAGACACTATGTATCTCCCTTCGCAATACACCACCCACTCAAGTAAGTGTCATCTTTGATTGTCTAATTGTTCTATTAGTCCTAATCCTCCATCCAATCAACCCATCTTAGAGTCAATTCAAGCTTTACATTGTTTATATTTCAAGACAAAATTCAAGCTATGAAAACAATGATTACATATCTTAAATATGAAATCCAACATCTCAAGGATGCTTCTTAAACCCATGCTAACTCTTCTTCTACATCTCATCTTACTTTTATCTATGTTACATGTTCTCATATCAGTGAACCTCAAGTCTTATCTCTATCGAAACCTCTCAAGTTTGATCTAAATATTAAACAACATGATATTCTTCCTCAAACTTCTCACTCACCAATTGATCAACTTGCCAACTACTCATTGCTACCCCCTTATCGGCTTGCCAAATACCAAGGTCTCCCATTTTGCAATTATCATAGAATTAATGGACATCATGACAATGATTGCTATGCTTTACAACAACAAATTAAGCACCTTGAGCATTAGGGTTTTATTTCATTCACTTCACAACATTATCTGTTTGTTCATCTTCAATGGCTAAATTCCAATGGGCTCCTAAATCCGGTCCTTCCACCTTTGTTTTCCAACCCATTCCAACTAAGCAACCTCCTTTAAAATTAGTCCATCCCCTCCTCCTCTCAAGCCTTCTACAACATTACCAATTCCAACTAAGCAACCTCCTCTAAAAATCATTCCATCCCCTCCTCCTCTCAAGTCTTCTACAACGTTATCAATCCCAAATAAGCTACCACCATTCAAGATCCCTCTCCACCCTACTCCACTTCAACGTCCAATTATCTTTGTCAAACAAGCTAATCCTTACATTGATGGCCGAGACACATTTCAAACTCCGCCACCATAGCATGGTCCTTCTCACATCACCACATATAACTCCATCCCCACATACTTGGGGACATCGTAGCTTCTCTAGCCCCTTCATTACTCTCAAAGTGTCTACTTCTACATTTTATGCTCTACACTTAATGTATAATCTTTCCTATAATTCACACATCCCCTTTGATACACGCATTGTATCGTCATTATCCTATGACACACTCTAGTTCCATGACTCATACTAGGATCTGTTGAGGGTCTAATTCGAAATGAACCTCATGTCATCTACATCTCATGCTTTATGCTTCATGGTACATCTTTCTAGCATCTACTCACACAATACACTCATTTCTCGATGACACACTCTTGTTCTATGGTTCATTCTTGATTGTTAAGGGATATTTTATGAATGAACCTCATTTTATACACATCCTAGAGAGGGGCAGTTCTCCCATCACATTTACATTTTCATACCATTCTATCACACTCATATATCACTTGCATATCTTAATTGCACTTACTCTTGATTACTTATATTACTTACATGTTGCACTTTACTTATTATGTTAGTCGGATACTTCAAGTATGTCATTATCTTTCTATATACACATACGCGTTCACTTGGTCTTTTAAGGTGAATGCGGATCTCTTACAACTCCTTACACGATACATGATGCTCAGCACAATACCTTTCACCAGTCCCACCGAGGCTCCTGAGGGCATCTACCTTTACTACTCTCACACATTACAAGTTATATCACTTCATCATTTACTACTTCTTACTAACACTTGTTTTTTCAATGATATATATATATATATATATATATATGATATATACACCTTATCTTTCTAACATGCTAACGGGTGCTTTATGTGTAGCATTTTCCTTACAGGACTATTTGTCACCATGGTTGTCGACCACATTTTGTATGATATTGTTTGTTATTTATGTTATTGTTTTGGGCTATGCCCTATGTCTTGTATGATCGTTGTATACTTTTAGATGATTCGACCCTAATTGTCTTGTGACATTGTAAGCGATGTCCCATGTTTGAAACCCGTTGAATTCATGATCCATCTTCGTGGTTCCATGTTTGAAACTTGTTGAACTCGTGGTCCATCTTGTCTTACTACTTGCTTATTACATTGTCTTCTCTTGCATGCTAGCTTTACTACTAACACTTGTACTAGCCTACTTTGTTTGCATGTGCCTTAGTTTCTACCATGCACATTCCCTTCCCCATGCATGGATCCAATTTAGATCAACATCAGGTCCTCTCCTTTGGGACACATTCTCCTACTATCGTCACATGCACCCCAAACGAGGGGGGGCATACATTGGCTAAACAAATCACCCCTACAACAAAGGTGTATATCTCAAGAACAACACAATAAAATATAGAAAAAGTGTAGAAACATAGTTATAGATCGGATCAGAATCAAACGTGGGTCAAAATCACATAGTAGATTCCAGCCTCCAGGATCATATAGGAACTCCTAGGTGCTTGTGTCATCCACAGGTGCTAATGTTTTGGGGAAGATACAATCAACTTCTCAACACATCATAGTTTAGAATAGGTTACAGAGCAGTTCTACGATTCTAGCAAGCATAGACCTTCGGTTACAAAATGCATTCTATCTCTTACAAATAGTTGCAATCAATACAATCGGAATAATCAGGAACTAATCAGGGAAAAAAGGAACAAATCGGGGATGTAGCATCTGCAGTGGTGCTTATTGGGTAGAGTCATGGAAGGAGAGTAACACTAGACCTCTCTCCACAACACTTTCTCATTGGCATGAGATCGCACAAAAAACTCACACTTGGCTTGAGATCACCCAAAAACTCGCTCTTAGCATGAGATCGCCCAAAAACTTGCTCTTCATAAAATTTCTAATACATTTTTCTATCCTTTACACTCTTACATATCAAGTGCACACTTTCCTTTTTACAAACTTTTACACACTTATGCATACTTCACATAAATTTTTCATATACATGACTTTGATTACTTTTTTTTCTCTTCTTTGGTAGGTCCTTCCTAATATGCAACAAGGAATAACTCACTTCAACAAACACATGTTCAAGTAGCACATCTTTACGCATACACTTCACCCCTAGGGTCACTTTCCTTTGTAATCTCCACACTTCATTTTACAATCACTCCATGCTTCACTTGTCCACTCGGCACGCTATTCGCCGCACACTCTACATGGATAATAAGGTACACATCTTCTATCTACTTTATGTTATCGAGTATTCACTCAACAACATAAAATGGGGGAAAATGTAGACACAAAATCATGCACTTGGGTACATTTCTAGGTCCTAAAAGCATGTTAGCATTTACATGGTTCCTAAGCAAGAAAACTAGTAATTGAAAACTCCCCTTAGCATGTTTCTTTGTCATTTGCACTTTTATTGGCTTCATACATTTGTTACTCTTGTCGGCATTTGATTTTTTATCTTTCTATGGCTTGAAACTAGCGCCCGATTCGGAAAGTAGCGCCGACACCTCCTGTCCTCCTAGGCGCTCTTGTCCTTTATCTTTTTCCTACCCCTTTTGGACCCCTTTCACTTTTAATTGTATTTTATTACCTTGGGTTGGCCTTTTAGTTTGTCAATTACAAAATTCAAACAAGGGAATCATATAAATACATAGTTATGTTTTCAAAATGAGGGACCAAGCACTAAGCATTACTATCATCACCTAAGCTTGCATTCAAAGACACTAAAGCACTCCACATTCATCTACCATCCATTCAAGGGACAGGGACGTATACTCTACATACACAACATGGGAAGAGGAAGTTCATTTTTTTCCATCTACACATTTGCATCATCGAGACAGTCTAGCCTACTATCTAGTGCATCTTGCATAAGGGCATCCTAAGGCACAATTTCTACACACACTCACAAGAACTACATGGAGTCTGAGATGTAGTGTAGCGCTCGATAATAAGTTCACTCATAGGGTGATCATCGGGGTCGATCGATTCCCATTCTACATTTTCCTTTTTAGGTTTGATGCGGTTTGTGGGCTTGTGGGCTTGTGTAGGTGAACTTCTTTTTACTGACTTACAAGTATATCATCGACAATCATAGTGCAAATATCAAGTGATCAACAAAGAACAATAGTGAAACCCTAGTGACACTTTGCAAAATTAAGATTCCGAGCTCTGTGTAGTCACGGGCGCCTAATTCTAGTCTCAGTGCCCAGTGCCCTGTCTGCTACGGCGCCTGTGCAGTAGTATCCGTGAGTTCGGAATTTACATTGACCAGTTATGACATTGTTTGCATCTTGTTCAACACTTTACCTTGCACATATCACTTCCAGATTGCACATAAATCAACTAAGTCTCTTTATGCATCTCTTGTGCTTAAGGTTTCATACTTTACATGTTTATTTTCCTACGTCTTCTTGTATGTTAGCAATTTTACATCATTATTTACATGTAGTTACTTATGATAGGACTTAATTGTATTTTTATTAAATCACTTTTGTGTAGTATATAGAAATTAAAAATAGAAAGATGTAGACCAAGAGTGGGAATTGGAGTATGTTAGAAATTGGACGTTGGAGCGGGTGATAAAATAAAGTGAAGTGAGATAACTTATTTTGAAATTGACATGGGTGAGGATATTGGAAAACATTAAGGATAAAATGGGATAATTAACACAAAAATGAAATTACATTCAACGGACGTGAAATAAAACCAAGTATCGTCTTTCCACCCTTGGGTCCAATGATCAAAATTGCACTCTTCTTAGCCCTTCTAAGTGTTTAAATCCATCATATAAGTGTAATTCAAAAAATATCTATCTAAAAAAATGATTTTTGAATTATCTTGTCGTTTGTTTGACAAGGTAAAAAGACAAGGGTTTTGAAGGCTTGCATAACCTTCTAAGACTTAAGGATAGAAACATAAATCCCAAGCCAGAACAACCATAATAAAAGGACTATACACCAAAACCCCTAATACCGACCAACCAAACTAGCACCAATAGTCTATAAACTATTAGTGGAAAGACCGAAAAAATATGGGCTATAGCCCCAAATCAACATTAATTTATTTTCCCTTTTTCCTTTTTTTTTCTTTTAACTTCCTATCACCATCCCCCTTGAGAGAGCTCCTTCATGACTAACTACAAACCAAAATCCTTATTTACGGAAGGAGAGTATGAAATCAAGTATTAAGGATTTGATTGAGCCACTAGCTCCTTATCTGAGTTTGAGTTCTCTAATTCATGACCTCTCTTTATCCTTCCTAACGAAATCTCCTTCTAAAAATCCTTAGTGACATAATCTTCTTCTCTCCTCTTTCCAACATTTTAGGCTCACATACCTATTCATGTCGGACAAGTTCACTGGATGATTTTATTATGATTATGTGGATTTTAGGTTGTGTACAATTTGTTCATCATCTTGAGAATCAACTCTAGCTCGGTTAACTCCATCTTTTGGGATTTTTCTTTTTTTCTTTTTTTCTAGGTGGATGGACTCTATTTTGTAGAAAACGATTGTAGGTGTCCTAAGAGTATACAAAGTGTGGGATCAAAATGTTGTATTTTCATAATCCAATGCCCAAATGTGTTGAGATCTACCCCATTTGAGTTTTTTTATTTAGTAGACCTCGGGTGAGATCTACCTCCATGTAAATGCGAGCAAAAATACACTGACCCTTATTTAAATATCTTCTCATCATGTTTGATGAAGGTGCCCAAAGCATTTCTATCGTGTTGAAAGAAGGATACTAGTGCAAAGACAAGTTGGGAGTTGAACCTAGACATGCATTTTAGTGAGTGAGATAAATATGGGTCAAAATATGGAGACCATGGGGTGATACACAACCCCACATTACCCGAAACTAGGTCTCTCCACCGAGGCTCTTTGAAATTCCTCGGGATCCCGAATAGAACAATGAAAACCCTTTTGAGCATAGTTAGCTCTTAAAATTTTGGTCCATGTTAAATGTATCCTTTGATGCGAGGCTGTGTGGATGGCAAAGACCATTAAATATACATATAATTGCTAATGTTTCTAGATACTCCTAGCTATTCTCCACGAGATCCTTAGGTAAATCCACTAACAAAACCTCTTCCTCATGCTCCACAATGTATGCGGAAGAGGGCTTCTAAGTGTTTGGAATGAAACCTAAATTGTTTTCCATTTCTTTAAAGGAACCAATTTTTAGGGAAGAGGGAATCCAGGCCTCTTGGCTCCTCCAGCGTAATTGCATCACCATGATGATGATGGAATCTTTTCTAATATTGTAGTATGTATGAGGATTAGGATCCTCTAGTAATTTCCTTTATAAAGGAAATGATCTTTTTTTAGATTCCCTAGTTTATGCTTCATTTTCCTCTTGATATAAACCATCGATCATTCATAAGAACCTAGAGGCATATGATTTTCCATGGGGGAAACCATAATCGAGAGCATTTTATTCTATTTAGTGGGAACTTATCAGTTGTAATTTTTCAAGAATTTTATATTCAAACATTTTGTTAAACATTTGGATGACACTCTCATACCCATGGTGCTAGATTAATGAGCCACCGCTCGGATGGAAAGAATCAACCTCACCTACTCCTATTCCCTCTTCTTTCCTTCTCATCCCCATGCTAGTAGCTTTACTCGATATGTTGGTTGGATATTTTCCCGAGGTTTAACCACAACATGCGGGACAAAGTCCCTCCTCAAATAAAGGGGAGGTGCCCTGTATATTACTATTCTACAAAAACTAGTGAGTATTCACAATATTTACACTGATGTAGCTTTAAGGGTGGGATCTCATCCCGGTAGATGAATTTGTTTCTTACAGAATGAAGAATAGATTCATAATGAAGAAAGGTTTTAGGAGAGAATTGAATGGAGAGACATAAAGGAAAGGTGAGTGAAAACATGCTTTT
>CM031241.1:131928106-132150606 GCA_018340775.1 Taxus wallichiana var. yunnanensis
GTTATTACTTCGTTCAATTGCTTTCATTCTTGAATTCATCATAAAGAATATAATTCTTTCACATTCTTTTAAAGGTTGAAAAGCGAGTTTATTTCTTTTACATTTCACTTTATATAACTTTAAAGCTATCTGATACCACATATTTCTATTACTGAAAGCATTTACTGAGTTCACTCCTTCAAGTGGGGAAGGTTACTGATAGACTTTTATCTACATTGACGAGGATTGCCAAACTATCTTTTTTTCAACTCACAGAACTTGATGTGCATATTTTTCATCCTTCCCGAATGGTAATCCCTGTGAGAGTAGGGGAAGGCAACGCTCTCCACCCCAGCCATAGAGACATCGATGGAGAGGAGGAAGCCATCCTTCTTCATTGCCCCCAAATACTGTTGGCAAACCATGATACTGATAAAAGATGCGATCTAACTCATCAGAGGCAATGAAGCTTCACAAACGCACAAGCAACACATTTTACTTATTAAAACACCGCAGGTCCAAAATTGATTGTAGTTTCTGACTACATCAAAATGGTATTCAAAACATGATAACTTGTTAAGGCTTCATCGAGCAAGCCAAAGGAGGAAGAAACTATGGGGATCTTTGCTATGCCTCCCAAAGGGAAAATGAGGTATCACCACTGAGAAAAAACCACCACAACATATATATATATATATATATATATATATATATATATATATATATATATATATATTGGCATCATATCAAGAATCTGACATGTAGTATGCACTCCCAAAGTACCCCTTATTCCTCACATTTCCTTATGCCTCCCGTAACCTCTTATGGAACCCCATAACGAGTAAAGAAATACTGCTATTTCTTTGTAAGGTGGAACAAATCCCACTCCCTCCACCCCTTATACCTCCCTAAAACACACTTGTTTCCTCCCATGAAAATAAACTCCATAGTCTTCTCTGCACCACACCATTCCTAGGCCATCTACCCAACAACCCAAAAATCATGACAAAAATTCAGTACATTAACATTACATTCATAAAGAATGAGCATTTGAGGCCAAGATCTTACCTCTCCATGATGGAGTTTCCCAGTTCCTCGAAAATAGAGAGCTTTTTCCAAAAAACTGAATCAAAATCAATGACAAACAAGCTAGCATCTGACAACAATCTTCAAAAAAATCCTTGAGCAGAAAGCTAAAAAATCGAAAGAATTCACCGAAAATAAAATCTCCCAAGTGAAACAACCCCAAAAAACAAGGCAAGCTATTCAAATTTAATAGAAGAGGGAAAGGAAAAGGATGAGGTGGATCCATGTAGGATGCCACATCACATCCTCTTACTGACCCAAAAGTCAACTTCATTCTCGATATCTTGTTATAATAAATAGGTGGGTGAATAAGATGACCAATTTACTTACACACTCGAATCGACCCACCCCGAAAGGAGTTCAAAATTAAATCATGTAAGAAAAGTGCAATTAAAACTTACAATTTGACTTACAAAAATGCATTAAAAAGTTTAAAATCAACCCTTCAACCATATGTATGGTTGATAAATTAATTTAAGAGGTATGGGACAAGTTTAACTTGTCTACCATGATCCTCAAAATCAGCCTTCAAAACAATTTCGAATTTCCAAGAAGATGAAGTGTCTCACACTCAAATGTTTAACTTACACATTAGTTACAAATATCTTACAACACTTTAATTCAAGGCCAACAAATCTATTAATTACTTTCTTATGACATATTTTAATTAATTAACTTAAAAACATGATTACTCACAAATACACCATTTAATGAATAATGAAAGGGAATTCAATGCACCACAAAATAATCTCATGAAAACATAAACAAAGGACCAAAATAAATAAATACACCTAAACCCTTGGTCACATTTAAAGGTGATCCCCCATGGGAATCCCTAACACATAAAAATACACAAAAAAAATACTAGTTGCCATGGTGACCTTATTGAATTCATCTAAAATTCCAATGTGGTTGAGTCTCGATCCCCGATATTTGTTGTGATATTTAAACACGAAACACGAATACCTCCTTGACCTCATGGCCATATCGAGAAAATTTAAAATAATATAAATAAATTCCAAAATCATCTAGATATATGGATCACAACAACATCAAAGCAACCCGACAACAATATCATTTATACGTTTTATCAATAACTATATCATCATCGAATAATTTTCATTTCTAGGTCTACTGACAATATCAAAATATCACATGTACAAACAACATCCATAGTATAACCATGTCAAACAGTATATCAACATCAATATCCAAAATGTCTCTAATAATCATCATGCATCATAACTGAATCAAGTCAACAATAATCCATGATCTAGCATCTAACATCATACTATAATAAAGTCCATAATCATGTCCATAAAATAATCGGTAGCATTATCATGATCGTATCAAAAAAGCGTAAAGGGAAGTGGGTACTACATCTCCATCCCCTTAGACTCAAATTCCTCATGGAAGTCAGCTTTAACAAATGTAGAAACTAAAATCGTAGCAAAGTAGCATCCTCCCATGTAGTTGCGGTCTCATCATATTTGTCCCACTACACCCAGAACCGTACGATCAACCTCGGCCACCTTGAGAGGCCAAGTGTCTGCCGATCTAGGATGGGAATGGATCCCACCATCACCTACCCTAATCCTGCACTTCTGCTGATGATGTCCAATATAACACATGAAAAGGATTGGAAAAACATATCCTAAGAAGTAAAACTCAAAACACATCATGTATGTGAGACAAGTTAGGAGTGGAAATCTTTAGATGCTGAGGCGGTATGTCAAATGGATGATATGCTTCAACATCTCAAAAATACCCATGAATATAGGAGCTAACTTAGAACCTTTTCCATAAGGGATTGGGCTCTTGTGTGGCACGAGATGAATGAACACCTTTATGCCCACATGAAACTGTGTAATTCTTACTTCTGCATGTCTTATGCCTCTTGAGTCTCTCTCTAATCAAAACCACCTCTTTGCTCCATGTCCTGAACAAAAGCTGGTCCAAGAGAAATTCTTTCCTCTAACCTATCCCGGTTAAGAGGTGTCTGCACTCTTTACCATATAAATCTGAAAAGGAGCCATGCCTATAGAACTCTTAAAACTATTATTGTAGGAAAACTCCATCAAGTACATGTACTACTCCCATCTAGACTCTGCTGATCCATCACGTACATCTGAGAATGTCCTCTAAAATCATATTCACCCACTCGGTCTATTCATCTATCTCGGGGTGAGATGATGTGCTGAGTTGATCTGTCCCGAGGGCATACTACATGGTAGTCCAAAAATGAGGAAGTGTACAAAGGATCGTGGTCACTAATGATCTTTCATGGAATCCGTGATACAGTACTGACAATCTCATCAAGATACATCAATGCCATTGCACTTTGTTGTATAATTGGTCTTCACCGAGAGAAAATCAAGCCACTTTTTCAATTTATCAACCGTGACCATGATGGCATCGTGGTGATATCTTGACATCGGTAGTCCCAAACAATGAAGTCCATGGAAATGGTGTCCCATTTCCACTCAGGTATAGCATGAGGAAATATAAGGCCAACTAGATCTTTGATGCTCGGCCATCAATTTCTCACACTCTAAACATTATGACACAAAGCTGGGCCATGTCTCTCAAGTCCTCTCTAATGATACAATTGTCTCAAGGTAGTGGCGTGCATCTTCTTCACCCTTGGATGGGATGAATAGGGTGCACGATGTGCCTCTGTCAAAATGTCTTCCTCCGGCCTCCATCTCTAGGAACATAAATCCCGCCTCTATACTTGAGAAGACCATATGCCTCTAGGAAAAACCATCAAAATTCCCCTCGAGGGTCTCGAAACTCGATCTCTTCTCAGAGCGCAATGTAGAAGTTGTCGAGAGGAAGTTGCTGAAAAATCATGACTTTGCAAATATGTGCTCACTAAGGTGGCCATAGGCACATGTCTCCCATCTCTTTGAGAGTTTCTACCACCACATTCTCCTTCCCTTCACATGCTCTATCTCCATATCATACTCAAAAGTAACTCCATCCAACACCACCAATGAGCATTGAGATTTGGGCTATGTGAAGAGGTGGCGAAGAATGAGGTGATCTATCCTGAGTGTGAATCTCTAACTAAGTAGAAAGTGCCTCCATCAAACAAAGGTAACGCATGCAGCTGACTACATAAGATCGAGATCATGAGTCGGATAATTAAGCTCGTAATATTTGAGTTTGCAGTTTCAAAAGCCTGTACTCTGCCCTCCTACATTAACACACCTCGAAGCCCTGCTAAAAAGAATCATCGTGCAAATGAATAACTCACCATGTGGATCCGCACTCTGAGAATAGGTGTTGTAGTGAGGCATTCCTTGAGTGTCTAAAGGCACTGCTCACCCTCATCAGACCAAAAAAATCTTCACTTTCCTCTTGAAGGGAAGTGATGGGGTCTTGTAATCCGAGAGAAGTCATCGAACAAATCTCTTGTACTAACCTGCTAGTCCCATGAAGCTACACACCTCAGTCATAGTAGTGGGTGATGTCTAATCCATAATAGCTCTAATCTTGGAAGGATCGATTGTGATACCTTCCCTAGAAATGATATGACCTAAATATTATACATCCATCTAAAGAATGCACACTTCTCCTAAAAGTTCTCCATAAAGCAGCTGAAGAACACGGCTCCCCTTGCTCCTCACACTTGAGTAAATCAAAATGTCATCAAGGAAGATGAGAAAGAAGCGATCTAATAAATTCCTAAATACCCCATTCATCAAACTCATAAATACTATGGGGCATTAGTCAAACTAAAATGCACCACTATGAACTCATAGTGGCCATATCTCCATTATGGAAGGAGGTCTTATGAATATTCTACCATGAAATCCTCAACTGATGGTAACCTAACTTAAGATCAATCTTAGAAAGTTGTGGCTTCTTTCATCTGATCAAACAAGTCATCGATATGCGGAAGGGGATAACGATTCTTGATCGTTACCTTATTCATTTGATGTAATCAATACACAACCACAATTATATGTCCTTATTCTTCACAAGATCACCGGTGCACCCAAGGATACATGCTAGGATGGATAATGCCTTTCTCCTTCGGGAGAGGCCCTCAAGCTGTAACTTGAGGCTCACGAGAGCTTTGGGGTGGTCATCGATAAGGTGCTCATGAGATAGGCTCACGATCCTGGAACCGGATCTATATGAAAATCAATCTCACATGGGTGTGGTAACCACTGGTAGCTCCTGGAAATACATCTGTAAACTCTCTCAAAATGGGATGATCATCTAGCGATGGTCCATTAGACCCATCCTTTGATCATCCTTGACTATAACAACATATATTTGACAACCTCGTCGCACACACCGCTTAAGCTACATAATGGAGATGGTGCGAATAGAAGCGGGTCTCTACCACCACTATCATTACTCTAATCCCAACATCACACAAGAAAATCTTGATCAACAACATATCTCCTATGAACTCAAACTTGAAGCAGATCATGTACGTGAAGATGACTCCATAAGAAGCTGAAAGGTGGGATACACTTCAGAGATGCTAGATGGTAGGTCAAGGTAGTCTGAAAAAGTCCCAAATCCAGCTAACTTAGAACCTTTTCCAAGGGCTCTTGTGAATCTTGACTCGAATGAACACCTTCATGCCCACATCAAAACTATGATCGGTCTATGCTGATCATGTGTACTTCTTCCACATGTCATTATACCTCCTGCAAAGTCTTTGTCTTATAAAACCATGGTGCTCCATGAACTAGAATCTACAAAATGGAGTAGAGAAATTTTGTCCTCTAACTTTATCCCGATAATTAACTTTGGTGCTCTTGCACTTCTCTACCATACAAACCTAAATTGAGCCATGCACTATAGTACCTCTGAGATCTATTGTCTTACCCTTGTTATTAGGTTACATGTACGGTCTCTCCATGTCTAGTAACACCTGATCCAAACGTAACATCCCTTTGATCCTCTCCCCCTATCATAGTAGGTCCACCTGATCACTTGTCATGTTGGGGTCTGGTGTGGATCACGATGATCCGTCTGTGAAGTCTGAAGTCTCTTCTAGCAAGATCCTATTGAGTGAGCTCTTTGGGCACCTTGTCATGTTAAGGGACCCACTAGAAGGTGTACTGAAAGGATCATGATACTCATGATCTCTATCATAAAATCTACGTGGAGTCTATAAGGTGGGTCGGGATTACTTAACTTTACTACTATGGTCTAAAGATGACTATGGTTGTATACTATCTTCCATGAGGAGAAAAGTGAGCCACTTTTATCAAACCCCTCGATACATGATGTCTTCGTGGTGATGAGGCTCAGGACTCGATAGTCTAATGAAGTCCATGAAAATGGTGTCTTTCCACTCTGAGTCTCCTCTACTAATATAGGCCTTCTCGACCTGGCCTCGGCTAATGTAAACATTGTGGACAATGGATCCACGTCTCTACAAAGTCCTGTCTAGATTCGGGTCCCCGGATGAACACAGTGGATCCACACTTTCTCATCTGCATGTAATGAACATACTTGAGTAGATCCTCATACAGAAATCTACTCTCATACTCGGCCACTTCAAGAGATGTTTGTCGGAGGTCATGGAACTCATCTATCTCTATGTTCTATCAAAGAATAAACCTCCGTGACAAGTATCTCACTCCATCTCTTGGAAATGATCCTCAAAAAGAGCTCGAAAAACCATAACTATCTTAGAATCGACATGGAGCTTCTTCTCCTCTGTGTAATGTAGACGAGGAAGGCTGCTAGAAATCATGCTCCGTCTCTCACTAAATGGATCACCACATGAGCTTTAGTGTTCTTCAGAACACCACAAAGCTTGAAGCTTCACATGCTCTATCTCCATATCATACCTCTACAAGAAATCCACCTATCAACACCATAATAATGGGATGCGTGAAGAAGTGACAGGATCTCATGATGTGATCTCTGAGTTTGAATCGATGGCCTCTAGTGCCTCTTTATGCTCATCCAAAGCCTAGGGCTGACTACCTCTCTCATGATCATGAAAGTTGGTCACCCCTATTCCCTATGTGGTGACTCGGCTCTGGCTGACTTGTATGGGAGTTCTCTCCTCCATGCTCCTCGATGGGTGGTCGAGGAGATCGCATGACCCTCGATAGAAGGGACTCTATTCATGTTTGTTACATTCAAAGCCACTCCTCCTCTTCAACACATCCTCCATGTAGAGTGGCATTAACATCCTGATTCCTTCGAGTGTCTAAAATCTAGGGTACCCTTATGGTTGATAAAACATGATCCTTTCTAGTGGTGGTAAGTGATGAGGTCTATGTGAAAAGACCCTTCATCCCATCAAATTCTTATATTAACTTGGTCAAGAAGTTCACCTTTCTTAGTTTTATTAGGTTTCCATATTTACTAAATATGTAATTTCTACACTAAGTTGTTTTGGATTTTAAAAGCTGTGATAGGTTTATACCTTTCGGTCTCTAAATTTGACCTAAATGTGCCCAATGAAACAAGATTTTGAACCCTTATCAAGATACCAAGTGTAAGAACTTGCAAAATTTGAGACCCAGGAACAACCTAGGATTAGTTAGGAAAATTATGGAATAATTTTTTTTGTTTAAAAAGAGTGTCTGACATTGTTACAAGTGAGGCAGCATCTATCACTAAGGAGTTCGAAAAACAATTCTAATTCACTAGAACATACTTTTCTTTATTATTAATTATTAGAGGTTATGAAGGTCCTAAAAAACTTAGGGTTAGAATGGTTCCTTCCATTAGGTTCAAACAATTCCTCACCATACCCACTCTGGAACAAACATAACAATTCTTGATTTTTTTCCCTACTTTTAAGTGATGATCAATACAAGTCCTCGATAACTTCTTCTATTTTTTTGAGTTATGGGTCACCGGTGCCTTAGGGGAAAATTTTCCCCAGGATGGCTTATGCCCTCCTCAGGAGAAACTTTTTCCCAAGGGCAGAGTCGGAGCCACGTAGAGACTCTTTGGGTGGTCATTTGTCAGGGAAAAAGATAGCACTCCACGAGTCCACAACTCCACATATGAAAATGGCATCTTCCATGTGGGTGTGGGGAGACCGTAGCTCCAAAGAGACATTTTGAAAACTCTTCAAAATGGCGAAATGTCATCTTTGTGCCGTGCTCCTTGATCACATCGGCGAGGATGCGTGGCATCACTACGCCAACACGGGAAGGCGGGGTGGTAGGGAGAAAAATTCAGTTTACACACTTAAGGGCTAAGAGGGAGATTCACCCACTCTAAACTTTTCAGCCACCTCACATTGCCTATGGTGTTTGTGTTGATTGTGTTTGTGTACCCTTTTATAGGCGGCATAAGAATACAAAGTTAAAATAATTTACCAAAATTTTCCTTTGAGCTAGATTGTAAAAATGTTGCAAAAAAGGGATGTTCTTTTGTCGATGCCTTATGATATGCATGGGAGTGCACTTGATTGGTTGTGGTAGGTGGGGAAAATTTTCTCAAAATTTTCCCAGCAGCACTAAGTTAAAGGGGATCCACTTGAGACCTAAGCTCCAACTCTAGGTTAGTTAGGAAAATTATGGACTAATTTTTTGCGCCACTGATTGTTTAAAAGAGTCTACGACGGCGAAAATTCAAGAAAAATATTCCCAAAAGTTCAGTTTCTGTAATCTCAAAGGAAAATTCTAGCCTATGGGCACTTAAAAAATTTTCCCAATTTTTCGACACCAGCGAGTGAAAAAACTTAGGGTCAGAAGGCCAAAATTTTGATAGAAAGCTTAATTTCAAGCAAATGAGGACTTTCATATCTGCCATACCCACTTTACTAACGGATCATTAAGATTTTGGTATTTCTCAAAATTTTACCGCATTTCAAGAAAATGATCTAAGTCATATCCATTTGATAAATGGTAAATTTCTAAGTGCACCTTTCCAAGTATGGGGGAAGTCCTCCTAACATCGATATCCCGATTTATACCATAAAAAATTGGGGTGAAAATCAAATTTAGTCCCCACGGACTTGAACCATGCGAGAAAAGTAAAAAATATGTCATAAAAATGGTACCATTGTGTAGGGGAGCATTATAGGGGACTTTGTAGAAATACTTTTTAAAGTGAATAGAATAGGAAAATATCATTTTATAATTTTTACTAATCCAATAGGGACATTAAGAATTTCTAAGCCAACCACGAATGTTTATGTGGCGGGAGAAATTTTCGCAAGAAGGCAAAAGGTATTTTTGTTTCACTTATGCCTCGAGAATGTGATAAAAATTATACCATCCCAATCTTGTGTGAAATTATATACATGTTCAAAAAAAAATTTGATTTCAAATTTTTGATGAAGTTATAAGGAAAAATGGACCGATAGTGTCTTTCATTTTCTTCATGTTTTTCATACCATTTCATTTGGAAAAAATTAGAAAAATTTACAATACTAAGCTTAAAAAAGATCAAAAATCCAAAATCCTCGTTTGCAAGATAGATAGTGGCATCTTGTTCTCACCAAGGAGAAAAATATATAAATTTTTGGTCATCCAAAAATTCCGAGGGCAAATAGAAATAATCTTATAGGCATTTTTAAAAATACCAAGTCATTGAATTTTGAGTTTTAATATAGCTAATCTTGTCCATTTTTAAGAAAAATTAGTATTTTGATAACTTGTGATTCCAGAGCTACGATTCATATTAAATAAGTTATTCTAATTTTTAGAAGCTATGTATGCCTCATAATCCTACAAGGATCATGATTTTATTTTGATAAATTTTATATAGCGTCCAAATTTGATGAAACATTTTGTAGTCTTTTATAATTACCCAATGGTATTTTAACTTATAAGATTTGTTCAATTTTATCTTCTTCCTCTCTCAACATGTCAAATGGACATGGAGAATTGTTCTTAGATGGATTTAAGAAGGATTTCAAATTGAATTTTTGATTGATTTGCATTTGAACATTTACATTACTTAATAGAAAAATAGGCGTAAGAGGTTGAGCTCGATTTTACAAGGTTTTGAAGGATTTATCCTTAAGTGTTATAGTCTAATTGAATTCATTTAGGAAACACTACTTCAATTTAATCATTTAATCTATTATTTCATTGTTGTAGGTTTGAAGCTGTTCATTTTAGGTAAAGTATTTACTTCATTTTGAAAATACAAAACGAGAGATCAAATTTGAAAGTGTCTTAATTTATCATTTTTCATCATCCAAGTCTATAATTCCTTCCAACTCCTATCTGATATCTTTAGTTGATTCCATTCAACCATTTAAAAACAAATAAAATACGAATTCTGAATTTCCAACTTAACACATTTCAAAAACAAAGTTAATGCATTTTCCTTCATACGCATTTACTTCTTTCAAATAGATATTTGAATTCACATTTAGATGTTCAATATTTAAAAAACAATGAAAATTGATAAAGGTAATGCAATCCTTTATTGATTCCAAAATACATATTTACATCCTTTCCTTCATTCTTTGAATTCATCATACATAATACAATTCTTTCACATTCTTTCAAAAGCTGAAAACAAAGTTTATTTCTTTTACATTTCACTTTACAACTTTCATAAACAATACAACATATTTCTATTACAAAACATTTACAAGTTCCTCCACTTCAAGTGGGAAAGGTTACAATAAAATTTATCTCAACAAGGGACTATCAAATTGTCTTTTTTTTTTTTCTCTCATAATGTAATGCGTGCATATTTCTCATCCTTCGAATGGTAATCACAACAAAGTATGGGAAGGCAACACTCTCCACCCAACCAAGACATCAATGAAGAGGAGAAACCATCCTTCTTCATTGGCCCCGAGCCCTAACCATAATGTAATAAAAGATCGTATCCAACTCATGGCAAAAAGGTTTCCCAAAACACAGCAACTTTTTCACAATAAAACACAATCAAAAATACAATATAGTTTACAACTACATCAAAACCTGAAAAATAATAATAAGGCTTCATCAAGCAAGCCAAAGGAGCAAGAAACTATGGGGGTGTTGCTTATTCCTCCCAAAGGGAAATGGTATCACCACAAGAACAAACCACGAATATATATATGATTTCAAATCCTTGACATTCCCTTATGCCTCACCAAAATACGCCTTATCCCTCACATTTCCTTATGCCTCCCCAACCTCTTATGGCACCCATAATGAGTAAAGAAATCAAGTTATTTATTTGTAAGTGGAACCCAAATCACCAACTCCCTCCACCCTTATACCTCCTAAAACACACTTGTGCCTCCCACAAAATAACTCCATAGTCTTATCCTACACCATTCCTAAACCCATCTACCCAACAGCCACAAAAGCAAAAATATTCATACATTAACATTACATTCATAAAAGAAGAGCATTTCAAGAGCCAAGCTCCTACCTCTCCATGATGGATTTGGTCCAAGTTCTAAAACAATGAGCTTTATCCCAATGCACGAAAACCATTTAAAATAAGCCCAAAAGCATGCAACAATCTTCGAAAAACCTCCTTAAAAATGATGAGATCAAAGCATACAAGTGTGTCCCACTTTGTGGCCATAAATATTTTAAAATCTGACTAGTAAATAAATAATTAAAACTTACTATAAAAATTTAAAAAATCAGGTAAATTATAGATTCCCTACACCTTGGTATTTATAGCCTCTTAAAAATGCATGTTTGGTCATTTTATATGTGTTTGGTCATGTTTTGGTTGTCAGACATAGTTTGCTAAAAGTACAAAAACTTGACAAAAGTGGGACACAGTTATATGCTTTGACCCCAAAACATTATTTGCAAAGGAATTTACCAAAAAATCAAATCTTTAAAAGAAAGCAACCAAAAACAAGGAAAACCATTAGAATTTAATAGAAGAGGGAAGGAAAAAGGATGCGGTAGATCCATGTAGGATACCATATAACATCCCTTCAACCCCAACCCAAGAGTAAATTCATTCTCGAATGCATAAATAGGTGGGTGAATAATATGATAGTTTACTTATACACCAAATCCATCCCAAACCCCAAAAAAGACTAAAATTAAATCGTGTAAAGAAAGGTGCAATTAAAACCTCACAATTGACCTTCTCAAAAGCATTATAAAAGTATAATCTCAAATCTTCAACCATAGGTATGGTTGGTAATTAAATTTAATAGATATGGGACAAGTTTAACTTGTCCCACAAGCCTCCAAAATCAGCCACCAAGGATAATTTCGAATTTGCAAGGTGGAGTGTTTCACACTCAAAATTTAACTTACACATCACTTACACATCTCTTACAACACTTTAATCAAGGCCAAAACTCTATTAATTACTTTCTCATTATATATTTTAATTAATTAATATTAACAATATGCTTACCTGATATTAATACAACATTTAATAAATAAAGAAAGGGTGAAAATGCATCACAAAATAAACACATACAACACTAAACAAAAGGGACAAAAATAAAAGAAATACATAAAACCCCTTGGTCACACGTTAAAAGTGATCCCCCATGGGAATCCTAACAAGCACGAAACATGCACAAACAAATACTAGTTGCCATGGTGACCTTGTTGAATTCATGTGGAATTCCAATGTGGTTAGTCTCGATCCCCTAATGTTTGTTGTGATATTTTAAGCTGCAAAACACAAATAACTCCTTCAACCTCATGGCCATATCAGAACATCCAAAATAATATAAATATAATTCCCAAAATCATTTAGATATATGAATCATATCAACATCAAATAAATCTAATAATATCATTTACGGTTTTATCAACAACTATATCATCATCCAATAATTTCCGGTTTAGGTCTACTCACAATATCCAAATAACACATGTCAGAACAACATCCATAATATAACCATGTAAAACAATATATCAACATCAATATCAAAATGTCTCTAATAATCATCATGCATCATAACTTAATCAAGTCAATCAATAATCCATGATCTAACATCTAACATTATACTATGATAAAGTCTATAATCATGTCCATAATATAATCAGCAGATATCATGATTATTATCGAAAAACTCTCGAAGGGAAGTGGGCACTCGGTAGATAGATGATTATTCCACTGAATGGGATTCTTTCCTATGGCCAAAATGAGGTGATTGTAATGTGTATCCTCCTTAAGGTGTGATAACATTACTAGGTTTTGAATGAGTTGTTCACGAATAGTACAATTGAATTGCATCAAGTGAACTCGGATGATTGCTCATTTTTAAAACATGGTGCTCCATATAAAGATCATCCCTCACCTTTCCTATCTCTAAAATCATCCTTTCATGGAATCAAATTCATGATTCTCATAAATTCTTTTGATCATATGTCTCTTAAGAAAACAAATGATGCCTTAATACTTCACAAATAATGGTCCTTGATAACTCGGTGACATGACTAGCTCATTTTAGCTTGTTACGAAGGGTGTTCAATTAATTACAAAATGGCCAAAAATTCCTTTTTAGGCCTTGAAAGTAGTCTCTCATAAAAATTAAATGAGTTGATCGATCACCTTAAACACTATTCCCTACACATTGAAACACGCAAAACGATATTTTTACGACTTTCATTTGGGTGAGTGTTTATGATTTAGGTTTAGGGTTTAGGGCTTGGGATTTAGGGTGTAGGAATCAAGGTTTAGAGTTTAGGTCTTGGAGTTTTGGGTTTAGGGCTAAGGGTTTAGGACTCGAGGTTTAGTGTTTAAGGCTCATAGTTCAGATTTTAGGGTTTAGGGTTTAGGGGTCAGGGCTTAGCGTTCATGGTTTAGGGTTGGGGGTCAGGGGTTTAGGGTTTGGGTTTGGGCTCAAGGTTGATGTTTATGGTTTAGGGGTTAAGGTTTTATGGCTCGATGTTCACGATTTAGGGTTTATGGAGTAGGGTTGAGGGTTTAGTGTTTAGGGTTGAGAGTAGAGGTTCATGGTTTAGGGTTTAGGGTTTAGATTTTATGGTATAGGGTTGAGGATTTAGGGTTTATGGCATAGGGTTTAGGAGTTAGGGTTTAAGGTTTAGGGTTAAGGATTTAGGGTTTACGGTTGAGGTTTAGGAGTTAGGGTTAAGGTTTAAAGGTCGGGGTTCGGTGTTTAGGGAAAAGGGTTAAGCATTTAGGGTTTAGGGATCGGGGTTTAGGGTTGAGAGTTTAGGGTTTAGGGTTTAGGGCTCGGGGTTTAGTTTTTAGGGTTACGGGTTTAGGGTTAATAGTTTAGTAGTCATCAATACTTGGATGTATAAGGACCTGCTATTGTTACTTGGCTTCCATTTATAATGATAGAGATATTTGTAAATTCGTGTTATGACCTCTAAATCTATATGAATTTCAAGTTGCTTGGAAATCACATCACACCCTTACTAGGATTTATGACTACCGTATCTTTTTGTTAAGGGTTTTGAAAACATCCATTGGGTTTATCATATAAGGAATTATTAATGAATGGAAGGTCACTAATTCGTAGGCCAGGTAACTCCCATTTAAAACTAAACAAGAAAGATTTACTAGGTGATTGATAACCCCTTACGTTCTTAGCCATTCCCCTATTTCTATGCTTATTTTGAACACTTTAGGAAGTTCTGTCAAATTTACTATCCATTCTAGTAGAACACTTGAACTTTATCTTTCTCGGAGGAGAGGATACTACAGGAAATTCAATTATGATCCTACACCACTCTGTGATGATATATTCTATATGTTTCTTTTGTTTCCTTTAAGATTAATTTTTTTTTGTGATGATTATTTTTTCTAGCTTCTGGCTTGCATAATACCATACATGGAAATATGAGAAATGTGAAATTTGTTTTAGAGTGTGAATAAATTTACATTCGAGAGCGAAAGTATATGTGGGGAGAAACAAGTTTGGAAGAGATGTGTAATATATGGATTACGAGGAACAAGGTAGATGTCATATCCATTTAGTTACTTGTCCCACCTCTCATAAACAAGGTAGTTCTATAAGAAGACTCAATGATAGGTTCTAGAAGCACAAGACAAGGAAATATTGATTAAATATTATTTTCAATTTATGGTTTAGGGTTTAGGCATCATGGTTCAGGGTTTAAGGTTTAGGGTTTAGGGTTCGGGGTTATGGTTTAAGATTTATGTTTTAAGTTTAGGGTTTAGGGTTTAGTGTTTATGGTTAGGGTTTATGGATCGAGGTTAAGGATTTAGGGTTTAAGGTTTAGGGTTTAGGGTTTAGGGTTTCAAGTTAAGGATTTAGTATTTAGGGATAAGGGTTTATGGTTTACGGTTCGTATTTTAAGGTTCATGGTTCGGGGTTCGAGGGTTGAAGATTTAATGTTTAGGGATTAAGGTTTAAGTTTTATGGTTTAGGGCTCAGGGTTTAGGATTTAGGGTTTAGATTTTAGGGCTTAGGGCTTAGGGTATATGGTCTAGGTTTTATATTTTAGGGCTCAGGGAAAAGGGTGTAGGGTTCGAGGCTTAGGGTTTAGGGTTTATGATTTGGTGTTTAAGGTTCGAGGTTTAGGTCTTAGGGTCTAGGGTTTAGGATTTAGTTTTTATAGTTTAAGGTTTAGGGTTTATCATTTAGGGCTCATGGTTCATTGTTTAGGGTTTAGGGTTTAGGGCTTAGGGCTTATGGCTTAGGGTTTAGGGCTTAAGGCTCAGGGTTTAGGCCTCACAGGTAATGACTAAATGTTTAAGGTTTAGGGTTTAGGTTTTAGGGTCTAGGGATCATGGTTAAAGGTTTAGGGTTTAGGGTTTATGGCTCAAGGTTTACAATTTAGTGTTTAGGTTTATGGCCTATGGTTTAGGGTTTTGATTGTATAAGTTAAACACTAAAAGATTTAGGTTGAATGCTAAAATCTTGAAAAATTACCTATGTACTAACCAAATTATACTTTGAAAAACTATCTCCTAAACCATGACTCATAGAGATGTGAGACTAATTCCATAAGGTGCAAAGTGACCCTAATTTCTTATATTTACATAAATAAATTTAAAGTATAAGAAAGAATAAAAATAAATAATAATAAATGAAAAACTTAAACTACACGCGAGAACATGTACACGTTATATAGCATACGCATTGTAACTCAGTATTCATGCTATATTATCAAAAATTGTGTGAAAATGTGTTGATATGGGCCTCCATTGGAGAACACCTTCTAGTTGAAGGAACCTCTTCACTATTACAAGAAGCTTTACGATTGTTGATTTGTTCATTGTTGTGAAGTTTCTCAAAGATCTAGTATAATAAAATTTATCCCACTTAATCTCCCACAAAATTATTCAAAAACCACTGAATCCATCCTAAAATACCTATGTTTGCCATGTATATCAACAAAGGAACATAATCTATTTACTAAAATATGTAGAACAATCAGGGATTTGATAATGTCTTTAGTAACCTTAGCCTTGTTTTGAAAGTGTCTCCATCTTTTAGAAGTACAAATCTTAAGATTTAAATTATGGAGTATTGATCATACTTTCCCAAGGTTTTCTTCATAAAATTTATTGAAATGAAGATATCTCCATCTCCTTCATCAAACCACGGTTACACTACGGGTCCTCACACCTTGGTCAAAATGCACAACCTAAAGTAGTGAGGATAGGTCAAATCCTCTTGAAGGTGTTATCCATCTCTCCATAAATCTAAGTGACAAAGGGCCAGTTAGATCTCATCCCCGGATACAAAATGACACACATCATGATCTATTTGTCTCTAAGCTCCATGTCAAATCTATGATGTTACTCAACTTGAAAGGGAGAACAAATTTGGATACCAACACTAGTGGCGTCGTTTCCAGGGATTATTTGAGCTCCAAGATTTATTTGTATGACAACAACACTCGTGGCACCATTCTAGGGATTATTTGAGCTCCGAGATTTATTTGTGTGGCAACAACACTAGGGGCACTACTACTGGGGACTCTTTGAAGTATTTGAACAAAGGTGTATACATACTGAGACCTATTAATACTTCTTACACATGTTGTTTGTTAATACATTGTTGAAACATCATTATACATTGATTTGTAACAATTGTTCAAAGTTGTGTGTTAAGTGTAATATTTCCTAGCTTATACAGTTATTACACTAAAGCTTGTATCATCATTGATAAATTTGGGTAAAGAAGAGTAGATCTTGTAAGCTTTGCATGAATCGGCATTAACAGACATTTGATAGGTCTTTTATAGTGCATTTACACAAACTAAGGTGAAAATCCTTAGTGGTGACTCCGTGTTGTTTAAATTCTTAATAAATACTAGTTTTTAGTATATATCTAGTAAGATTTGTCATTAATCTCTACAAAGATGGAAGGAAGAATATTTTCTTCATCGGGGACCCTAATAGAAGGTTGTTTCAAGAGTTGGGAAAGTCTAATTGAAAAGGAAGAAAAATTTGGAAGGTTGTTGGAGATCAAGAATCGAGAAAAGAGATCTCCATTGGTAAAACTAATCTTTGTGATTGAAGATTGAAATACTTCCTCAAGTGCTTCTCAATCAAGTACTCTCTTTTCTGAATTTAATGCTACATCTGGAGAGGGTCCTTCTTTTGTATTTGAAAAATGTACTTCTCAATCTTCCCTATATTTTAAAAATTTGATAGATTTTCCAAGAAACATAGCCTTTAGAGGGCACTCATTCTTAGAATTACATCCATGTACCACACAGACCCCTCACTCCTCATCATTTTGTTTCTCCTTTAAGATCACCTCCTCAAAATAATATGGCTAAACCTCCACCTATACTTCCATTTTTTGTTAATACTTTTGGTCTTAACAATTTTAGAGGTATGGCTAGCTATCCAAATGTTGTGCCACAAGATGTAAGAAATAGATTACCTAAGTTTCAAGGAAATAATGCAATCACCGGTGATCAACACTTAAAGCTATTTGTCAATATGATGGAGGAATTTGAAATAGAATTTGAGGATGTGTACATTAAATTATTTATCCATACTAAAGAAGAAGATGTAAGGGACTAGTATAAATCTATGCTAGATAATTCCATTGATTATTAGATAGAAATGAATAATGCTTTTAGATTGCATTATGGTGATAAAACAGACCCTAGGTTTCTTTTATTAAAGTTTGAAAACATTAAGAATAATCCTAATGAATCAGTTCATAATTTCAATACAATATTTAACAAAACATTGAGAAGACTACCTGTTAATTTGAGGCCATGTGATGAATCATGTCTGATAAAGTATTCAGATGCATTTGATAAGAAAGTTGCTTACTATTTGAGGGATAAGAACCCAACAACTTTAAGGTAGGCCTTTACCATGGCTTTGCAATTGAGAACATTAAAGCAATTGAAAACCTCCTAAGAGGGAGGGTGTTAAACTAATTAACCTAGAAAGCCTCAATCAAGTAAGGTTGTGGGTCTTGAGGCATTTCTAAAGGCTTTGGTAAAATGCATCAAAAGAAATATTTTACAAGCTATCCGAGGAAGAGAAAGGAATTGGGACAGGTTCTCAAGGTCAGCATAGGTAAGAAGGACAATAAAGATTCGCAAATCATCTTAGAAATGATAAGAGATATGATGAAAGACGTAAAGGATCCATGGGAGATAGACAACACCAAGCTAGGGAGAATAAAGTAGTGCACTAATCCTCTAAATGCCAGATTTTGTTTGTTGAAGAGACAAATCAAATTTATTGTTGTGACAAATGTTTCTTACCCCACCACCATGTGAAGGAAATCAGAAATTTGAAGAAGCTGGCGATGATTGCAACACGGATGATGATGCATGCATCGTGGACTACTCTACAATATCACAAGAAGGAGAAACTTTAAGCGAAGTAATAAGTGTAAGAACTACTACAAGTTTACGGGACTACATTGGCCAAGTACCTCTTCTTCCTCCCTCTCATGCTTTAGAAATAGATATGGTACAAGATTTTGAACTTCCTAACAATGATTTTGAGTACCTAAGAGCTCTAATGATTAATAAGTATGATGGAGGAATCCCATCGAGAGGAAGAGGATAGAGAGTTGTTGATGAATGCTATTGTTTCCCAAGACAAAAAGTATAACACAAGAAGTAAAGATGTCAAAGGGGAGGCCTCAAGCCAAACCAAAGACCCGAGTTCTCACCAATGTCCCAAAAGAAACTCCAAATAAATATGCATTTGGAAAGGCCTTGTTGTCTCAAATAGAACTAGTGTTCCCACCCATGCCCAAAATGTGAAAAATATTGTGCCATCCAATGAGTTTGTCAATCTTTCTTCAAATGTCCACTTTGCCCAAATACATTCCTTATGAAATTTCCCAAGTCTTGAGTCGGATCAAGATTTCTCTCCCAATTGTTGAACCCTTAGGATTCACGAGCATAAGAAGAGTGCCTTTGAGTATTTGGGATTGGAAGAAGAAAAAAGAGTTCCCAAGGCATAAATATAAATAATGTAAACACTCCTCCTCCAACCATTGTAAACCTAGAAAAACCACCAGCATTGGAGGAGATAGGGTAACCACCTGAAGTTTACTTGGGAGCATCTTTTGTTGAGTCTTAATTAAATGTTGATCCATTTCTTACAACATTGATTATTTAGGATAAATTGCTACAATTGTATGTTTGATTTTTGTGCATCATGTAATGTTATGCCTCTAGAGGTCATGAATGAATTGAACATTAAAGTGACAAAGACTTATGGCAGAAGTGTACTGCAATGGATTCTAGAGAGGTGCTTGTTGTAAGATGTGTAAAAGGTTTGATGGTACAACTTTCAACTTATCTGGGTAAGAACTTGAAACTTGATGTTGTTATTGTTGATTTCCTTGCCAAATGGGGCATGTTGTTATCAAAAAAAAAGTGGGTTGCAGTATTGGTGGAAGTGTTCATATGGATATGTATTTTTCCACCATTCCAATTGAAGGAAACCTTGTAAAGCTGTATGGAGAGAATGGGATGTTGCACCTCATTGAATATCCCAATAATGCTTCTCATGAAGTGTTGTATGCTGATGTAGATGCCGATAACTTTGTTGGATTTTTTGATGGCAAAGAGCATAAGATTAATCAATGTAAATTTCTTAGAAAATTAGGTTTACCTTGGACCTTGTTATTCATGGATCCTTTTCCAAGTTTGGAAATGGTGCTGGCATTGTTCTGATTTCTCCAAGCTAGGAAGAGTTTGTTTTCTATTTCAAACTTAACTTTTAATGCACTAAAACATTACTAAATATGAAGTATTGTTATTAGGCTTTAGAATTTCATGGAAATATGGTATAAAGGATATCATTGTAAAAGGGATTTAGAATTGATTGTCGAGAAAATTAGAAAATTGTATCCTACTAAAAATTAGAGAATGAAACAATACAAGCATGTAGTCTAGGATTTGATTGAAATGTTTGACTCTTTTAATATTGTGCATCATGATAGATATTTTAATGCTGCTGCCAGAACAAGTTAGCAGTGTTTGCCAAACAAGTTAGTAGTGCTGCTGCATGATGAAGTTAGTAGGTGTTTGATGATGATGCCCGGAGTGAAATGGATTCAGTGAGAGAACCAAGGCAAGTTTGCTAACAAAAATATAGCGTTGGAACCAATGGTGTGTGCTGTCAAGGAAAGGAAACTTTACTTGGCAAAGACATCGTCCGATTGAAGACAATCACACTTCTAGAGGTTTGGTGGCACTTGAATCAAACTTTGATAATGTTGATTGCATTATTGATAGAAGTATGTCGTTTCAAGAGACATGGAATACCATGACCTGGGCACAAAGGAAAAACCACGTAAAATTTAGTTAGGAAGCAATCTCGTGAAGGAAGAGAAGTATTCCTACGTTCAATTCTTTGAAGAAATATCAAGGCCGCCTAGCTTGGTCTTACTCTGAGTTGAAGGCATACATGGAAGAATTGTTCCAACATGAAATTATTCTTGAATCTAGTGCCAAAGCTTTCGGAAAAACAGAGGCCCATCAATACAATCCTTTCTTTTAAGATGAAAGAAGAATCAAGAAGTTGAGGGATGGAGGGATCATTTAACCCACAAGGTACTCATCTTGGGTTACAAACCTAGTGCTTCATCGTAAAAAATAGTGGTGATATAAGGTTGTGCGTATACTTCAGGAACTTGAATAAAGGATCATTGAAAGATAATTACCCTCTACCAAACATGGAGAATATGCTACAATTGGTAAGCTGGTTCTAAATTGTTATCCACTTAGGATGTTTTATCTAGCTATAATCAAGTTGTTTTGAAGGAGTCAAAAAGGATAAAGACTTCCTTTACCACTCCTTGGGAAACTTATGTCTATGTCGGGATTTATTTTGGCTTAATGAATGCTAGAGTAACTTTCGAAAGAGAAATGGATGTAGTGTTTCTTGGTTATATCAATGATTTCATTATTGTTTATCAAGATGATGTAAGCTGTGTTTTTCAAAAAAATAAATGATCACTTAACACTTGGAGAGAATGTTGTTAAGGTGTAGATAATACAACATGTCATTGAATCCAAAGAAGTTCCATTTTGGAGTGCAAAGGAAAAGTTTCTTGGTCACATTGTATCAAAGGAAGGGTTCATGATTGATCCAGAGAGAGAGGAATCCATTAGCAAGGTTCTAATTCCGAGAACTAAGTAGGGAGTTTAATCCTTCTTTGGAAAAATAAAATTTATCAGAAGATTTGTGTCTAACTTTGTTAAGTGACCATCCCCATTAATAACATGCTGAAGAATGACCAAGTTATCAAATGGGAAGAAGCTTCCATTCAAGCTTTCAATGGGATCGGGAAGCACTAAAGCATGCCACTGTTTAGGAAGCTCCAAATTACAAGAAGCCTTTTCAAATATTTTCATTTACTTCAGAAAACACCATTGCATTTGTCTTGTTGTAGAAGGATGATGAAGGGGCTGAGAGACCAATTGCCTTTTTCAGTAAGGAATTGCAAGGAGTTGAGTTGAAGTACACCATCATGGAGAAGCAAGCATTTTCCTTGGTGAAAGCAATAAAGGTTTTCAGACCCTACATCTTGAGCTCTAAATTTTTGCTTATCTTCCCCACACCATGGTGAAAGACATCTTATCTGAGATGGAGGTGTCAAGAAAAAGATGTAGATGTGTAAACAAGTTACTGGGAATATGACATGGATATCCAAACCACTAAATTGATAAGAGGTTTGCGCCTAGCTAAGCTTATGGTGAGAGAAACTTGAAAACTATTGAGGTGAATGAAATATAAGGAGAAAGGGTGGATGTCCTTGAAAATTTGGTAAGATCTGAATGGTAAAAAGATATAATCTTTTATCTCAGAAATCTATGTTGCCACTGAACATTTGAGTAAAAATCATAAAAGAGCTCTTAAGTTAGCCTCTCAAAATATGTCATTCTTGAGTTTGCGTTAACTTGGAAGAACCCGGAGAGAGTGCTCTTAAGATGCATTACCGAGGATGAATCCCGAAAGGTAACTCTGATCTCCATAATGGAGTTTGTGGGGGAAATTTTGCTTTGGAAGGATTCAACACACATAAAATCTTGAGGACTAGTTATTAGTGGCCAACTCTCTTCAAAGATACAACTCTATTGGTTAGGAAATGTGAAAGTTGTCGGTATTTTTCTAGAAGAATGAAAGCTTAAGGCTCCTTCCTTTGCAACTGTGTCATTGAAGCCCCATTTAAGAAATAAGGAATGTATTTCATTGGTGAAATTTTGATCCTTCCAAAGGCTAGTCATAAATGGATTCTTGTAGCCATTGATTATTTCACTAAGTGGGTGGAAGCAATTCCCACCAAGAAAAGCAACACACCAAGTTATCATGGACTTCATGCTTGAGTCAAATCATATGCGATTTGGAGTGCCAACTAAAATTGGTGCTGATAATGCCATGAGTTTGAGCCAAACCTTTGGTGGAAATGTGCAAAGAATATGGAATCAATTTGACATATGCTTCTAATTACACTCCCCAAGGATATGGAGAGTTTGAGTCCAACAATAAAAACTTGTTGAAGATCATTAGAAGAACCTTGGAGCTGAAAAAAAAGAAGGCTGGGGTGAGCAATCAAGTTTTTGTTTGGGCTGATAGAATCATTCTTAAAAGAACTACTTGGTAAAATCTCATTTGAGTTGGTATATGGAACTCAAGCTTTGTTGCCCCTTCATTTGCAATTTTCTTCATTTCAGTTTGTTCAAAAATTGAAGATCAAGAAGTTAGTCCATATGATGCTCGAATCAATCAGATTATTGAGTTAGATGAAGAAAGAAGGGCATCCCATCGGTGACATGTGAAGTTCAGATAAAAGTTGAAGTCATTTGACAAGAAGGTGACTCCTAGAATTTCAGCATTGGGTATCCTATACTATTATGGGATAGCAGGCATGAAGATAAGGGAAAGTATGGTAAATTTTCTACATTATGGATGGGCCCTTATTTTTGATATTTGAATTGGTGAAAATATCTCCTTCCTAAAAAAACTTAGATGGGAACTACTTGAATTGCCTATTAATGGTAGGCATTTGAAACATGTCCTTGATTGATATCTCAAAATAAATGTATACTCCATTGTACAGCGTATAGTATTTTGGTTTCTTTTTTCTTTTGATTTTTTCTATTTTTGTTTGTCCTAGTCCTTGGTGGCTGTTTTGTTGGTTTCTCAGTTCATCCTTGGGGGAGTTGGTTATTATTGTTCTTCTGTTTATTCTTCTACTCCATTACCTAATGGTCTATTTTTTGCATGTGTTCTACTATTTGTTCTTGCGGAACTCATAGGGAGTGCCCATCCCTGAGTCAGAGCTGATGTTGGTGCTCAATTTGGTCTCGCCTCATTTGTCATTGAAATTCTCCGGTTTCGAGCTCACGTCGTGTTTTCTATGTCCCAGTATTGATGCATGAAAACTATGTCCTCCATTTGGTTTCCATGATTAGTCCCTTCCTTGGTCGAGGATCACTTAAAATCCGAATTTTTGCGTCCTCTGTCCATGTGAAAAGAATCTATAACTTAGGCTAAAACTCGGGTTTTTTCTTCCTTCCATTTTCCACATCCGTTTTCTTGTCCCAAATATCTATGGAAACATCATTGGATATGGCTTGGAGGATCAAATTTGGGCCTTATATCATTTGTAAACTCTCTTTCCATGAAGAAGATTCATTTCGGAGCTCAAATGGTGATTTTCTGCATTTTACGATTTGAAGGGTGTGTTTTTCCCTGTCAAATTTACATCTCAACATCTATGGAAATGTGGGCCTTTCTGGTTGGATGTGGCTTGGTGGGGCACTTTAACAACTCTAAGCCTCTCTTCAACTCAAAACTTGTCCACGTGGAGGGCCGATGCTCATCTGAAAATTTTCCTTTTGGTTTGACCTTGGAGTTGTGTCGGGGAGACACGTGGACGTTTCTGCTACCTTACCCACACTTAGACAAATTTTCATGTGGCCGGTACTATTTTGGTAGACCATGGACACGTGGAGGGAAGGTTCTCATTTGAGGATCTGCCTCGGGTCCAACCTTAACAATTGCGACGAGGAGACATGTGGAGGCTTCCACCTTGGCTCCTTTCTATACTTAAAATTTTCATAGCAATTTTGAAATGCCTGCGACACGTGGAGGGATAATGCCTATTTGGGGAACGGCCCCTAAATTTTATTTTGAAGAAGCTCCAGGAGGACAGTTGGAGGCTTCAGCTCACTTTTCCTTTGCTTGGACTTTTCAACGACCAAGGAAAACTGTCTTAGACCCTAGACACATGGTGCCTTCCACTGATCCTTCAAAAAATTTATCAACTCTACTAGACTAAAACATGTGGTGAGCCCACACTTGTTCAGGGTCTCCTCTTTTGAGGACCATACCAAAGGTGCACCAAGGTGATGCGTGGAGGCTTCCACTGGCTCCTTTTTATTAAGACTTTTTCAAAGGCCAAAAGGCGTTTTTATTGGTCCTAGGGCACGTGGAAAGCCCGCACTTGTTTGGAAACTTTCCCCTATACTTTCCCTTTGCAGTTGCACCAGTCAACATGTGGACGGTTACAAAATAAAGTAGAGAAGGTGCAAAATCAACGGTTGTTGTGCATTTCACTGTTTTTCCACCAATTTTCTCAACACTCCTAGAGATGTGAATACGCACTATTTTTTATCATTTTTGATGAATTTCCTTTTCTTTTTGTCTGCAAAGTGCCATTGAATGGTTTTGAAAATTTAATTGTGAGTCCAAGGATTGTTAAGATCGATATTTTGAAGTTGCGGTTTCTCGGGCACTTGTAAAAACATGAATTACCGGATAAGATAGATGCGGGGAAAATTGTAGATGAAAGAGAGGGGAAAGTTTGAAATGATGAAGGTTATAGGTGCAAAAGATGAAAGATGTGTTTCCTCGAGAGAAAAAGGATTACCAATAAGATCTAGTTATGCAGAGCCTCCCAGAAAATTATTAAAATAGGGATTTCTTGCATGTGAATCAAAATGATTAAAGGGACTATCAAAAAGGTTGTGGCATGGCATCTAGTCACTAATTGAGGGTGAGAAATGTGATCAATTCACAATTGGTCCACACGGCAGCTTTTTGTGGCAAATTTGTTAAACATCACTTTCTTAGGCAAATTGGTAACAAGCAAAGGTCCCTCGAATATTCTTATTTTGGGGGATTTAGGATGAGTGGCGAGTGAAATGTATAAATGAAATGAGAATACACTTGAAAAAGTTCAAGGGTTGAATTCTTAAGAGAAAATTTTAGAAAGCCATCTTCTTAAGAGACCAATCAGATACTGGTTAATTTCTTACGTGTTAGATTTTGTATCATGTCAAGTTGGTTGCAGATGTATAGCACCGATTTGACAAGACAAGCGAGATTTCTCTGGAAGCTTTCCCCTACATCGATGAAATTAATTTGTGTCCAATCTCTAGCAATTTGAGATTGCTTTGTTTCAGAATGTATGCAAATGGTTTCTTTTGTTCCTATTACAATCTTACATTGAAATCTTTGTGAAATCACATAGGATATCATCTTTGTGACAATTTAGTGGCATTTGCAATTTCATTTCAGGAAAATCATTCATCTTGTGATGAGATAAATAAATTCAAAATCACTCCACTATAATTTGTTGATAAAGATCTATATGCTTTAGGTGTACCTTAGGCGTGATTGATCGAGACTTTGGTTTTAATTAAGTCTTCTAACTGGATCCTTTGTGCTAGATTCTCAAAGACTATGTGAAAATTTGTTGACTGGGCCTCCATTGGAGAACACCTTCTTGTTGAAGGAACGTCTTAACTATTCTAAGAAGCTTTCTATTGTTGAGTTGTCCATTGTTGTGAAGTTTCTCAAAGGATTTGGTATAATAAACTTTATCCTACTTAATCTCCAACCAAAATCATTCAAAACCATGAATCCATTATAAACTACCCCTGTTTTCCTCTATATCAACAAAGGAATGAAATCTATTTAATAAAATATGCGAGAACAATCAAGATTTCATAATGTCTTGATAACCTTAGCCTTGTTTTGAAAGTGTCTCCATCTTTTAGAAGTGACAGCTATTAAGAGTTAAATTATGGAGTATTGATGATACTTTCCCAAGGTTTTCTTCATAAAATTTGTGCAAAAGAAGGATATCTCCATCTCCTTCATCAAACGAGAGGGTTACATATGGGTTCTCTCATCACGGTGAAAGGCATGACCTAAAGTAGTGAGGATATGTCAAATACTCTTGAAGGTGTTATCCATCTCTCCACAAATCTGAGTTAGATCTCATCCTCGACTACAAAATGACACAAATAATAATCTATCTGTCTCTAAGATCCATGTCGAATTTGTGATGCTTCTTAGCTTGAAAGGGAGAACAAATTTAGATACCAACACCAGGTATGTTCCTTACTTCCTTTATACTACTTGAATTTTATTAAAATATCATAAAGGTGGAAAAATGTAAAAAAAAATTCACACACTTAATACTTTTACTATACTTGCAAGTATGTTGTTTTATATATGGATCTTGTGTAAGAAAAGTATTCACTTGGTGACCCATTCCCTAGCCCATCCACTTGTCTTGTTGGTTTCTATTTCTTTTATCTTTCACACTTGTCACTCATAAACACAATTACAGATTAGATCACCGAGATCCATGTTAGTGAGTCTCCACTCATTTGTCTTGATTTTCTCTAGAAACTAGCCCCAAGACTAGACACTGTTGCCTAGAACTCACATCCATCTTGGGAACCTATCTCCTCTTTATGTTTGATCTTATTTTTGACACTTGAGGTCTGTCTTTTCAGTTTTCCCACTCATATCCCAAGGTACTAGTCAACATGTTGGGTAATTAGTGTCAAAATTAAAGCAAGAGATCCCTATATAAACATAACATACATACAATTATAAGGGCGGGAAATTTCTATCAAGGGCTATTTATCTACATATCAAAGGGACTGCATCTTGGGCTCATTATTCTATATACACATTGCATAGGAAGGGTAGTTCATTCTATTCCATCCACACATTTGCATTTTATCTAGATACTACCCACTATCTTGGCATCATTGGCATGAGGGTGACCTAGGAGTGTTATTACACACATAATCACATATAACTACATTGGGTCTGAGATGTAGTACAACACTCATTCCTAAGTTCACTACTTGACAACTGAGGACTGTTCGACCCCTCATTTTTCAGTTTTAGTATTTTATTTCTTTTTTTAGGGTTTTGTAGGAGGATACTTATGTGCAGGTTCAAAAGTACCTCAACAATCTAAGTGTGACATATAGAAGACCAACTGAAAAACAATTATGACACCTCAAGGAATGTATTGGAACCAGGTTGTGACATTTTATGTAAACTCTAACTCACCCACAGAGGTCTTAGTGCAACTACATGTGACCCTATTCTTTCCTGTGCACACTGTGTCCAACAATTTCCACCTCCTCCACATTTTTTATAGGTTCATTGCAATGCTCAATATTTTTTTTTCATTACATTATTTACCCTAGGCGCACTTCAGGACAAACGAAATCAAGGTAAGTGTCTTATCTCTCTCATTTCCTTTCATAATTAAAATCAAATAAATCTCATAGCATTCATACTTCATTGCATGTCATTTATAGAAGTCATTTCTTTAGAGTGTAATAAAATTATTCAAATTTTATTAAATCAAGACCTCCCCTACTTCTTCGTTGGTGCTCCTAGTGGTAAGGTATCTTGAGGTGAGAAATACCAAACCTAGTTTTTCCATGGTCGCTAACTATTTGTAATGGGAGCGATAGTTTCTTTCCACGTAATTCTACCACTCTTGATTATCATATAAGACAATAATTGTAGGCACTAACCTGATCTCCTATGGGATCTTACATTGATAATAATTCCATCTCATGTATCCTCTACCCGTTAGTCTGGGGGTTCACGAAAGGAATATCTCCCCCCATGTCTACCTTCATCCTTCCAAGAAGCTCACTTCCAAAATAAAAATAACTGAACCTACAAGAAATTATAATGGCTTCATGCTAGCGGTATTTCATCTTGTCTCAATATTTTAGGTGATAATGAAAATAAAAAAAATAAAACCTTTGACTTTTATTGTGGTTTCATCTAATTGAACTTCTTTTATGATATAGGTGAAACTATTGACATTGGAGATAAAGAATGGCATGGGTCTTGCATTCACATATGTTTAAGAGTATGAAGCAATAAGGGTCTTACATTCACATATGTCTCAAGATTCTAAAATAATAACCACCTATGTATATCACTGGCTTCTTCAATTAAAATGTGGTCCAAGATGTCTTGAGGGTCCTACATCCTTCTTTGGAGTAAAAAAATAAGAGCAATCACCTCTTATCTTTGCACCACTTGTTTTCTTCTTGAAATATTTCACGTATCCAAGTTTTTGTAGCTTCCTCCTTCTACCTTTAAGGAGAAAAAAATTCTCTTTTTCATGTGTTTCAACAATTAATTCTTTCTCCTAATTTAGTAATTGATCTTCCCTCCTAAAAATATTGTTACATTGCAATCATTTCAATATCTTCACTACACTACACTTTTAGATCCTCCTCTATATAGAACAATTAATTATTTTGTACCTATTGGCATTTCCATCGCATTCATTGAACAATTTTGGTTCTATCATTCCACGATATCCATAAATTTTGATAAGTTGAACACATGATTAACACACAAATATTATTAAAGGTCTATATTTCGTACACCTTATTGTGGTTTGTCATAGAAACACGCTAAAGAGTAGAAATTTAACAAAGAAACAACCAACATGATTAGTTATATTAAAATAAGATATATCTAATAAAATTTCATGTATATGAATATTAAACCAATTTAAATGTGACTTTGATGAAATTGTAGAAAGTTTACATTGTATTTTAAATAAGTTACACATTCAATATCAATAATTCACAAATTTTCTATAAAAAAATTTTTGTGGATAGAAATGTGGATAATGACAACTTTAATATGTTAAGAACTAAAAATTATCAATGGTTATATAAATACTTAATATTTTTTATGAAGGATAAAGATTTTTTTACATGAACCCTACACGAAGCGATCGAAAAGAGGGGTCTTAATACCTAGATGAAGAGATGCCATCCTATCCCAATACACTCTAATGATAACTCAATATTTGTATATGACGTTGACTCAATTTACTCATTCCTTAGCTAAGTCACTCTAGTTTTCAATGACATCCCCTTGCTTTAATTTTAGGATTAACCCCATTACCAATTATTTTCTTGGAAATTATAAGGATTTATCAAGATTACTCAATTTCACTTGCAAATTTACCTCTTCTTTCCTTCCAATAAACTTCCATATGGTTAGTAATCTTTATGTTTTATTAGACACTATAAATTTCCATTATGGAACTTGTAATCATATGCAAATTTTAGCTTGAGTTCTTTTAAAACACAAGCTCTCAACCCAAGGCAAACAATCAATTTGGTCCTAAATCTCGACTTTATTATAACAACAAAGGAAGAATGGATGTGATTCAACAGAAACTATTGTAATCACCTATCAATTTCTCTCATAAATGGTATCCATCAATTAAAGAGATTGAAACATCATTTTTATCAAATAAATGGCAAAACATTACACTTTTGCAACTTTATTGTTTCTATATGACCTAAATAATTTACGTCATTGATGTATCCCACTGTGTGCATTCTCAAGAGCTAAAATTTTGTGGGCTTGTTACTTTCATTAAGATGAAAGATATGTTGAAAATTTCATTGAATTTCATTTTAGAGAAAAATTTTAAATGCTTTCCCTAGCTCGACCACTGTAATGCATATTTTTTTTATAAAAACCTTAATAAACATTTTCATGAGCTAAAATAAATTGGGAAAAGATTGTGATATTCTTCCTACCTTTTCAACTAATAGTAGAGAATTTTGTATAAGTTTAACTGACTATAAATTTTTGCTCTCTACCTGGAAGAAACCCTTATACACAATTTTAATAAATCATAAAATGTAACATAAAAACTTAGAAATCTTCTCACACCAATAGTCCACTCACTTCATTCCTCCTTCAAATTCATCTTTAAATATCCTCTTCTTCAAATTCTTGATCCAAGAATGGATCATTGACTCATTCAACCTCCTAAACTCATTCGTAAAATGACGTATTCCAACTAAAAACCTCAACAACATTCTAAGCATAGAAATTAGGATAAATCTCATCTTAAATACTTCTCCACCACTTGGGATGAAAAATTTCCACTATTTACATGATCCAAATAATCCTTATTTAGCATAAAGCTCACTTACTCCACCTAAATCACCCAAGTAATCTCTCTTACTAGCCTATTTACATTGCCATGCAACTTTACATACAAATTGAATATGAACAAGAAACAATGGAGGGAAAACCATTATAATATGACTCTAATGACCACCAAGCCACCTATCAACTATCCCTACACTTACTAAATGATGCTCTTGCATCATGAAACAATAAGTACTAAGAAGAAAACATGAAGAAAACCAAGAAAACTACAAAATACAAAAGACCAATCAGTATAAATGTGGCACAACCACAACACAAACACTTTGCACAACCTGGAGCGAAACCACAATAGAAAATAAGAGAATCAAGGAAGCGCGGGATCGAGACAACCTTTGTACCTTCACTCCTTGTGATTACTCACAGAAAGCAGTAACAAAATGTTTGCGTTTATCCCTTCTAGGCCCACTTTGTTCTACTCATCATCTAAATCATCAATCTCACCACCACCTTATGTTGATGTACTCTCCATAACCTTCGCCTTCCTAGAAATAGTTAATATTATTTTTCAAAGAGGTAATTATTATTTAAAATGTATTATTTCGTAGTAATATATTATATTTATTTTTCCTCCTTTATTCATAATTTTTAAAATGTATTTAATATTTAATTTGTATATTTATATTATTATTGTTAAAAAATATATTTAACAATATTAATATTGTTTGAAAATAACTATTTATGAAAATTATCTTTAAAACATTCAATTCATTAAAAAAATAGAATCACAAAAATATTATTTGATTAATGAGTTATTAGTAAATATTATATTTTTAATTATAATTCACAAATTGTATTAAATTTATAAAAATAAATGTTACTTTTCCCCATTTTTTCTAAATGGAAATTTTGTCATGGTTGATTGGTTCCATGATCACAATGTTTTGATACTTGGTATTGCAGTCCATAAATTACGGATTAATATTAAAAATATCATTTAAATGAGACAAATGTTTGTAGGAAAAAATTCCATATATTTTGTTGATCATCATATGATCCATTATAATAAATTTAAAAAAGAACGATAATTATAGTATAGTTATACAACAAAAATGGTAACAGTAGTAGTCTTCTCTGAAACCTAGAATTAATAAAACAACATAATATACAAATTTAGTACGTCCGTTCAAAGTTTAACATTACATTTTTTCTTTAATATATTCGCAGTGGTGTTGGGGGCCAGCTTGTCCACCACCAGATCGCAGCGGACGCGGAATGTAATCTTTGGCGTTTTCAATTTGCCGAACTTCACCTTCACCGGAACATCCGCCTTCAAACGCAGAGGAATGTTTCCCTGCTGCTGCTCGCCATTCAACGAAGTAACGATTTCGTTGGTGATCTGCACGTCTGTACCAGTCAGAGTCACCTCTAGATTAGTGGTATTCTTGTGCCCCTGGTAAAACGCCGGCAGTTTTCCCCTTCCCAGCTCCGCACCGCTGTAGAAAACAGCCAGATAGCTGTCGTCTAAGTAATATATGCCGATCTTTTTATTGGGATTCCTCGCTCTCACCCCCACATCTAACTGTGACGAGACGGTGGCGTCTGCGCCCACGGTGAAGTTGGTGATCTGAATGTCCTGCACTGAGTATTTGGGTATCCTGGGCAGAAAGACGGCGTACAGAATGGCGGCGGTGATTGTTATGATTACAATCAGGAGGAGGAGGAGGCAAAATGTCCAGACGAGACAACGGCCGCAGAGATTGCGGCGGCGCTTTGGAGGGTGAGAGTAAAATCTGGGAGCCACACGTGTGGGAAATACTTGTTCTTTGGGAAATTGAACGTGTATAATTTGGCCTGGATTAGCGGCAGGGTCACCTTTCTCGGAAGTAAGACTGGATTTGGGGGCGAGAGGAGCGCTGGGCGGCGTAGTTTTGTATTCGGCGCTCTCTTCGTCCTCCTCCGCCGGGTAAACACGCTGCGCATCCGCCATGACTGTTGTGTTGCTTGTGCTTCTGGTTGTAAACGGGCGAGGGGCGATGAATGGATTATGGATGGGAGAATTGAGTTTAAAGAGGCGCGGGGATTGTCTTTACGCGGTCTCGAATTGGCAAACATGGAAAAGTTCAAGCAAAGGAACCGAGTAAGCCGGCTGCGCGCGTGATGAAATGACATGGTCCGCGGATTTAGTAATTTCGGAAAACCGCGTTTGAGGCGTGACCCGGCGTAGGAGGGTAAAACAATTTTGTACGCAACATACGTAATGTTTTTCATATAGAATCATTGCGTGGAGTTGACATGATGTGGAATATAGGTGGTTTTGTGAGACAGCTATATGAATCGTGATTCGCGAGGTTGTTTTATTTGTACAAGTTAATATGGAGCCCATGCCATGCCAAATGGTGGTCATTGTCAAGGTTGTTGAGGACTCCCAATATATTAAGCTCATTTATCGTCATGGAGGGCAATAGTCTGTGATCATATAGTTTCATATTCGTTTGGAGTTATGCTTGTATGTCATTGTCGGTATTCTCCTTTCACATGATCGTGTTTATATTAGTAATTGGATTTGAGGTGGAAGATATGTTAAGAAGGAAGGGATGTAAATGTAATATTTTAATAGATTTTTTCTATTATTTATTAGGTGATACAAAAAATTTAACGGAGTACTCTTATTTATTTGTTCAAGCGAATAGGTTCGATGAATTTCATTAAGAATGGAAGAATAAAAGTAATTTTAAAATGTCGAATTCTATATCCTTTTATATTTAAACATTCCAAATCATGTACACACCTTTCATGAGTATTCAAGTGGCCTTCCATGAACATTTACTCCCACTAGATATATATGAACATGTAGTACATATTCAAATTAATGCATTAATTTATCGTTAATCACATATTTTCATTTTAACGCAGATATTAGACAATCATATAGGTGATCTAGGAAAGGAGAAGGTCAGGGTTATGGAAGAGATGAATGTGAATCTGAGCGAGAGTGCCACTCTTCCCTCTCTACCCATTAATGATCCACATGTAGTAGATAAGGGGGTTGCCCCTTTGTCACCCCCTGTATCTTTGTTTTCTCCAGATCAAAGCAGTATCTCTCTTGAAATTAGCCTTCCTATCAACCCGGATGAGAATGTTGATCCTAATTGGGGGGAGGGATGGAAGCTGGTGAACAACAAAAAGAGGGGTAAAGATGTATCTGAGCCCCTCATGATGAGCCTTAGATCTCGTAAAGGGAAGGTTTTTGGAAGTTGAGTTCCTTGGTCTTGTTGGTTAAGTTGCTTTGACCAACAGTCCTTGTGTTCCCTCCTTTTGGTGCTTCCCTGACCTGAGGTTTGGCTTGTTGTTTTGTTTCTTTTTTGGCCTATGGGCTCTTGTTGGTTGTTGTTTCTCTCTTGGGCTTTGAAAGTTGTATCTTTCATTTGTACAGGGTTCCTGATCCCTTCAAAATCTATTTTTACCTAATCTAATAAAAAAACATATTTTCATTTTATATCTCTCCAAAATACTCTCCTAACAAAATTTTCGATAATATGACATTTTTTTGGGATCAAGGTTATATATCTTGATTTGAAACAAAACACTACATTTGTATAATCTACTTAATGGTATTTGTGATGATTTAAAGAATTTTATTATCTTATTTATATAAAATTTGAAGGTAAATAAAGATCATAAAAATAATTAGAAAATACACAATAAATCTATAATAATACAAAATAATAGTATGTGCACATAGTTTATGTTTCATCGATGATAATAGTGTTAGGAAAATTAATATTTACATGGTTGTGGGTGATTTACCATTTGGTAAATTAGTACTTACTAGTTTTTAGTGTGGTTACAAGTTTATTTGTAACGTATTTGGATAGTTAATATATTGTTATAACAAATATATAACAATATATTAATATTTACATTGTTTGCACTCCCTATTTTATAAAAGTGGTTTTCTATTTGTATGGCTATATATTAGCCTTCTTTCCATTGTAAAATCATTACAACTAATTAATTCGATGAACTTTTTGTTGTGCAAAATACTGAATAAACTAACTTTTATTTGGTGCTCATTCTTAACCAAATTCAAGATTTGGTATCATAGCAATCTTAATTCTTTTCATGTGATGGAATTTTGAGCATAGCCAGGGGCAGTTAAGCTATTTATTATTGCCCTGATAATGAGAAAGTAAATTTTTGCATAACGTTTTTGTATAGAAATCAATAAGTTTTTTGTTTAGGTTTGGGGAATGTATGTACAAAAGCTTTGGTATTCCTCTTCCTATGCATGCTTAGCTAAACACCATTATTTACAGTCAACCTGTGACTAGTCGACAATCATCTCTGCAATGGAAGGTGTTATATATATTAAACATTACTTGGTTTCATAGAGAAGTATTGTATTTCTGTGAAATTTCCAGTGATTTGCACGACTGTAGTCCGCCCGTGATCTACACATGGTTACCTACAGTTGATATGTCTGTGATCCAAAAAAAGTGGTGCATGTAGATTGGCTATTCTTCATTGTCATTCTGTTGTTGACACTATTCATTTTCTTCAAACATTTCTTTCAGCCGTTTGCCTGAATTACCATCGACTTGGCTAAGATTGAATTCCTCACAATAATTTGTAGTCTCACCAGTCACAGCTGTCAATTCGATCTCCAAATTCTCTCATCATAGCTTGATTTATTACCTACATGAAAATCTAAAGGAGGCATTCAAACCAAGGATAATTTACAAAGAAGTATTCAGATCGTCAATCCTACAACAGACTCGAACAACTCGCGGCAGAATTTCAGGAAGCACCGAGTGGAGAATGGTGTATTTTTCTTGTGATCTAGAAAAAGTGCAGAAGTACAAACCAACTATTCTATTACGTGTCTCTTGGCTTTGCGGGCTGAATTCGTTGAATGAATGCATACAAACTGTCATATTCCCTTCGATCCCTGGTGAATATACAAGCACGTGGCCTTCGGTTTGGATCCATCGAATTTCTTTTCAAATCTGGAACATTCAATGTATTTAGGTTTGGTTAATGTTATTTAAATCCTACAAGTTTAGAATTTGTTTAGTTTGTGGTTGTTCTTATATGTGAAGGTGCAGCAACAGATTAACACTAGAAATTATTAATATCTTCTGTATATTGTTCACTGTAATACACTCTACATATATATAGGAGATGAATTCCTATTATTAAGGAATCTCCCAGAACTTACAATATCTTATATATTTGTGAGTTAGTTCAACAACTATACTCACGTACAATATAATAGAAAATTGCTATATTCAAACTATTGTTATATTGTTGTTAAACACAACAATATTATAACAAACATATATAACCGAGTTATATTTTATCCTATCAAATAACCCACAATATTCATGTGAACATTAATATTAATTTCCTATCATTCCCTCCTTAATGTTTACATGGTAGTAAAAGAGTTTTCACACTTCCTCTGAAGCTTGTTGCTTCTACGCACTCATGATCTTGGCACAAACTCGAATTGAAGGTAGAAGAAGGAACACATCAACTTCTTATAGACCATGCACTGTCGGGAACACATCTGACCGACGAGGATGGAAACACGCCATGAATCATCTTCTTATCAACCAATCACTCTAGGGAGCACATCTGATCTAGCAAAGGTGGGAACTCAAACAGAACACGTCTAAACAATCTTCAATGGTTTTCAAGAGGCTAACCAAAAACCTAGGTACGAACAGGAACACATCCGACTGTTTCTACCTCATCAAGACTCATGATGTTTCCTTTCACTATGCTATCTCTTTCTTTACTATGTGTTTCCATAGGGAAATAGGATCAATCACATACATAGCTGAAAAAACTAGAAATCGAACATTGGATCATGTTGATCACGTTCCCCCCTCAATGTGTAATTTCCACTTATCGAAAACTTCAAACTGTAAGAAATGAAGTGCATGAAACCAAACTGAAAAGCATATACTCACACTATATATATGTCACCACAACTCTGTGTGGCCACGTCTGTCAGGTGACTAACAAGAGGTCGTTGTCGACCTCCAACCCCCTAAGTGCCTCCATCCTCCAATAACATGCTGCTAGCTCAGCTGATATTGATTTTGAGGCTCAAAAATTCCACATTGGGGTTATTTGTATAACTTCCCCGCAATGTGAAATCATGTATTTTTTGGACGTCGGGTAACACCGAAAATGCGTCCGTAGAGCAAACTATTTTATTTTTCAAAATTTTGACTCGATCGAATATCCTAAATCACCTATTTGATTGACAATGACTTACAACTCAAAACTTTTCCCAATTGATTTTTTTGACAACGGACTTATATATTTTGATGACCTCAAAAAGAGATGACAAATGACTACACCTTTATTAATACACTTTTTTTTGAACAAGGACAAAACCATTTACAAAAATATAATAATAGACTTTAATAAAAATTGACCCTAACTAAAAGTAATAAAAATATTATTTTTTAATACCACACTATTAACGATGGGACAAAGTAGACTCTAAACTTATAATATACCTAAACAATAAAACAAACTACGTTGAGATCCAAACTCATACTAAAGCTTAAAAATGACACCTCACATATAATATTTTATATTGACTCTAGAATAAATAAGACTTTAACATTAAAACATCAATTAGGATATGAATTTGTGGGAAGACTGTATTCTAATCACATACCCAACTCAATATAACAGATATGATTCATGACACCTGGTAATGACAGATGTATGTGCACAGGTGACGTGATGGTAAGAGGGAAATATGCAGCCTGAAGCAGGAGACGTGGAAAAATATGTGTACAGAGGCCGAATGAAAAATGTGGAAGGTTGGAGGAAATATGGTACATTTCATATTGTTCAACATGGCCCTTCTAAGTTTGTAAATCAGACAATAAATTGGAGACAAGTGAAACTCAGTGCCATCATCATTAATCTGATGCTATTTAATCTGCCGCATACATAAATAAAATCTTATTCTCCTCAAAGCAGGAGTTCAGATTTATAGTTCAAGTTGAAGGTGATCATGATGTCCAAAGCGAACAATGCAAATCTATGAGTTTATAAGATAGAAGCGGCTCCACTTATAAAGATCACATACTAGATGTGAATGTAGTTATAGGTGTGAGCACACCATTATCCTGAAAGGAAATTTCTGATGGAGACAAAAATCTAATGAAAATACACAGAGATCAACAAAATGACATTCGTGAATGCGCCTCTTGCAGAACACCAATTTCTTTTCCACCTTACTCGCATATAGATCTGGCCCTTGTCAAAATGGTAATCTGCATGCATAGGAAGTACAGACTGGTATTTTCTCTTATTCCTCCTCTTGATCTGAAAATAATAATCCTCAAGGAATCACGTAGGCACTTGATGAAGCCAATGAATGTATGATTGTTTCACAGTTCTGATCAGACATAAATGGATAGATAAAAATTCTACGGTAGGAGTTAATGCCTACAACTACTCTCTACAAATTCCTAAAGCTTTGAAGATTAGAAATAGAATTCATCAGTTGGGGAAACCATAGCAAACAACAAATCTGCCCCCTTATCAATTCTCACAAGCCCATCTCACTCTGATACCAAATGAAGGTGCAACAATAGATTAACACTGGAAATTATTAATTTCTTCTGTATATTGTTCATTGTAATGCACTTTACATATATATAGGAGATGAATTCCTATTATTAAGGAATCTCCCAGAACCTACAATATCTCATATATTTGTGAGTTAGTTCAACAACTATACTCACGTACAATATAATAGAAAATTGCTATATTCGAACTATTGTTATATTGTTTTTAAACACAACAATATTATAACAAATATATATAACTGAGTTATATTTTACCCTACGGTAAATAACCCACAATATTCATGTGAACATTAATATTAATTTCCTAACAATATGCTAATTGTGAGTCAAGCTTTCTTCACATTAAGATTATCGATTGTTAATGTTATCTTTTTAATTATTTCCTATTCACATGTATATACGAGTTTTCCTGCATAGTTCCCCTATGCAAAAACATAGTGAAGAGATAATATCATAGTGAAATGTTGCATCATGAGTCTTGAAGAGGTTGAACAGTTAGATGTGTTCCTATTCATACCTAACCTAGCCTCTACAAAACCATTAAGGCTGTTTAGATTTGTTCTTGGTTGAGTTCCCACACAGCTAGGTCATATGTGCTCCCTAAACTGACTGGTTGATAAGAAGATGATTCCTGACCATGTTCCCATTCTCATCGGTCGATGTGTTCCCAAAATACATGGTTGACAATAATTTGATGTGTTCCTTCTTCTACCTTTAGTTCAATTGTGTGCCAAGATCATGAGAAAGCACAGCGGGAGGCTACAAAAGAAGTGTGAAATTTCTTTTACTACCATGTAAACATTAAGGGGGTAATGTTAGGGAAATTAATAATTACATGGTAGTGTGTGATTTACGATTTGGTAAATTAGTACTTGTTTTTTTAGTGTGGTTACAAGTTTATTTGTAACGTATTTGATAGTTAATATATTGTTATAACAAATGTATAACAACATATTAATGCATATTTTATATTGTTTGCACTTCCTATTTTATAGGAAGTGGTTTTTCTATTTGTATGGATATATATTAGCCATCCTTCCATTGTAAAATCTTTATAAGTACCTAATTAATTCGAATAATTTTTTGCTGTGAAAATACTAAATAGAATAACCTTTTTTTTGTTCATTCAATCAAATTCAAGAAATAGTTACAAAGACTCACATGCTATTTTTCATTATTTCTCACAATTAATCATGGAAGTTGAAAAATTATTCAAAATTAAACAATGATGTGACAATACTTATATAGAATTTATATTTCCGATCAAAGATATTAACAAACCAAAGCTATGGTGCCAACAAATCATAGGAGAATGAATAAAAATAAATTGTTAAAATCATATGACTATGACAAATAAAATTAATTATCAAAACAAAATATGAAAATCATAAATTACTAAGTGGAGGGTGTCATCTACAAATACGGATAGTGAAGAATCTATCTCCAAATTTGGTAAGGAAAAGAATCACAATACCTCTTAATCTTATAAAAAATAATTTTAATGGAGATTCAAGAGAGATTAGTGAAAGCTAGAAAATAATGGGAAAGGGAAGGGACAAAGCATCCTTCCTCTTCTGCTCAACATGTGCCCTTCCTTATTAGTTAAAGGCAAGGATTAAATTTGACATTCATTTATATATGGCTTTCATTACTTCACTTAAAATACTTGTAAAATTTTCAAATAATTATAACATATGAATTGCATATTTTAAAGATGACTATTATTTTTAATCTATATTTATATTAAAATTATATAAATATAGACACATATATTCAAAAAATAAAATAAAATTAATATCTTATATATTTTACAAGGTGACTAAAGTGGATGTTTCTCTTGTGCCATGTTAAAAAAATATATAAAAATAAAAAAATAAAAATATGGGATGATGGGAAGTGGCAGTGAGGAGGTAGTTGGAGTTTTTAAAGGTGGAAAGAGTGGGCAGAGGCCTGAGGCAATGAGTTTCAGGAGAGTAATGGTGTTTGGCAGGGTATGGGCTCCCATTTGGAAAAACTTAGAGAGGTGGACATCCTTTATGTATTTTCGGCCTCATCATTACTATTGCATAATAATGCATTCACTTCCATTAAGATCGTAGAGGCATAAAGTACCATCTAAAACCCATGTTAACGTTGTAAATTTCATAGCTATTGGATGGTTACAGTGACACAGCTCCCCATGGGACATGAATGCGGAAGTGTACAAGAGATATGGCTTCCTCAAGAGACAGTCACACAATCTCACATATGCAACAAACAGGTCTCTAACTAAATCAGTTTACATTTTTCTTCATACGCCCGTCCTATGACAAATAACAAGCCTGAAATAGGTTATTGACATCCAACAAAGCATAAAGATAGAGGAATTTTGTAAGATGTTTTAGTTGCATGTTCTCTGAGAGATATGTATGCAAAATATGGAAGCATGCACTTGGCATATGAACTAGTTTGACTAAATGCCTTAAAGGAATATTGCATGAATTGCAATGATTATAGGAAAACAAAGCATAATGAAGAAAGGACAAGATTTTTCAGATGCTATAGTTGCAAGTACTCTAATAGGTATGCATGCAACATGTGTGGAATTATACACTTGCATGTAAATTGTTCGACTAAATGCCTAAAATGTGGCCTCATTGACTGCAATGATTATAAGATATGTACAAAATGGGTTTGTTGAAAAGGCCTTGGAATATTTCAAGTAAATACAAATCCAAAGTGCTCATAGCCTTTGCCAATCCTCTACCCCTGTGCAAAATGGAGGATTTAGAACAAGGAATGGACATCTATCAATCATAATGATTTCCACTAGACTTTTTGTTGTCTCCAGAAACATCTACGAAAATAGTCTCCACCGTAAAAACATGTGTCTTGGTAGGGAATTTCTAAGAAGCATAATGATTTCTACTCGAATTTTTGTCACGCCAAAGAATGTCCACAAAAATAGTCATCACCGAAAAAATGGGGGTTTCTAAAGAAAGGCTTTTTCAAAGTTGTAAAAATAGAATGCTATGAAATTTCATAGAACATTAAAAAGATTCGGATCATAACTTTGAGTACAATAATCTAGTAACATTTGTATGAAATTTTGGTGGAAATACATAAAGCCCATATTTCACCATGTCGCTCATGCTAGAATGGTCTCCCTTACCTTAATATTTTATAATTTTCATATAATTTGGTTATTCATTTGCAATAAAATAAAAATATTAAACCATTAGATACGATACAATTAGATATTAAAATCAGGCTGTTATCTCAAACCAATAAAAATCCTCCTTATAATTTACATTACCAACTTGCAATTTGATCGACATCCATGTTGATACCACAACTTTATACATTGTTATCTAGGGTATCAAAATTTGGTACTCATGTCCATTGGCTTGGTGAGACCCAGATGAATCATCAACTAAAACAACTTTTTCTCCACCTTGCAAAGTTAGAAAAATGAAATTTCCAGAGACTTGCAAAATAACACTCTAAGCCTCGTAAAAGAAATGTCAAGTGTCATATGTATTCCTTGTTATGTAGAGAGTCACATCAAGCATTATCTTGACCTCATTTGACCATTTTCACTCTCTTCACCACTCCTCTAGGAGCCTTGTTACCCCGTTTTGCACCTTTAGGAAGTGGTTAAAACTGAAAAGTTGAGTTTCATATCATCTCGCCATTCGCACTACCATGAATGGCGAAATGCTTGTCTCCTTCGCAAACCTCTAGTATTTCTACTAGACAGCTTTCCTGAACCATCTGCTTGGGGGAAAACACTCTTCTTGATAGTTTTTAAAAGAAATTTTACAGGCCTCGCGCCACTATTTGAATAGATCAAACCGGCTCAACTACGACCGGTAGCTCTAAAAACTTGTTGTCGCCGTTGCAACCCGTTTGCAATTCTTGTTTCTGTCACAATCCTGTGAATTATCTATATATAGGAGAGCATGTAGAAAAATTTCCATTACACGTTCAACTATCGGGTTCAAATTTCAAATGAAGTTTTCTTAGCACTCGAGCTAAAGTTTGTTGTTGTTACAGCTAGCCCAATTACGACTGGTGGCCCCGGAAACTAGCCACCAATTTTAAACCATTCTCTAGTTCTGAATTATGTTAGTTCCTCTGAACTCTTTGTGTATAGGAGGTCACGCAAAAATTTACTTGCTGTGTAATTTCTCATGAGAAGATTATTTCTAAACGTGGTTTCTTAGCCTTCGAGCCAAAATTGGGCATTTTTGCAATTAGCAAGAAATTGTAAAGAAAAGTTGTAGGACCATAGTCAAGTTAGCAAACCATCATGGAAACTTATTAACAGTTGTAAATAATAGTTTGGAGCTCTATCATGTGACTTGTTGTATGAAATTTGAATTTTGGCAAAATTGTGTTTCTCTCTCTTCCCTCTCTTTTTCTCTCTACTTTGTTAAGAAATGAATGTAAATGAAATGGAATGAATATGTGTCTCTAACCATATCCATTAGAATGGAAATTATTATTATTTAAATGGTAAAATAAAAATGTTAATTATGCTAGATCTAGGTGGATGCCATGTCGTGATTTCTCACCGATTTCATAATCACAAGGTTTCGCAGATGCAAGTAAGATGGGAAAATGGCATGGATATGATTCTTTGTACATTATTAGAATTTATGTATGTTAAGGGAAAGAATTTATTATGTATTTTAATGTTATAGTAAATCTATTTAGTGAAATTATGCAATATGAATCGATTTTAATTTTAGGGGTGCTTTGGGAAATGTGCATTTAATTATAGGTGTTTATTTGATTCAAATTGGCATATGATAACAAGGGGGTTGAATATATATGTTAAGTAAAATTGTAGAGGATAGTTCAACATTTTGCAAAGTATTGAAAGGTTTATTAGTGAAGTTTTGTAATATTTTAGATGTTAGGGTGTAAGGGAAATGTTCAACTAAACATGGGTGTTATCTTGATCCCCAAATTTTGTATTGTAAAAGTTGGATATGTATGTTAAATGAAATAAAATTTAATATCTTATAGTGCATTCTAGTTGTGAAATTTATGATGAAATCTCCATAGTGTTGTGTTATTTAACTAGCAAATATAATAAAGAGACCTAATTATGACAGTCAACCTTAGTTTAAAACTTGTGCATATCTACCCTTCTCACATGATATTTCTTAACACATAAGAAATAAAAACCTTAGAAGGAACTTAAAAATTTACACTTGATAACACCTTCTAGCTTAAGAAACTAAGAGCCCAAGTTTGAGTTGGTTGTTATAGCCTATATGTTTAGTGACATCGTTGTGAACCTGAAAATTAGGAACCACATAGTAAAACTTTGTCTTGGGTATGTGATCCCCTCATGAGAATGATAGTTTTGTGTGTGTAGTAAGGAGAGTGTGATTACCTCTAGGTAGTACTCTATGGGTAACCAAAACCCAACATAATTTAAGTTCCTCTTGGTCAAGCACACATGTAAAGTAAAAGTATAGGTGGAAAATATCGCTAACTAATCTTTGAAGTCGCCAAGATGAGTTGGGATCATAAATGAACTAGATACCCAATATCTATTATCGTTTGGCTTATATGATGCAATACTAAGAGTTATTTGTGAAACTTAACCACATTTTAATTTATGATTAGTTTGTGAAAATGTAACCATAAGATGATGTGCTTGGAGAAAGGTGAAATGTATATCATTCTTATAACATGTTTATACCATCTTGTGGTGAGAACGGAATCCACTTCATGTAGACTTTAATGTGAATATTAACCTTTTAAATGAAGAACTACTCCCTCTTATTATTCCCTTGTCCTATTTTGTAATGAATGTATGGTGTTAAATCATGTAATCATGTTCTTGACACGAACCCCTAGGGAAAGGACTAGTAGTCTCATGAGCATACCAATGTCCCTATAATAAATGGGTTACACAACAATTTTTTTGAAAAAGTAATTAAATCAAATTGAATGAAACCATTTTAAGATGAATGAAAATGATGTGAGTGGATATGATGTTTTAGTTACTTATGCATGAGAATATTGAGTGCGAACCCCTTTAACCCCTCTCAAACAAGAGTGTCATCTTGACAAGAAGTTTCAATTGTACCTAGAGTTACAAGATGATCATTCGTGATAAGGGTGTTCAATCACCCTATTTGTGACCTTAGTAAGGGGTGTAAAATTTATAATTGACTTCCTCCTAGTGACACACATTTAATACTTATTGCCCAGGAATCCCAACCTAGTTGATTAGGAAACCATACTCCTTAGGACCTTGTTGACTAAGCATTTAAATGAAGAAGATAGGATACATGGTTAGTTGTAATTACTTAAATCATGAATCAAGTAACCTTAGTAATTAAATGCTAATATGAAAATAACGTGTAATCTATTCTCTCTTGAACTAATAAACCTCATTGGTTTCATGTGAACCTTCCTTGTGGCCACTGAGATAAATTTCAAAACCAAACAAAACATGCAACTTAAAATACAAACCCTTAGAAAAACACCAATGGCTCATGTGGGAATATATGTTCCTATCAATAACTAGGCCTCATCATTCTATTGCAATAGGGGAAACAAGAAAAATTAGAGGGAGTAACTACAAGTGAAATGTTATGTAAAGTAAGGACAACATAGTATAGTTTTAAGAAGAATGAGGGACCGCATAATAAGTGATCTTCAACAATTAAGGCCAATGACGAAAGATAAAGGTAATAAAATTAGTAAACCAGGAAAGTGTGGTGTCATGGATGGTAGCCTTGTGTGTAACTAAATACCCTATTATTACTGAGAAAATTAAACAAATAATTGAAATAATGTATATGATTCTTATTCAATGAGTTACACCGTAAGTTAAATGTTTAATAGTATAAAAGGAAATCTAGCAACATGAAAAGGAATGTATGATTCACATATTATGAGCCTTTCTAGAACTTAAGTTAAATATTGAATCATCATTGTAATAACTGTGAAATTCTAAAAGTATCGTGTCATGGGAAGACCCTATCTATAAGATTATACTATTGTTGAATCGTTATGTTGTGCCTTGTCATCTGAAAAAAAAAGTGGCCTTGATGTGCATCACGTGGTTTCATGTCATCTATGTGGGTTAATGTTTGTGCAAACATATCATGTGTTGTGTGTTGTCCTAGGTGATCTCCAGTAGTGTCATGTGTGTACTGGAATGTAAGTCAAAAATTTCTTCCCGTACTTTTAATCTTCTATTTGTGTGTGTAAAATGTGGGCGTTACATTTTCTCGAAAAGGGGTGAGAAACATGAAAACTTTAGGTTGGATCTTGTCAAGTGGATTTTGTATATGGATTTTATTCTTTTAATTCTTAGAATATTTTGACATATCCATGTGTATAAATAACGAAGTTAGAAAAATACCTAGGGATGTATTGGATGGGGATAGAAAGAGTGTTTTGTTCCTAAGAAGAATGCATTGTTAATATAAAAAGTTTGAAACGGTAAATTTCAATATTTGAGTATCTAAATTTCCTTCTTTAAGCATGAAATGAAAATTACATTCGTAAACAAAAAGATTCCTATGTTTTTAGACACACTTTTTTTACTTTGAATTTATTTTACAATGTCCCATTGTGTTGGTGTTGGTGTTCCCCATGATGAAGCCTACAATGTATAGAATGTAGTCAATGTTCATAGTAAATAATTGAACTTTAACACAAATGTATAATGTAATATGTAAATTTTTCATTTACATGAAGTTAAATAATGATATTTAAAACATGGAAGGATTACATGTGTTTCTTTTGTTAAGGGAGAAGTTCTTATTGCTTGCTTGCACTTGAATATTTTGACTATTGAGCTTTACTAAAGGATTGTGTTTGATCAATCCCTAATTATTCGAGGAGAAATTGTGCCAAGGAGAAACCAAAGAAGGGATAATTTTAGTGGAAAATATTTGTAATATGGTGACTATTCCATTTTTGAAAAAAATTGAAAAGGTAAATTTTCTCGGCATGGGTCGCTGACTTGTTCACCTAAGAATTACGCTTTTAATTTTTTGTACGAGTCGCCTTCGCCTACCCTCAAACTATCCCCTATATAATCCTAGATTATTCACCAGGTAGAACACTACTAGCTCACTCATACCACCTGGGGGCATATGTATTATCAATTACAGTAAACACATGATAGGAGGGCAGAGGCTACGGGCATACGAAAGGAGGGCGTAGGTTACAAACACGCGATAGAGAGTTTGTTGATGCGTGATAGGGAGAGTTTGTTAACGCACGAAAGGGAGAGTTTTTTTGACACATGACAGAGTGTGGAGGAAGTAGACGTGTGACAGAGAGTTTGTTGATGTGTGACACAAATATTTTGTTGTCAGCGACACTGAGGACGGAGGCTACAGATTCGTGACAAAAAAATTTCTGTCACACATCACAGAACCTTGTTCGTTAACGTGCGTCAATAACCTTGTTGAAGTGTGACAAAAATCTCCCGTGCGTGTCTACACCTTTCCTCATACTACTTAAAATCAGAAAACATTTTACTATCAAACCCCCAAAAATCACCTTCCCACGAAATTGGTTCCGAGAATATTCACCGTATTTTCCACCACCGATTTCCAAGATGTCTCTTAAAATTAACCTTGAACCAAAGTGTTACGTATATGCAACCCAAAAAGGAATGGAGAGGAGAGAGATAAGTAAATTTGAATATCGAAGTACCCAATAAAGGATTAATAACAACTATCAAAGTCATTTAACAACTCCAATATCTTCGCATTTGAATGTAAGAGGAAAGGAATGACCTCTTTGTTATAGATGGATCTAGGATTAATTATATAAATAGGAACTAGAAGTAAAGAATATAACAGGTGGCCCCATACCCTTCCCTATTTCCACACAATCGATTAGAAATTGTAATGTAATGGAACGTAGATCTAGAGAGTAGACCTATGCCCCTAAAATCATAATTGATTTTCATGGTGAAGCAAGAATTCCTTCATGTCCTCTATAACAGATTTGGATTTGAGTGAAATGGATCTAAAACTCTAACAAGAAAATCTAACTATAGGTAAAAGTTTCAAGTCGATAAGAAAATTGATGTAACTTCCCCTTGCAAAAAAATTGCGTGAAGAGGAAAACCATTCATATGTTCTACACAAATTTGTAAATTTTTTTACCTATTCTTGATTTTCAAAATTCTCATATTTGATGTTGTTTTGTAGAACTTGTACCCTTTGTATACATGTATCTTATCCTATAATTATATATGTATCTATTTTAGGTGTAGAATATACCCAAATGAATGCCCTCTCTTTTGAGATGCATGTGATAAAGCATTTGAGTGTGCATCTTAAAATAATAAATGTGTAACCATGATTGATTAGTCTAATAAGTTACATGTAAACACATGCAAGGATAGTGGTTGCCATCGATGATGGGATAGTTGTAACACACCATTTACGCACACAAGTACAACACTAAAATACTCGAATATTGTTTTTTTAGCTTACATTTTAGTACACAAGACACTAGAGGAGATCACTTATGATAACACACAACACTTGATATATTTACACAAACATTAACCCACATAGCTAACATGAAAACACATGAAGCACATTACATCAATTTTTTTTTAATGACAAGGCAAAATATAACAATTCAACTACAATAAACTTATAGATAGGGTCTTCCCACGGCATGGTGTTTCTAGGATTACAAATTTATTACAATCATGTTATAACCTTTAACGTAAGTTCTAGAAAGGCTGATATTATGTGAATCATACATTTCTTTTTGCTTTTAGATAGATTTCCTTTATATAGTTTAACATTTAACTTATGGTGTATCTAGTTAAATAAGGATCGTCTTCACTATGTCAATTAATTTTTTAATTCATTTGTTCGTTGATATGATATTTACTATGACACAACACTATCTACATACATACAAGGATACATGGTATTTTCCCGGGATTTATTTTCAAAGGCATGATTCTTTGTTTTAAAATTGATATTAGTTACAAAAAGGGAGATTCACATGACACCAAGTATGTTCATTAGTTCAATAGTAAATAGATAACATGTTCTTTTCATATTATAAAATAATTACTAGGGTGACCTAATTTTTTATTTAAGTAATACAACTAACCATATATCGTATCTACTTCATTTAAATTCTTAGTCATCAAGGTACTAAGGAGTATGGCTTCACACCCTACCAAGTTTGGATTCCTATCAATAAGTATTAGATGTGTGTTACCAGGATACATTCAATTATAAATTTTACGCATTTTACGAAGGTCGACACTTGATTGATTGAACATCCTTATCTCAAACAAACATCTTGTAACTCCGTGTACATTAAAAAAATATTGACAAGCTGACACTCTACTTTGAAAGGGGTTAAAGGGAATTCACCTTTAGTATTATCATGCGTAAGTAACTAAAACATCATATCCACTCACATCATTTCATTCATCTTAAAATGGTTTAATTCAATTTGATTTAATTACCTTTTAGAAATTTGTTATGTAACCCATTTATTAATAGGGACATTGGTATGCTCATGACACTAGTAGTCCTTGACCTACGGATTCGATTTAAGTACATGATTACATGATTTCACATCATACATTCATTACAAAATAGGACAAGGGGGATAATAAGAGGGAGTATTTCTTCATTTAAAAGGTTAATATTCACATTAAATTCTACATGAAGTGGATTCCGTTCTAACCACGATATAGTATAAAAGCATTATAATAATGATATACATTTCACCTTTCTCCAAGAACATCATCTTATGGTTACATTTTCAAAACTAATCATAAATTAAAATGTGGTTAAGTTTCACAAATAACTCTTAGTATTACACCATAGAAGCCAAACGATAATAGAAATTGGGTATCGAGTTCATTCACCACCTACACTTTTCACTTTACAAGTGTGCCCAACCAAGAGGATCTTAAATTATGTTATTTTTTGGTTAACTAATGAGTACTACCTAAAGGTATTCAAATTATCCTTACTAAACACACACCAAGATCATTCCCACGACAGACCACATACCCAAGATAAATTTTTACCATATGGTTCCTAATTGTTGGGTTCACAATGATGTCACTAATCATATAGACTATAACAACCAGATCAAACTTGGGATCTTAATTACTTAAGCTATAAGGTGTTAGCAAGTGTAAATTTTTAAGTTTAGTCTAAGTAATGTAGCCAAATTATGAACAAACCTGATACACTACAAATAATATGAACTCCAAAAGAAAATAGATCTCCTTCTTTGTTACTGAATAATGAATTACAATGTTTCCTAAATAGGAAAACAACTCCCAACTCGAGTTTCCAAGAAAACTCTAACTAACTCTGACTAAATCTACTCTAGGTGGTGGAAATTACTATTTTTAGCAATTTACTAGAACTTGCTATTCTTAGTAAGTTCACATGCTTATTCGTACGGGAAAAAAAATTGCCACGCATCTTCTACATCCCTAAATTAGAGGAATTTCCAGCTTTCTAACTCATAATGAAACTAATAGACTAAAATTAACTAATGCCAAAAAATAGGAAAAAAACGAACTATAACTTAAATCCTATTTTTTGGCCTCAAGATGCCGGATTTAGGGCCCGAAAATGTGTCAAAACTTTCCCCAACCGGTAGGGTGGGTTGCTGCTACGTTTGCCTCATCAAAACATATGGTTTAAAAAAACATACTCAAACCGACACCTGGAGCTCAAGTTATACCTTGTCAAGTTCTGCTAATTCGACGCATCATTCTCCCCGCTTGAAAAAATGCAACTCCCGTAAGTTGTCTTCTTCAAATTGCTTCTATTTATCTACATCTAACTTCTTAATCTCCCACTGTGACCCAAGTATTGTCCTCTTGTTCCAGTCCTTTCCAATGTACCAAATATTTTTGTATTTCCCATATCGCATGTCCATTGTTTTCTTATCTAGAATCTGATCCACTTCTTCTTTCTTCTTCACCGAAACCTCGCTACCTCCAATCTAATACTTCATCAATAACTTCCCCTTCTCGCACCATCCCCATGAAAAGAATACAAATCAAACATTAAAGACTGGAGAAATATCAAAATTCCCTGGCAATTCTACCTCATAAGCATTATCATTTATTTTTTCACAATTTTGTAAGGACCAATCTTCTTATACTTCAGTTTGTTATAGCTTTATTTTGGAAACCTTTCCTTCCACAGATATACCATAACCAACTCAACAACTGTAAATACCTTTCTCTATCTGTGCACATTTGTTATTTCCTTTATTTCCTTATACTTATCATTACTATTTTTCACTTCTTCCGCACTTCTTCCTGTAATTGTTGTATATGTTCGGCAAATGCTTATGCATCATCACTGACTCTGCCATCAACTAGTAGTTGTACCAAATCTAACACCCCATTTGGATTCCTCCCATACACAATTGAAAATGGAGACTTTCCCGTGGATTTGTTTATGAAAGTATTATGTGAAAACTCAGCTTGTGGTAATGCTAAGTCCCATTATTTTGGTTTCGCCCAATGATGCACCTTAACAGTTTTCCAAACTCGATTTACCACCTCTATTTTCCCATCACCACGGATGATAGAACTGCTGACGAACCGTAGCCGAGTTCTAAATTTCTTCCACAAAGTCCGCCTGTAAGTGAATTAACTAGAACCTTGTGTCCCTATCTGAAGTAATGGTTTTTTGGAACACCATGCAAATGAACAAATTCTCTAAAAACAAATATTCTACACCTATTTCATCACTTATTTTCACGCAGTAATAAAATGAACCATCTTAGAAAACCTATCAACAACCACAAAAATTGAGTCATTACCTAGTTGTGTTTTTGGTAATCCTAAAACAAAATCCATACTCGTATCTATCCACTACCCTTTAGGAGCAGAAAATGGCATATACAACCTTGTATTCTATGCATGGCCTTTCGAGACGTGGAAAATTGGACATCTCTCCACATATCTTACCACATCTCTTTTCAGCTTTGGCCAATAGTATTTGTTTGCTACCAAGGCTATCATCTTATCTTTACCAAAATGCCCAACCAACCCTCCGTTATACAACTCTTTCACTATATTCTCTCTCATAGACCCAACTGGAATACATAGTTGGCGTCCCTTGAATATGTAGCCATCCTGTAAAATATACTCATCCAAGACATCTCCTGCATTGTCTGACAATGGACTAATTAGTCTTTCAACAATATCCTTGAAATCAAAATCAGAAGAATACAAACCCTTTATTTCTTCAAAACCCACCACCTCATTTTCCATAGTGGTAAACAAAGTCACATGCCTACTCAATGCATCTAGCAACTTGATTCTGTTTTCTAGATTTATGTTTTAGAGAAAAAGTATAACCTGCAAAAATGATACCCACTTTGCATGCCTACTATTCAAATTCTTTTGGGTATTCACATACTTCAGGGCTATGTGGTCTATAAATAACACAAACTCCTTAGGCACTAAGTAATTCCTCCAATGTCTTAATACTTGTACAATTGCATAAAATTCCACATCATAAGTAGAGTAGTTCTTTCTTACCTCATTCAGTTTATCATTAAAGAAAGCTATTGGCTTTCCTCCTTGACTTAGAATAGCTCCAATAGCCACATGTGAGGCATCACAATCAACCTCAAACACTTTATCAAAATTTGGTAGTGCCAAAATGGTAGCCTCTATCACCTTCTTCTTCAAGAACTTAAAACTATCCTCAACTACCTTTGTCCACAAAAACTCCCTTCCTTTTGTGCAATCTATTATAAAGCATGATCATCGCAAAATTTTTAATAAATTTTCTCAGAAATGTTTCTAGACCATGAAAGCTTCTTACCTATGTTATACTCCATGGAGTAGGCCATTCAATAATTTCCTTTATCTTTTCCGAGTCCATCTGCGTACCCCATCTCACTGAAATAATAAATCCCAATAATACCAAAATCTCTTGCATAAATGTGCACTTCTTCATATTTTCATAGAGTTTATCTTTCCTTAACACCTCAAATACCAACCTTATATGCCTCATATGTTCTTCTTTAGTTTTACTAAAGATCAAGATATCATCCAAATAAACCACAACAAGCTTACCATTATACTCTCGCAAGACGGTGTTCATCAATCTCATAAAAGTACTAGGTGCAATGGATAACCCGAATGACATCACCAACCACTCATATAATCCATTTCTTGTCTTGAATGTTGTTTTCCACTCATCTCCTTCTCTGATCTTAATTTGATGATAACCAATTTGAAGATCAATCTTAGTGAAATACTTAGATCTAGCAAGCACATCCATCATATCATCAAGATGAGGTATTGGGAACCTATACTTGATTGTAATTTTATTGATTGCTCTTCTATCTGTGCACATTATCCATGTTCCATCCTTATTTGGTGTTAATAAATTTTGTGTTGCAAATGGACTCATGCTCACCCTTATGAGCCCCTTTCGCATGAGCTCTGCCACTTGCCTATTCAACTCTGCATGTAATGTCGGGCTCATCCTATAAGCCGCTTGATTTGGGAGTGAAGACCCTGAATCAAATAAATATGGTGTTGAATATCTCTTTTGGGTGGTAATCCATCTGGTAGCTCATCAGGAATAACATCAAAAAATTCTTCTATTAATTCTTTTATTTCTATTGGTATTTGTGCACTTACAGGTTCATCCTTATTTGTAACTAGTGCATAAAAACCAGTTTCCTTTGCCTCCTTCACAAATTCCTTTGCAGAAAGAATATTTTCAGCCTTCCCCTCTTCCTTAAGAGGTAGCAAAACTATTTTTGTGCCATCCTTCTAGAAATTATAAGTATTCTTTCCCCCATCATGAATAAATTTTCTATCAAGTTTCCATGGTCTTCCTAGCAAGACACATGAAACACATCCATAGGAATAACATCACACCAAATATCATCCTTATAATCGCTCCCAATAGAAAATCTTATTAAACATATTTTATCAATAGTAACTTCATTACCCTTCTTAAACCATGCAATACTATAAGGGTTTGGATTCTTCTCACAATGCACTCCAATTTATCGACCATCTCATTTGAAACCATGTTCTCACAACTACCACCATCAATAGTAACATTACATACCTTTCCTCCTGAAGTGCATCTTGTTTTGAAAATATTTGTACGTAGTCTTGCGGCCCCGCTTGACCTCCTTTCTTGGAGCAATCATCGTCCTCTTGAGCATTAGATTTTCTCCAACATCTAGTGGAATTTTCAGGTCTTGTCCATCTTCTACTTGTTCATTTTCAACAAGATTTACATTGGAGCATCTCCTTACCTTTTTTCATGTGTATAAGTATGTGGGCATTCAAAATCCCAATTCCCTTCTTCACCACATCTGTAAAAAAAAAATGGTCTTCATGGAGCCTCCCATCCTCTATCGCCAGCATATCCTTTGCCCCTAGAAAATCCTCTGCCTCTTTGTTGATTCTTGAAATCTTGTCTCGTATCCTCTTGCTTTTCCAATCCACGAGATGATTCTCCCCTACCTCGGCTGAACCCATCTCATCCCCGAAAGGAAGATGAAACCCCCTATTCATTCCAGGTGATCTCCTAAAACTTTGACGATTTTGTTTTTCCTCGGCCTTTAAGGCTAATTGATAGGAATCCTCCATGCTTTTAATCCTATGCATACTTATCTCATCTTGAATAGAAAATTTTAATCCATTTACATACCTTGCAGCCATTTGTTCCTTAGTTTCTTCATGCTTTACATGAATGGACAAATTTTAGAACTCATATGTGTATTCTTGCACTGTTTCTAAGTTCTATCTCGAGATTTCATTTCATGCATGCAAATTTTACCTTCTTTTCTTCTGACATAGCCTTCCACTCAAAAAATTTCCCGGGCTTTAGTCAACTAGTCTATCAGCTCCTCTAGTTTTAGACTACCACCATACTCTGAAACATCAACTCTTATCCCATCATTCTTTCCTTCTAATGCTCAAAGCATCCTTTCTTCAAAATCTAATGGTGGTGCTTGCATTTCCTCCTCTTCACAAACTTATTCTTAATTTGTTTCATCTCCACCTTGATTTCCTCTCAAGGTTATCATTACGCAAAGCGTAGAAAATTATCTCCTCGTAGATCTTGCATATTTCTATTCATCTAGGAAATACCACCTCCTCTTCCTCTTCCTACCATTTTTAAAAAATACTTCAAACCAACTCTGATACTAGATAATGTAGCCAAATTATGAATAAACCTGATATACTGCAAATAATATGAACACCAAAAGAAAATAAATCTCCTTATTTGTTATTGAATAATGAATTACAATGTTTCCTAAATAGGAAAGCAACTCCCAACTTGAGTTTCCAAGCAAACTCTAACTAAATCTACTCTAGGTGGTGGAAATTTCTATTTTTAGTAGTTTACTAGAACTTGCTATTCTTAGTAAGTTCACATGCTTATTCGTACAGAAAAAAATTTCCACGCATATTCTACATGCCTAAATTAGAGGAATTTCTAACTTTCTAACTCATAATGCAACTAATAGACTAAAATTAACTAATGCCCAAAAATAGGAAAAAAGTCGAACTATAACTTAAATCCTAATTTTTCGTGATCAAGATGGCGGATTTAGGGCCCAAAATGTGTCAAAAACTTTCCCCAACCAGTAAGGTGGATTTCCACTGTGTTCATCTCATTGAAACATATGGTTTCAAAGAAAAATGGACTCAAATGGACACCCGAGCTCAAGATATGACCTTGTCAAGTTCCCTCGCTAATTTTGGCGCATAACTAAGGTTTTGATTTCTTCTTCGTGTTAAGAAAGATTATGCAAGGAGGGTAGATATGCACAATTTTTAAACTAAGGCTGACTATTGTAATTATTTTCTTTTTCTATATTTTTTAGTTAAATAACACAAAGACTGGAGATTTCATCATAAATTTCACAACAAGAATGACTATAAGATATTAAATTTGATTTCATTTACAATACATATCCAACTTTTACAATACAAAATTTGGGGATCAAGATAACACCCATGTTTAGATGAACATTTCCCTTAAACCCTAGCATCTAAAATATTACAAAAATTCACTAATAAACCTTTCAATACTTCACAAAATGTTGAACTATCCTCTACAATTTCACTTAACATATATATTCAACCCCCTTTTACCATATGCCAATTTGAATCAAAAGAAAACTTATAGTTAAATGCACATTTCCCAAAGCACCCCTAAAATTAGAATCTCATTCATATTTCCAAATTTTAATAATAAGTCTTTCAATACATTACAAAAGCATGGTTCACTTCTACAATTACATTGTTTCAAATGTAAATTACAATGATACACAGTGAATTACACCATGTCGCTCCACCATCTTACTTGCATCCTACAAAACAATGTGAGCTTCAAATCAGCGATAAATTACTAACATTGCATCCACCTAATTCTAACATAATTAACATTTTTGGTTTTCCATTTAGAAGATGATAAAATACACACACAAGAGGAGAGGGTTAGAGTCATATAATTATTTCATTTCATTCCTTAACTACGGGAGGAGAGAGAAAGAGATAGGGAAGACAAAGAAGAGAAAAAAACACTATTTTACCAAAACTCCAATTTCACACAAGTCACAAGATATAGTTTCAAACATTTATTTAAAAGTGCTAATAATTTTCCATGATGGTTTTCTTACTTGACTAGGGTCCTACAACTTTCTTTTATATTTTCCTGCTAGTTGCAAAAATGCCTACGTTTGGCTCAAAGGGCTAAGAAAGTGTGTTAAAAACTAGCTTCGATAAGAAAATTCATAACAGAGAATTCCTACGTGTCCACCTATATACCAAGAATCCACAGAACCGATAGGATTCGAATCGTCAACGGTGTACAATTAACAAATGGTTTTCTAGAGCTACTAGTCATAATTGGCTAAGTTTAACCTAGTCGATAGTGACTAGAGGCATATAAAACTCCTTTGTCGAACTAACTAGGAATACATTTTTTCCCAAATTGAAGGTTTCAGAAATTTTTTAGTAAAAATACTAGAGGGTTGTGAAGGCAGAAGCATTTCTTTACTCGTGGTCCAAATGGCAATCCAAAATGAAACCCAACTTTTCAATTTTAGCATATCCTTAAAAGAGAAAAATAGAGTAACAAGACTACTAGAGAAGAAACGAAGAGAGCAAAAATGGTCAAAAGAGGTCATGTTAATACTTGATGTGACTCTCTACATAACAAGGGAAAAAAATAGCACTTGACATGTCTTTACGAGGCTTAGAGTGTTATTTTGCAAGTCTCTAAATGTGGTGCTTTTCTACTTTTCCAAGTAAATGAAAGAAGGTTGTGTTTAGTTTATAAACCATTTAACCTCCATCAAAACCATGAAAATGAGCACCTATTTATAATAATCTTGGTTAACAATGTATCAGATTGTGGTAGCGATCACGATTGATAGTCAAATAGTAAATCGGTTACGTAAACAACAAGTTGTAGTTTAATTGTTTTACATTGTTTAAATTTGGTTAAATATCAAATTGTATGATTATCCAATGATTTAATATTCTATTAAAATGAAAATGAAGAACAAAAATATGAAAATTATATAAGATAAGGTAAGGACGCCATGCTTGAGGGAAAATGAATTGGCCAAAGTTGTGGTGCTCGATTCTACATCTCCACAAGCCATTTCCTCAAATGGCTACGTGCATCCGAAACACTCCCCCAATTTTGTTTTCTTGAAATTCTCAAGATTCACTTCAATAAAAACATTTGTGCATAACCATAAAATGAAGCATTTCACGAGGCTATATTTTTTGAGGATATATTTTCTTTGGATAGCATATCTAAGATCCTCTTCATCTTCATCATTTTAGCTTCAGAAAAATATTATCCTTCGCCTTCCAATCAGGAGCATTATCAAATAGAGAAAATGAGAAATATTTATAAACAACACCAACATCAAAATAAATCAATCCACTACCTGGAGCATCGATATGGATGCCTTTGATAGGAATAAGAGGAAAAGATCCTTGGCCACAATCCCCGAAATTACCCCCATCTGACCATAGCTAAGGAAACCCTTAATATTTGTATCATAACACACTTGATTCTTGAACTTTGCAACGTAGGTCTTGTCCAAGTGCACCTCAAAGTTCCCCTTCTCCTCAATTCTATAGTTCTTCACATTGTTGGGTATGAGGCCTATAGGCAGGCCATATAATTCGAAAACAACATAGATTGTTCCAGGCTCATAAGAGGAAGGAAAGAACGAGGCCTCCTCTACAATCCATAGTGATAATAGAAGAGAAATAAAAAGGTATATGCATGCCCAGTTTCCATAATTGAGATACTTTTATGACAAAATGAAATTACTACAACACAAGTATCATCTGCAAATGGGTGAATTTGAATTGTAATCTAAGGAAAAAAGGGTGTGGGAGAAATTGGATCGTGGATGATCTCAAATTAATATTATTTTTTTAAGACATTTTATCAAACAACCTACCTGGTTTAAATAAGGTTCCACATTCTGCAAACATGTCTACCATAGAATTTGTGACTACAACATATGAAAAAATTCCCCATAGCTTCTATGTTTTGATGGATGTCCATTCCCTGTTCTAAATCCTCCATTTTGGCATAGGGTGGAGGATGTTGAAAAATTCTATGAAGCATGGCTTTCAATTTTCTTGAAAGGTTCCAAGGCCTTTTCAACAAACCCATTTTGTACATATCTTGTTATCATTGTAGTTCATGAGACCATTTTAGTCATTTAATCGAATAGTTCATATGCCAAGCACATGCTTCCACATTTTACATACATACCTATTAGATCACTTACAATAATAGCATCTTACAAAATCTTGTCCCTACTTCATTATGATTTGGTTTCCTACAATCATTGCAATTCATCCCACATTTCTTTCATTTGGTCAAAAATGAAACAACACCAATGTTCTACATACAACAACAAAACAATGGCAAACAAGTGTTTTCCTTTCCTCCATGATAGTTGAAATAATTTAGGTACAAATGCATGTCCGAATCGGGTGATTTTCATGACGGAAAAGGAGAATATATTATGGTTACAGATTGAACTTTGTCTATAGGCCATTTCAACCCATAATGGCACAGTTTTTAGGATGGCCATTTGAAAGAGCTCCATTTAACACCTTTCCCTCCATATGCATGCAAAATTCCATACATGTATGTTACAACCCTGCAACTATCCAATTACTGCTAAATTTTCAACTTCACCTCAAGTTTGAGCGTGATAAATGCCTCTACATCTCAAAAAAAGAAATTGGATTATTATGAAAGGGATGTGATAGGTCTAATGGAGTAGGAGGATGCCCATGTGTTTGTCGGGAGTGTAGTGCCCACTCCTCTTCGACACTATTTCATTATGATGTTATTACTATTGGATTGATACTTAGACATTTTGATTATTATATCTTGATCAATAGATGATAGACTATGCAGATATTTGGACTATTGACATGTTGTGATTTACATTTTGATTATGATGTACTAGATGATGATAATGGACATTTATATATGTTTCTTTATAAAGATATGATTTTATACTAACATGTCATATTTTGGATGCCTTTCCTATGTTGGATGTTATGAATAGAATTATGACTTTATGTGTAACGCCCACAAAATTCTACTCTCAAATCAAAATAGAAACTAATAATTTAATAGTTAAAATTATAGTAATTTTTTATTTTGTTTTAAAATAGGTTTGCAAGGTTAGACATTATCCACAATTAATAAATTTCTTGGTTAAAGTCTCTCTACACAAGCTTGTGAAAGTTGGAATTAAATTAATAATTAAATATTATTAATTTACTTCCTAAAATATATTTATGGTTTAAAACAATATGTTTACCAAGTTCCATAAGTTTAATTAATTATCATGCACCAAGATTACTTTATTTTCTAACACAAAATTTTAATTATTTGTCTAGCCACTAAGTGGCCCCATTCACCCCATTACCCATGCAATTTTTAATTAAATTTCATTCCCACAAAAATACCTCCCACTTAAGTGAGGTAGGGTTTAATCTAGGCCATTAGATTGAATCTATCCTAGCCCTTAGATTTGGGTTGCCCTAAATATCCTTATGGGTTTCTTTTTATTTCTATTTTCCCCAAAATATCCTCATTTTTTCATTCTTGTTTTTAGGTTTGGAAGAGGAGAAGGAGGAGAAGCCATGAAAGCAAGAAGTGAAACCATGGAGAAATTTCCTTGGTTCTAGTTGCAATGGAGAAATCTTCCTCCATTCTTCTCTTCATAGTTTAGTTTAGACAAGGGTTTGTTATTGTAAGGTTCCTCATTTGCTTATTGTAGAGATTCCACCGGGATTTGTTTTTCTATTTAATGTAAACATTCTTTGAGTTCAACAATTGGGAAAAATCCCATTTAATTAAATCTATGAAATTTTACATATTTGGATGCCCATAAGAGGATTTTTGTGTCTAAACCATCGATTTTGATCATTTACTATTTACTAGTAGTTTCATTTTGAATATTTAAAGCTTAGATTTTATTTAAATTCAATCTGTATTTTTCATAGTCGTGATTTTTATCTTTCTCACAAAAGTGAAGAAATATCCACCCTACGCAGATCAATGGTCTTATGACCGCAACCCGCCAGGTGGGCATTTCATCGACCCTCACTCGAGGTGGGAAATGGTTCTAAAACTACTCCTCTATAAAGGGTGACAGCTTCTGTTTCCTAAAAAAGAACCTTAAATTAAGGCATTTTTCAAACAGTTTTCTACTTAGGTTGGTTTTTAATGCAATATTAATTTTAATTAAGGTGTCTTCAATTCATTAGTTGATATATTGACATCATATCTTAGTTTCATAACTTAAAATTACCAAATGCATAGATTTTCCATTCAAACATACAACCTTCAACAATATGAAATGTAAGTCTTTTTTATACAACTATACTTTGAGATTTTTTTAACTAAACAATAAAAATATGGTAATGAAAGTTGCAAGAACATCCTTTTGCAATACAAGAACTTCTAATCCATTTTTTCCTCATAGACAATCTTACAACAAAACAATGAAGAACTCAACAATACTTTCTTTTGATAACAACTTTCTTTTTCAAAATACATCTATCCTACAACTTTGAATAACATACAAGTGTAGGAGAGTTTTATTTCAACCAATGTACAACTTAAATTTGTTTCTTTCACTATAATACTTCAAATTGGAGTAAATGAATGTACAAGCTTTCCTTTAAATATACAAGAGTTAAAATCTTCCACTCTAAGTGGGAACAATAATATGATTTACAACATGGAGGTTTTCCCAACAAAGTCAAAACACAAATTTTATTTCAAGGTCATCTCCCAACTTTTAGCTTTCTACTTGCATTCATCAACTCATCAAAACTTCGATTACAATAAAAATAAAGGGGTATATGTGACTCTCTCTACCAAATTTTGCATTTTTACTCCCCGTAGGTGGAAATCAAACTCACACTCCCTCCAATATTCATGCCTCACATCTCCCTTTTCCCTCCCCAATGGTCCCATAAATCCATTTCCCACACACAACTTAAGGCAAGCTACCCATTTACAAACAACATAACCACAACACTCATACAATATACAAATAAACACCATTTCTACATCAAATACATTAATATAAAGATGAAAAAGAGGAGAGCCTACCTCTCCATCAAGCTTCCAATTCCTTTTCTAAACAAGCCTTTGAATCCTTCACCCAAGCTCAATCCAAGATGCAACTCCAAAAGTAAAAAATCCAAGTATGAAAACCAAGACCAAATTTCCAAAAGTGCAAGAGAAGCAAATAAGGAAAGTAACCCAAAGCTATCAACATCATCCAATAAATAGAAAAGGAATCTGATGATGATGAGGTGGCTCCATGTAGGATGTCACTTCATAATCCCTCCATTCTAACACACAAGTCAAAACCAAGCCCAAAATAATTAAATACACATGTAAAACTTATGACATGCCCACATGACAATCCATCTTACACAACATGCTTATCAAGGACAAAATTAATCATGGTAAGTAACAAATACAATTATTTACCCTTTTACACTAAAAATACATTAAAATGGTCAAAAATATGTCCCATATTTCATAAGTAGGGTTAGTAGATGAGAGTTTGAGATATGAGGGAAAATTTTAAGTTGTCCCTCAAGTCTCCAAAAGTGGCTTACAATGCCAAATTCAAATTTAAGATGGATGGTGGAGTACACACCACCAAAATGCATTTAATTCAATTCACATCATGCAACAAACAAGGACTATCTACCCAATTTATTTCCCACATGTCATATCTTCCTTTTTAATTCAAATTTAAGCTAAACTAGTTAATTAAGACACATTAGCAAGTGTTAATAAAGTGACAATATTTCCTAAATAATTAAACACATGCACAACATTTAAAAAAAAAAAAATTAAAGGAAATGAACACATTACACCCATGGCCACATAAATGAGGTTACCCCCTATGGGAACCTCCTAACAAAGCATGCAACAACAAAACATAAAATTATACACAAGTTTTCAAATTTGTGCCATGTTGCACAATACCGGCATCCTTCCGTGGTTGGTCCCCTATCTCGCTTTCAATGTATGTGATAAAATGTCCTTGCCACAAAAACAAAATACCTCTCTTGCCTTGCAGCTATATCAATAATGTTGAGAATAATATACATATTGAAATCACTAGTTTTCATCCAAAATTAGAAATTCTATCATTTATCATCATAAAATTTAATTCTATTTTAACATCCATAACATCATAAATCTATGAAAACTATCCAACATAGGCTTGTTATCCAAAATAATCTCATGCTTATATTTGGTTAATTGCACCCATTTTTCCTCTTTTAGTGCTTCAATCCAATTTTTTAGATATTCTAATCACTTAAGGTTTCCTAAAAGCATATTCATCAAGTGGGAAATTTCTTCCCCTTTTCCAAAGAAATAAAGAAGTCCTTCTAACTCCCATTTTTTTGCAAGTTACGAGCTAGCGAGCCTTGGAAGGTATTTTTGCCCAAAAGCGGGCTGGGACTTTTTAAGGATTTTTGCCAATGTGGAGAGGCAGGGCGCTGGAGATTTTGAGACTTTTCACCCAAATGGAAAATGCAAAGTGGCAGTTTTAAGAGGAAAATTTTCCCAAGTAAATTTTGGGTCATGGTCTCTGTGGGGAGTTTTGGAACTCTTGTGCTTTTTGCAAACAGGGCAAAAGTAAATTTTGAAACCACAAGCCCGTAAGTGGCGGATATTAAAGCCAAAATAAAGAAAAATTCCTAAGGCCCGCAGTAAGTACGTGTGCCCATTTTGAAAATTCAAAACAGCCCTGCAGGGTTATCGGAGGCGCTTTGAACATTTTTCCCAAGAGGGCGTAAAGTGAGAAAATGAGCCATGCATCCGCGATGCCAAAAGAGCCACATGTCAAGCCTCACCGTGCATGTGGGCCGACAGCACTTGGAGTCACTTTTCACCCAAATGTAAAATGCGTACCATCGAGCCTAAAAATGATTTTTTCCAAAAGTGAAAAGTAGGGCTCAGCAGGAAAATTTTGCATTTTTTTGAGCTAAAAGGCACAAAGTGAATTTCTAGCCCACGGATCCATTCTCGCTCACTAGTTTTTTCCATTTTTATATAGACCTGACTCAAACATCCAAATGGACATATCATTCGACCCAAAGGCTGCGAAATTTAACAAATTTGGCACTGCTTGACAAGGTCTAGACCTCACCTACGCCATGAAAACCCGAAACTTTAATTACAAAGAGGTTTGGTGGGTGAAAATGGGGAAACCTCCTTATGCCATTATTATTCAATATAATTGTCCCCAATAACTAGATCAAATTAGATTTGATTCGTCATTCCTCTTTCTTCGATGCGCCGAGCAAACACAAAGCGCAGCATATGAGAGATTTGGGGAGGATTTGTATAGGTATTGATGACTGTGTAGTTGAGCTTCAAATTAGTTTTCCCACCTATCTCTCCTTCTTCTCTCTGAGTAACATCTATAAAATAAGGAGCTAGGATCTTTGTAAGGGGTTGGACATTTCTATTTTACACCCTCCCTTCTCCTTTGGTCTACATAAAAGTTCGTGGAATCCTAACCTCCCCATTCAAGTTTTAATGCTAAGAGTTTCCCTCTTGACCACTATAATGTATTGTATCGACTTTGGAGCAATAATATATGTCTGTGGATGATTTTTGACCCTCTCATGTGTTTCATTTTTTCCTTCTGATCTCTCATTATAGTTTGGTTACCTATGCATGGTGTTTGTATTGCATTTCTGTGGTCTATGTTAAATTGCAAAATGAGTGTCTAACATTCCTTTGGTGCATCACCTCGTTAGCTTAGGTTTATTTTATTATATCTTCTCAACCATGTCTCCTTGGTAAGATAGAGTAGGCTTAGAGTAGATCCTCTGTAATATTTTATTTGCATGCACCGAATTGAGGAATAGGAACCGACCTTAATCCGGAGATCTCTCTCAACTCGCAAGGTCCCACACTTTGAGAGATGCTCCATGTTGTGCAATCACATTGAGAGTCTTAACCCATCTGGTTATAGACATTCATGGGTGATGTGATTCTACTTCACAATGGTTCAGAGTCTAATAGAATTCTCTATTCAAACTTGGGACCATTTGTGCAGAGCTCTTCATAATCAATTTGGAGAGAAGGGGGATAATCTATCCTTTTTGGAGAAACTGACAACAATAAAGAGGTCCCCTAATGAGCAGTTGATAGATTTCAACCTTAGATTTCAAAGGACACGAGATAGGATTCCATTGGTTGTAAGGCCCACAGATGAAGGTGCTTTCTTATACTTTCTTAGAGCTCTAATTTTTGATATTGCTTTAATGATTCAATCAATGGGAGGCACCACCTTACCTGTAGCCTATAACATTTCCATAAAATCTGAAAATTGTTTAATTCAGGCTAACAAACTTGCTCTTAGGCCACCCATGCCTCTATACCCAGAACTAGGAGATCTAAGTATTAGTCAGACACCAACATTAACATTAGCTCCTATACCTACTCCTAGGAATCAAAGTTTAGTTGAAGCCTCCACCTAATCCTCTAGCGCCTCAAAAGAGATTCAAGAAGTTATGAAACAATTTCAAAAACCTAAGGAATGAGTTAGTAACTATCAAGAGGCAACAAGCTCAAATTTCTAGGCCATATCAGCTTCAAGCTCGAGATCAAGCTAGACCCCCATATAAGTAAAATAGGACACCATCTCGGCTATAAATCAGAAAAAAAACCAAGGAGAACCCAAAAATATTAGGCCTTTCCAGCTCATATGATCCAAACACTGCTTGAACATCAAGGGCCTTGGTTCCAACACAAAACAATATGGAACAAGATAATGATTTTTGTTTCCCATGCAATCAGCCGATAACCAATCGGTGTGTTTTAATGGTGCACTAAACCAGGCCTTGATGGTACAGACCATTTGTATGTCACAAGAGTCCAACCAAGAAGAAAATCAGTAGTAAGGAGTTCAACAAGAAGCATCTCCAAGTGAAACTATGCTTATCAATTGACAGGCTGAAGATTTCTGTGGGATGAATCAAACACCTTCTCAAAGTGTAGCTTCCAATACACGGTCCAAGAAAAGGAATATTGGAGAGGGACAATCACCAAACACAGTAATGCTCAACCCTCCATTCCTCCACAAGGTATTGACACTCATAATGAAACTCCCAATATGCAGATCCAGTCCAAGCCACCTTCCAAACCCACTTAGACATTGGTTGTAACGACCCATGTGCAAGAAAAAATGTACCAGGAAAGGGGCAGAAAAATGATATCTCATTTAACATTATTGAACAAATGAAGAAGAAAAATGTGAACATTTCAATGTGGGAGTCACTGGCCATTCCAGGATAGAGAGATCTATTACAGACTGCTATGGCCAATTGGTCAAGTTCAAATAGGCCCCCTAACCAACAAGAGAAAGTGTTTACCAATGCAGCTCAGACTGGGGGAAATCATGGAGAAAAAAAAGGTAAGAATATGAAGCCCCCTCTGCTCTATGTTTCATTGATCATTGGGAAAAATTGGTATATAATTTCATTATTGATTCAGAATGAGTAGCTCAGTAATGCCAAAACAAATATCTAATCACTGGGTCTTCAATACAAAGTCATCTCTAAGCGGGTTGTGCAATTGGTTGGGAAAAAGTCACAACTATTGGAGTCATCAAAGATTTCAGCCTCACGCCGCACACCGACCTCAATGTGATTGTGTTGAAGAATGTATCAGTCTTATACTTTCCACCACATTTTACATTGTGTTTTTCAAGAGACTTCGATACCAAAATTGGAGGCTATTTGTCTTCTGATTGGTCACACATGATTTTTAGAACAAGGTATGGAGCTAAGGCAACAATCATATCTGATCCCATTGCAGATTACCATATTGAGTATTATGTACCCAACCCGATCAATGCTAATTATTCATCCTTTGATCAAGAGGACCTCCCAAGAACTTGTGAAGTAGATACCAAGGTGGGGTGTATCCCATACTTGACCCTCGATGAGTGGGTGAACAAGAGGCATGATTTTTACCCCTATAAAGAGATGGAGGAATTTGAGCTAGGAGTCTACTGTCTGCATGAGGAGAATCACCCTCTTCCTAACATCATTAAGCCAGAACACAAAGATGATAATGAAGTATGACAGTTGTTCTTTGATGGCTCAAGGAGTAGACAACCATTAGAGGAGGGGATATGCTTGTTTTTCCTCAAGGTATGAAATACTACTCGATTTTCTTTTCCAATTTTCTTGTTCAAACAATACAACAGAGTATGAGGCTTTGGTCCATGGACTGCATTGGGCAAGGAAAAGGAGTATAAAAAACTTGTAAGTGTTTGGAAACAATGAGCTAGTTGCTAATTAGGTCTGAGGACAAAATGCTGCTAAGAATGACCTGTTAAAGAGATACAAGAACTGGGTATGGGACCTCATCAAGGATTTTGAGGCATTCAACATCAATTCCATCCCAAGGAAGAAGAATGAAGCAAAAAAAAGATTGGTAGCAATTGGGGTAGCCTTTGACGTTGTGGAGAGTATCAAGAGTGATAAATATCAGCCCCATATCAAGTTGGTTATGAGGCCAACTATCTAAGACAAAAATACAAGTTGGAAAGTCATCGAAAATGATCAACAAATTGTCAACTTTCTACAAGAAGAAGCCAAGTTCTCCTTAAGGAACCAAGACAGATTAGAGTAGTATTATGGTGATCAAGTGGTGTAGCTAAGGACCAAAAAGTTACCAATGGGTCTTGTCACTTCGAATCAATCTTCAACCCAAATGACCAATTCCAAAAGGAGAATGTTAATATTCGGGTAAAGGGTGAAGATTCGTGAGCCCATTTTCATAGAATAAGGAGAAATGTAAGCACTCAATAAGAAAAATATCAGTTTATTCAATGTTGTCGAGAATTCCTAGATGTGTTTTTTTGGACTTATAAAGATTTAAAATGTTTCAATGCAAAGCTAGCACAACACACTATCGAGCCAAATCTAGGAGCTAAGCCTTCGCATGACAGTAGTAAAGGCCAAGAAACCCTCTCATGAGAAAATAATTGAACAAGATGATTGAAGCCAATATCATGTTTCTTATCAAGCTTTGAGATGGGTTGCAAACTTGGTACTTGTGAGGAAAAAATGGAGAAATCATACTATTAGTGGACTTTCGTGATCTCGAACAGAGCATCACTCAAGGACCACTATCCACTTCCATCAATGGAATAGATCTTACAGGTTTAGTTGGCTCTGAGAGGTTTTTTTTGCTAGATGGATACTCAAGTTATAACCAGATAATGGTAAAAGAGGAAGATCAGTTCAAGAAATCCTTCATGACCAAATATGGCACATAAGCTTATAAGAATATGCCATTTGGAATATCAAATGTCATTTCAGTGATCTATGGACATGGCATTAAAAGGCCTAATCAACAATATTGTCCTGTTGTATCTAGATGATATCACCATCTTGTCAAAGAATGATGCAGACCATCTCTTCCACCTCAGATAGGTGTTTCAGAGGTGTAAAAGGTTCAGAGTATCAGTGAACCCAAATAAGTGTGTGTTCTTGGCTCATGAGGGGAAATTGTTGGGCCACATTGTCTCGAGAGAAGGGTTGACAATTAATTCTAAAAGGGTGGAAGCCATTCGGACACTTCCATTGCAACAACAAAAAAAATCTCTCCAAAGCTTCTTGGGGAGGATAAAATTTGTTCGCAGGTTTGTACCTAATTTTGCCACTCTTGTGAAGCCTTTAACAATGATGTTAAAGAAGATTCTTGCATTTAAATGGATAGAAAGAGGCAAAGAGAGTTTTGATGCCATCAAGCTCGCAATATCATGAGCTCCAACTTTTATTAACCTAGACTTCTCAAAAGACTTCATGTTATATGCTTTTGGAGGTTTAGACACCATCTCAACCATCTTGGTCTAGCCCAATGAGGAAGGTTTAGAACAACCAATATCCTTCTTCAGTCAGAGCTTGGAGGACTACGAGGTAAAATACTCTTTCATTGAAAAACATGTCCTTGTTGTTATTAGGAGCTTGAAGAAGTTCAGACACTTGGTCTCAAACAATAAGATTCAACTGCTAGTATCCCATGCTGGTGTTAAGGATTTTCTCCTGAACAAGGACTTAAATGAGAAGAGAGCAAGTTGGATCACTCGGGTAATGGAATATGACATTGAGATCAAGGTGACCAAACTAGTTCGAGGAAAGGGTTTGTGTGAACAGCTCACCTCCAAGCAACATGCTAAGTTAGTGGGTGGAAAAGAGGCTGTCCTATTTCTACAAAATGATCAAGAGCAACTAGCTAATGATGCACCTACTACATGTTGGACCCAAGCCTTGGTGCATTACCTCCAAATAGGTTTATGCCCCCAGAATGGAACAAAGCAAAGAGAAGATACTTCAGACTACAAGGCATTCCATATGTGCTCTTTAGTGGTGTCTTGTTTAAAAGGATATCAATAGTTTCCTATTGAGGTGCCTTGGGTCAGGTCAAATCAAGATAGTGTTGCATGAGTTCCATGATGGAGAAGCAGGAGGCCACTTTTCTCCTCAAGTATTAGCTCTCAAGATCATGAAAGCTAGTTATTATTGGCCTATAGTGTTCGGGATTGCTACTCATGGGTCAAGAAGTGTAAAAAGTGTTTATTCTTCACAAGAAAGGAGAAGCTAGCAGCCCTGAACCTTCATCCCATTTCATTGAATCATCCATTCATGTAGTGGGTACTAGACTTCATTGGGGTGATTAACCCAAATTGAAGCCAAGGCCACAAGTAGATACTTACTTGCAATGCAGACTATTTCAACAAGTGGATTGAAGAAGTGGCACTAAAAGAAGAAAATGAATCAAGCACCTTGGATTTCTTTGAAGAAATAGCCACCATGTTTGGAGTCACTGCCACCATTATATCGATAATGCATTGGCATTCCTTGTACAAGGTTCATTGAATGGGCTGTAAAAAATGGTGTATACCTCAACACTTCATTGAACTGGTACCCTAAAGGTAATGGTCAAGAAGAGTCCACAAATAAGAACCTGTTAAGGATTATCAAAAGGACTCTTGATGAAAATCAAAGAACTTGGCATACAAAGCTCAAATCAGCCCTATGGGCTGATAGGATCACATCCAAAAGATCCATAGAAGCTCCCCATACAAGCTTGTATATGGAAAAGAGGTAGTATTGCCCATATCATCAAAGTTTCCCACTTTGGAGCTCATGAAATAGTTAGAATCTGTCAAGTTTGAACTGTGGTAATCAAGTATGTAGATTTGATGGAAGTAGGAGAGGAAAGAGAGCATGCAATGCAGGTCATGGAGAAAGATCAAGCATCAAACAAGAATACATTTGATAAGAAAGCATGAACAAGGACCCTTCAAGAAGGGGACTTAGTTCTAAAGTGGGATGTTGATCGGGAAAAACCAGAAATCATTCCAAATTTGATGTCATTTGAGTGGCCCTTACATTATCATAAGGTGCAAAAGTAGTAATGCCTTCAAGTCAAGCTAAATTGGATGGTGAAGAATTACATATCCCATCAATAGGATCTACCTAATTCACTACTACTAAAAGGAAAAATTCCTTCCCCTATAAATATTAGCATAGGGTTTTAATTTCTCTAAGTGCGTATGCACATTGTTCTGTTGTAGCATAGTTTTTGTTTCCCTAAGTGTTTTGGCAAAGGTTTTTTGTTGCTCTAGGTTTACGTCGTTATACAAGTTCGATGTACCTCCAGGTGAATACACCAGGCCCTTCAACATTTGTACCAAGGAGACCCATGGTCACCATGATAGTTGCTAATTTTAAAATAGAACAAATACAGAGAAACTAAAATTGAGTCTCGAAGGGCCCATTTTCAAAAGATTCAAGGTCAATTCTTGTTCCAACAATACATTCCAAGTGGCTCAGGGATTGGATTTTCAATTTTAGATCAGATTAGGCTATCAATTATGACTCCATTCCCAATGTATGCTTCAAAAGGTAGCTGATCATCTCATCTAGCAGGAAGATGTCCCCGTGAGTCACCAATTGTTTTCTAAAATAAGCTCATTCTTATTTTTGGTTAACTGCACCCATTTTTCCTCTTTTAGTTCTTCAATCCAATTTTTAGATATTCTAATCACTTAAGGTTTCCTAAAAACATCTTCATCATGTGGGAAATTTCTTCCCCTTTCCAAAGATATAAAGAAGTCCTTCTAACTCCTCATATTTTACAAGATACGAAATGCCAGGTGCCTTAGAAGGTATTTTTGCCCAAAAGTGGGCGGTGGGAGTTTTAAAGGATTTTTTCCAATGTGGAGAGGTGGGGCAAGGGGATATTTTGAGAATTTTCTCCCAAATGGTAAATGCGGGTTGGTAAGTCTGAAGAGAAAAATTTTCCAAAGTAAATTTTGGGCCGCAGTGTCCAGGAGTTTTGGAACTTTTCTATTTTTTGAAAATAGGGCACAAACTAAATTTCGGACTGCAAGCTCAGTGGGGATCTTAAAGCCAAAATAAATAAAAATTTCCTAAATCCCGTAAAAGGACACGTGGCCATGTTTAAAATTCAAAGTGGGCTGCGGGTCGTCGGAGGTAGTTTAAAATTTTTTTCCTCAAGAGGGCGTGAAGTGAAAAATGAGTTGCACCTCACAATGCCAAAAGAGCCACGTGTCAAGCCTCAATTGCATGCTGGACAATGGAACTTGGAGTCACTTTTTGTCCAAATGTAAAATGTGGACCGTCAGGGCCCAAAAATTATTTTTTTCCGTATGAAAAGCGAGGCTACAGGCAAATTTTGCATTTTTGTTTTTTGGTGCCAAAAGGCATAAAGTGAATTTCGGCCCGCATATCTAGTTTGCTCACTAGTTTCAACCATTTTCATATGGAACTGACTCAAACATTCAAATGGACATATATTTTGACCCAATGGCTGAAATTTAACACATTTAGCACCGTTGAATGGTCTCAACCATGCCTATGCCATGAAAACCGAAACTTAGGTTTGGTGGGTGAAAAATGGGGAAACATATGCATGCAATTAATATGAAATCTGATTATCCCCAACAACTAGATCAAATTGGATTTGATCCACCGTTCTTCTTTCTTCGACACACCGAGTAGACACAAAGTGGTGGACATGACAGATTTGGGACAGATTTACAAAGGCATTGTTGGCCGCATTTGAGCTTCAAATTAGTTTTCCCCTCTCTCTCCTTCTTCTCTCTGAGTATCATCTATAAAATATGGAGCTAGGATCTTTGGAAGGGGTTGGACATTTTTTTGCACCCTCCCTTCTCCTTTAGCCTTGCTATGAGTTTGTGGAATCCTAAACCTCCCCATTCAAGTTGTAATGCTAAGTTTTTGCCTCTTGGCCACTATAATGTATTGTATCAACTTTGGAGCAATAATATATGTCTGTGGATGATTTTCGACCCTCTCATGTGTTTCATTGTTTCCTTCGATCTCTCATTATAGTTTGGTTACCTATGCATGGTGTTTGTATTGCATTTCTGTGGTCTGTGTTAAATTGCAAAATGAGTGTCTAACATTCCTTTGGTGCATCACCTCGTTAGCTTAGGTTTATTTTATTGTATCTTCTCAACCCTATCTCCTTGGTAAGATAAATTAGGCTTAGAGTAGATCCTCTGTAAGATTTTATTTGCATGCACCTGAATAGAGGAATATGAACCGGCCTTAATCCAGAGAGATCTCTCAACTCCCAAGGCCCCACACTTTGAGATATTTTCCATGTTGTGCAATCAAACTAAGAGTCTCAACCCATATGTTTGCGTAGACATTCGAAGTGCTTTGATTATACTCTAACAAGGATGTGCATCCCATATATGACATGTTAGTATAAAATAAGAATACTGTAATTCAACATATATATTTTCCATCATCATCATCTAGTGCATCATAATAAAAATGTAAATCACAACATGTCAATAGTCCAAATATCTACATAGTCTATCATCTACTGATCAAGATATAATAATCAAAATTTCTAATTATCAATCCAAAAGTAATATCATCATAATGAAAATAGTGTCGAAAAGGAGTGGGCACTATAGTCCCTTCCCCTTAGACTTGACTTCCTCCTAGTATTCACTGCAATATATGTGGAAAATGGGCCCATTACAAAGTATCATCCTCCCATGTGGTTACAGTCTCATCATACCTATCCCACTAGACTCGCACCTAGTCAATCTTGCGGTCTCGAAGGCCCAGGGTCCTACACTCTATGATGCCCATGGGCTCGAATGTCACCTGTCGTTGATCCTACACCTGCAATGTGGTCCAATCCAATACATGAGAGGGATATATAATGTATCTCCTAAGAACAAAAACATGAAATACATTGTGGACGTGAGACAAGATAGGTGGCAAGGATAGATGATAAGCTAAGGGACCAATCTACTCCAAGATCTCAAATGGACCCATGAATATAGGAGCTAACTTAGATCCTTTTCCATAATGGATAGGGATCTTATGAGATTTGACATAAAGAAACACCTTCATGCCCACCTCATAGGTGCATGGTTAACTCTCCTTCGATCTGCATATTTCTTCTATTTATCCATTACCTTTTGTAGTCTATGTCCGATTAAAACAACCTATCATTCTATGTCCCTGTAACAAAGATGGCCCAAGAGATACTATGTCCTCTAATTTTTGTAACTCAGTGGTGTCCTACACTCCCTACCGTAAAGTGCCTGAAATGGAGCCATACCCATAGAACTCTTAAATTTGTTATTATAAGAAAAATCCACCAACTAAAAATACTCCTAGCTCAACTGATGGTCCATGATGTACATCTAAAGCATATCCTCTAAAATATGGTTCACCCACTCGATCTGTGCATTTGTCTCTAGATAAAAAATCATAGTGAAGTTGATAATCATCCCAAGGGCATGTTGCATGGTAGTCTGAAAATGAGAGGTTTATAAGGGATCGCGGTCGTAAATAATCTTCCATGGAATCCCGTGTAATCGACAATATCATACAAGTATACTCACACCACCGCACATGTTGTATGGGCTATCTTCACAGGAGAAAAATGAGCCACTTTCATCAATCTATCCACCATGACCATGATGACATCATGGGTGTATCTCAACCTCGGTAACCCTATAATGAAATCCATGGAAATGGTGTCCCATTTCCACTTTGATATATTATGTGGGTAGATAAGGCCAATTGGATGATGATTCTTGACCTTCACTCTACGAAACTCCAAAAAACATGACACAAAATGACATAAATATATTTGAAGTCCTCTCCAATGGTAGAAATGTCTCAAAGATGCATGCATCTTAATCACCCATGGATGGGCTAAATAAGGTGCACGATGAGCATATGCCAAAATATCCATCCGTCCCAAACCTCCATCCCTAAGTACATATATTCTTCCTCTATGTCGATATGTCGGTCAATCGACTCTAATGAAAATCCATCAAACTTCCCCTCAAGGGATTTCTGAGAATCGATCTCTACTCTAGCTACAAGGTATAAGCCATCATGCGGAAGATGTCACAAAATATTGCTCCACAAATCTTTACCCACGAAGTAGTCATAACCAAATGTCTCTATCGACTCAAAGCATCTAACCACATTCTCCTTCCCCTTAACATGATCTATCTCCATGTCGTACTCGCATAACAACTCCATCCAACACCATTGACAAGTGTTTAGATTGGGCTATGTAAAGAGGTGATGTAATCTCAAATTATCTATCCCGATAATGAACCTATTGCCAAGAAGGAAATGGTGCCATCTAACAAAAGCATGCACCACTACCACAAGCTCAAGTTCATGAGTCGGATAATTAAGCTCATAATCCTTGAGTTTCCAAGTCTCAAAGGCTACTACATAGCCATCCTGCATTAAAACACTTCATAATCCTATCAAAGAAGCATCTGTCCACACGAAGAAATCCCTATGAGGATCTAGCACTGCAAGAATCAGTGTTGTGGTAAGGCATTTCTTAAGTGTCTTGAAGGCTAGCTCACAAATATCTTACCAAACATACCTCTTCCCTTTCTACTTTTGAAGGGAAGCGATGGGAGTGCACAATCTGAGAGAATTCTTGAATAAATCTCTTGCAGTACCACTGTTAATCCCATAAAACTACGCACCTCGGTCACATTTTTGGCACTATCCAATCCATAATATCTCTAATCTTTGAAGGATCGACTATGAGACCTTCCTCGAAATAATGTGACCTAATTATTGAGTCTTTGGTGTAAAAAGGCACACTTCTCCGGTTCCCATATAGCTGCTGCTCACGAAGACACTGTAGAACCTATCGAAGGTGCTCCTCGTGCTCCTCACATGTACATGAGTATATCAGAATTTCATCAATAAACATGAACACTAAGTGGTCCAAAAACGTCCTGAACACCCCATTCATCAAACTCATGAATATTGTACGGGTATTCATCGGACAAAAGGTACCACTTTGTGAACTCATAGTGACCATATCTCATGTGAAAAGTTATCTTGCAGATATCACCCTCCGCAATACACACAGGTGATGATAGCTTGACTTAAGATATATGCTAGAAAATATAGTGGCCTCCTTCATCTCATCAAATAAGTCATCTATGCGAGGGAGGGGTAACAATCTTAATCGTTACTTTGTTCAAATATTGGTAGTCCACACACAAATGCAAAGATCCATCATTTTTCTTCACAAATATCACTGGTGCACCCCAAAGAGATACACTACGATGGACTAGGCCTTTCTTAAGAAGGCCCTCCAAATGTAACTTGGGCTCACATAGCTCAGGTGTGGTCATCCTATATGGTGCGCGTGAGATAGGCTCTACTCCCGAAAGAAATCGATATGAAATTATATCTCACATGGGAGAGAGTAACCCTAAAAACTCACTAGTAAAAACATCTAGAAACTCTTACAAAATGCGGTGTTCATCAAGTGATGGTCCATAAGTCTCATCCTCCGATCGGTCACTACTAAGGTGATGGGATGTAAATGAAAACCCCATCGCGCACTCTGGTTAAGCTACATAGAGAATATGGTGCATATAGATATGGTCTCCTAACTCCAACTATCACTGACTCCACTCCTAAATTGTTTGCACAAGATATAACCTTGCTATAACAATCAACTCTAGCTCTGTGTGGAGATAAATAATCCATGCCTAAGATAATTGTATATGAACCCAAGGGAAGGATACGAAGATCCAAAGTCATGGTGAAGGGTCCTAGGTCCATTACACACTCTTTAAATAAGGATTCCACCGAGTGTTTGGATCCGAAATCCATCTCAACATCCCAACTAAGGATATTCCTAACTTCCAACAGCACCGCATCATTCTACTAATGATGGAGAAATGAAATAATCTGAACAACTTGAATCGATAAAATAGGGGTATAAATACAACCAATGTTACCTATGTTCTCAATCATCGTGCCCTAGTGCTCTTCTTGGTGGTTCTTGATTTATGCAAAAAATAGTATGGCTCCTAGCCATGTCACCAATGTAGGCTCGAGAAATAGGTGTCCTACCTTGATTATTATGTTTCGAGGGCACTCTCTCCCAATGATGACCATGTACCGGGAACCCATAAAAACTACCGGGTCCTCTCAACTAAGGAGATACTCCTCTAGGTGGCCTGGTAGTTTATGTTGTAGAACTTAATGATCCTGCCATAAAAATTTGTGGGTGCTACGATGGATGTGCTCCTACCGACTATGCTCAAGGTCAAGTATGTGTCCTATTGGGCCCCATAGCTGGAGGTGTCATACTACAACCTCTCTAATAATTATGTCACCGTCGAGGTCGAAAGGGTGGTTGATTCTGATGTTACTACCGGCCGAGGAGGAGGAGGCTTAAAGGAAGAATGTGCTAAGGTGTTTTTGCCACAAGGAGGAGGAGTTGATCCCCTTAACCTACTATCCTAGATCTGATGTATATGGTTCCTCACTCTATCTTTAGCTTTGTTGAGTCTTCCCCTAGTTTCCTTTACAATGTAGGCCTTCTCAATGGCCTCTCGATAGTGGTTGTGGACAATGAATGTGCACTAACCCTCTAAAATCTAAGCTCGAGGCCCCTGATGAACCTATGAACCCTAACCTTTTCATCCTACATGTAGTCCACATATTGAAGCATATCCAAAAACCGACCCTCATACTCTGCTACTATCATAGAGACCTATTGCATATCACGAAACTCATTGATTTTTTTGGATGAATCTCATGGATATGTATCTACTCCTTAAACACTCCTTGAAGAGCTCCCAATTAAATATCTCTTAATCCACATGGAGCTTCTACTCCTCATCTCTCCACCAAAATCCGGCTCTGTCTCTAAGAAGGTGGATAGAAAAAAAAATCATGATGCTAGTACAAGGACATAGCTTGAAGCATCCATTCAATCTAACCAACCATACCTCGGCCTGAAATCCTCTCGTGTCTCTCACAAAATGAGGTGGGTATAAATTCAGTATCTCTCGATATGATCTACTACTTTCAACCGTTAACCCCTAGGTCTCTCCACATGATCATCCCTCAACCTAGGGCTCTTAGATATGTCTCGTGTCCTAAATCTCTATCTTTGTGCTCTCTAGGTGGTGAATCATGTCCAACCGACTCTGCATGGGATTCCTCAGCCCTATCCTCAACATTATGATGAGAATATGCACATGCCTCCATCGATGGCTCACTACAATGTTTGTTAGGTCACCCTACTAAAGATCCTCCACGTAAAGTGACATTAACATCCTGTAGTGTTTGTAGTATCTGAGGCAATATAGTTTCTCATTCTTGATTTGGGATTGGTACATCTAGGTTCACATATAAGGACCCCTCGATTAGTCTGCCCACCTGCAAAACTAGAATGGGAGTTATTTTATAATCATCTATGATTTGTTTCAATTTTCTTAGTTTTCTACATTGTAAAACATCATGCAATGTTGTGTGTTCTAGGTTTAGAGTTTCGTTAGGCTTACTTGTTGTGTTTCATGTTTGAAGTGTGCCCGGGGTCCAAGCGTTGAACCCATGGCTTTGATACCAAGTGTAACGCCCACAAAATTCTACTCTCAAATAAAAATAGAAACTAATAATTTAATAGTCAAAATTATGATTTTTTTGTTTTAAAAGAGGTTTGTAAGGTCAAAAATTATTCAAAATTAATAAATGTGTTGGTTAAATTCTCTCTACACTTCAATTAAATTAATAATTAAATATTATTAATTTACTTCCTAAAATATATTTACGGTTTAAAACAATACGTTTACTAAGTTCCATAAGTTTAATTAATTATCATGCACCAAGATTACTTTATTTTCTAACAAAAAAGTTTAATTATTTATCTAGCCACTAAGTGGCCCCATTCACCCCATTACCCATGCACTTTTTAATTAAATTTCATTCCCACAAAAATACCTCCCACTTAAGTGAGGTAGGGTTTAATTTGGGCCATTAGATTGAATCTATCCTAGCCCTTAGATTTTGGTTGCCCTAAATATCCTTATGGGTTTATTTTTATTTCTATTTGCCCCAAAATCATCCTCATTTGTTCATTCTTGTTTTACAGGTTTGGAAGAGGAGAAGGAGGAGAAGCCATGAAAGCAAGAAGTGCAACCATGGAGAAATTTCCTTGGTTCTAGTTGTAATGGAGAAATATTCCCCCATTCTTCTCTTCATAGTTTAGTTTATACAAGGGTTTGCTATTGTAAGGTTCCTCATTTTCTTATTGTAGAGATTCCACTATGGATCTATTTTTGCTATTTAATGTAAACATTCTTTGAGTTCAACAATTGGGGAAAAACCCCATTTCATTAAATATATGAAATTTTACACATTTGGATTCCCATAAGAGGATTTATATATTTAAACCATTGAGTTTGATCATTTACTAGTTATTGGTAGTTTCATTTTGAAGGTTTAAAACTTAGATTTTAATTAAACTCAATCTAGACTTTTCACAATCATGATTTTTATATTTCTGTCAAAAGTGATGAAACCAATTCCCTACACATGCACTCGACGGTCATGTGACCACGTCCTTTCCCGATGGGCAATTTATCGACCACTTCTATGAGATGAGAAGTGTTTCAAACCGACACTCAACACAGGGCGGTTCTATTTACTGAAAACAAAACTTTAAATTAAGGCATTTTTCAAACATTTTTCTACTTAGGTTCATGTTTAATGCAATATTAACTTTAATTAAGGTGTCTTCTATTCATTAGTTGATAGATTGACATCATATCTCAGTTTCATAACTATAAATTACCAAATGCATAGCTTTTCCATTCAAACATACAACCTTCAACAATATGAAATGTAAGTCTTTTTTATACAAATATACTTTGAAATTTCTTTTTTAACTAAACAATACAAATATGGTAATGAAAGTTTTAAGAACATCCTTTTGCAATACAAAAACTTCTAATCCATTTCTTTTCCTCATAGACAATCTTACAACAAAACAATGAAGAACTCAACAATAATTTCTTTCGATAACAACTTTCTTTTCCAAGATACATTTATCCTACAACTTTGAATAACATACAAGTGTAGGAGATTTTTATTTCAACCAATGTACAACTTAACTTTTCTTCTTTCACTATAATACTTCAAATTGGAGTAAATGAATGTACAAGCTTTCCTTTAAATATAAAAGAGTTACAATCTTCCACTCTAAGTGGGAACAATAATATGATTTACAACATGGAGGCTCTCCCAACAAACTCAATACAAAAAAACTCTTTCAAGTTCATCTCCCAACTTTTAGCTTTCTACTTGCATCCTTCAACTCTTCAAAACTTGCATCACAATACAAATAAAGGGGTATAGGAGACACTCTCCACCAAACCTATAATCCAATAAGGGGAGAATCTATCCCCTTATTGGCTCCCGATCCCCATCCAAATAAGAATATATGGTATTATGCAACATTTTACAACTATTACAAGAGGATTCCACAACAAGAATTTCACAAAATAACACAATCCAATAACATATTCAAACAAAATAACAATTTCCCCAATAGGCATAAAGGATTGACTACAACAAGATAATAAGGAGAAATAGAACATGGTTACCACCTCCTTTTGTCTCCCAAGTGAAGTAGGAGTTCCACCCAAAATCCTCCATGTGCACAACTCAAAACATAAATCAATCCTTATTTCTACACTTGCAAAATGTAAAATATAACCATGTTATCATTTTCACTCCCCATAGGTGGAACTCAAACTCACACTCCCTCCAAAATGCATGCCTCACATCTCCTTTTCCCTCCCTAATGGTCCCATAAATCCATCTCCCACACATAACTTAAGGAAAGCTACCCATTTACAAACAACATAACCACAACACTCATACACTATACAAAAATAAATAAAATCTACACCACATACATTAATACAAAGATGAAAAAAGGAGCATCTACCTCTCCATCAAGCTTCTAATTACTTTTCTCAACAATCCTTTGAATCCTTCACCCAAGCTCAATCCAGGATGCAACTCCAAAAGAAAAAACTCCAAGTATGAAAACCAAGACCCAATTTCCAAAAGTGCAAGAGAAGAAAATAAGGCAAGTAACCCAAAATCCATCAAAATCATCCAATAAATAGAAAAGGGATGTGAGGATGATGAGGTGGCTCCATGTAGGATGCCACTTCATCATCCCTCTATTCTAACACACAAGTCAAACACCAATCCCAAAGAAATTAAATGCACATGTAAGACTTATGACATGCCCACATGACACTCCAACTTGCACACCATGCTTATCAAGGACAAACTTAAATGTGGTAAGTAACAAGTGTAATTATTTACCCTTTTTACACTCAAAAATGCATTAAAATGGTCAAAATATGTATTATACTTCATAAGTAGGGTTGGTAGGTGAGTTTTAGATGTGAGGGACAAGCTTAACTTGTCCCTCAAATCTCACAAAGTGGAAAACAATGTGAAATTCAAATTTGGGAAGGATGGTGGAGTACACACCACCAAATGTATTTAATTCAATTCACATCATGCAACAAACAAGGACTATCTACCCAATTTATTTCCCACATGTCATATCTTCCCTTTTAATTCAAATTTAAGATAAACTAGTTAATTAAGACACATTAACAAGTGTTAATAAAGTGACAATATTTCCCAAATAATTAAACACATGCACAACAAATTAAAAAAAAATTTAAAGGAAAGGAACACATTACACCCATGGCCACATAAATGAGGTTACCCCCATGGGAACCTCCTAAAAAAAATGTACAATAACACAACATAACATTATACACAAGTTGTCAAATTTTTGCCATGTTGCACAACACCCGACATCCTTCCGTGGTTGGTCCCCTATCCCCTTTCGATGTATGTGATAAAATGTCCCTGCAACACAAACATAATACCTCTCGGCCTTGTGGCCATATCAACAACATCGAGAATAATATACATATAGAAATCAATAATCGTCATCCAAAATTAACAATTCTATCATCTATCATCATACAATTTAATTTGATTTTAACATCCATAACATCATAATTCTACTCAAAATATCCAACATAGGCTATGCATCCAAAATATGACATGTTAGTATAAAATCATAATACTGCAAATCAACATGTGTGTGTGTGTGTGTGTGTGTGTGTGTGTGTGTGTGTGTGTGTGTGTGTGTGTCCATCATCGTCATTTATTGCATCATAATCAAAATGTAAATCACAACATGTCAATAGTCCAAATATCTGCATAGTCTATCATCTACTGATCAAGATATAATAATAAAAATTTCTAAGTATCAATCCAACAATAATATCATCATAATGAAAATAGTATCGAATAGGAGTGGGTACTACATTATGGATGTTAAAATCAAGTTAATTGTATGATGATAGATGATAAAATTACTAATTTTGGATGACAATTATTGATTTCTATATGTATATTATTCTCAATGTTGTTGATATGGCCGTAAGGCCAAAGAGGTATTTTGTTTGTGTTGCGGGACATTTTATCACATACATCAAAAGGGGATAGGGGACAAACCATGGAAGGATGTCGGGTGTTGTGCAACATGGCTAAAATTTGACAACTTATGTATAATGTTATGTTGTGTTGTTGCATGCTTTGTTAGGAGGTTCCCATAGGGGGGTAACCTCATTTATGTGGCCATGGGTGTAATGTGTTTCCTTTCTTTTAATTTTGTTGTTTTAATTTTTTTGTGCATGTGTTTAATTATTTGGGAAATATTGTTACTTTATTAACACTTTCTAATGTATCTTAATTAACTAGTTTAGCTTAAATTTGAATTAAAGGGGAAGATATGACATGTGGGAAATAAATTTGGTAGATAGTCCTTGTTTTGGTGCATGATGTAAATTGAATTAAATGCATTTAGGTGGTGTGTACTACACCATCCTTTCCAAATTAGAATTTTGCCTTGTTGGCCACTTTTAGAGACTTGAGGGACAAGTTAACCTTGTCCCTCACATCTCAAAATTTCCTACCAACCCTACTTATGAAGTATGGGACATATTTTTACCATTTTAATGCATTTTTGAGTGTAAAAAGGGTAAATAATTGCACTTGTTAATTACCACATTTAAGTTTTTCCTTGATAAACATGGTGTGCAAGTTGGAGTGTCATGTGGGCATGTCATAATTCTTACATTGGCATTTAAATGGTTTGGATATAGTGTTTGAATTGTGTGTTGGAATGGAGGGATGATGAAGTGGCATCCTACATGGAGCCATCTCATCATCCTCACATCCCTTTTTATTTATTGGATGAATTTTATGGATTTTGGGTTACTTTCCTTATTTGCTTCTCTTACATTTTTGAAAATTGGTCTTGGTTTTCATACTTGGATCTTTCTTTTGGAGTTGCATCTTGGATTGAGCTTGGTGTGAAGGATTCAAAGATTGTAGAGTAAATAAATTGGAAGCTTGATGGAGAGGTAGGATCTCCTCTTGTTGTATTTTTGTATTAATGTATTTTGATGTAGAAATTGTGCTTGTTTGAATATTGTATGAGTGTTGTGGATATGTTTGATTGTGAATGGGTAGCTTGCCTTAAGTTGGGTGTGGGAGATGGATTTATGGGACCATTGGGGAGGGAAAAGGGAGATGTGAGGCATGCATTTTTGAGGGAGTGTGAGTTTGAGTTCCACCTATGGGGAGTGAAAAGGATAACATGGATATATTTTGCATACTTGCAAGTGTAGAAATAAGGATTTGATTATATTTTGAGTTGTGCACATGGAGGATTTTAGGGTGGAACTCCTACATCACTTGGAGACAAAAGGAGGTAGTGCCCATATTCCATTTCTCCTTTTGGCTTGTTGTTGTCAAACCTTTGTGTTTTTGGGAAATTTTTAATATTGTTTGAATGGATTGTTTGAATGTGTTAGGTGATTGTGTTATTTTGTAAAATACTTGTTATGGAATCCTCTTGTAAAAGTTGTCAAATGCTGCATAATACCCCATATTTTCTTTGGTTGGGGATGAAGGGACAATAAGGGGATGTTTTCTTCTCTTATTGGATTATAGGTTGGGCAGAGAGCATTACCTATACCCTTTTATTTGTATTGTGATTCAAGATTTGAAGAGTTGAAGGATGCAAGTTTGAAAGCTAAAAGTTGGGAGATGACCTTGAAAGAAGACTTGTGTTTTGACCTTGTTGGAAGAATCATCCATGCTTTGTAAAATTAATTTTTCTTCCCACTTGGACTGCAAAATTGGAACTCTTATATATTTGAAAGAAATCCTTGTATATATCATTTATTCCAAATTTGTAGTGATATAGTTTAATGGAGAAAGGTTTAAGTTGTACATTGGTTGAAATAATCTCTCTTATATTTGTATATCGTTCAAAGTTTATTTATGTATTTTGGAAAGAGGAACTACTAAATTGTAAAATATTGAACTAAGATTCTTGAGAAAGGAGTGTATGGTCATTTAGTTGCAACTCATAGCAATGTAATGGTATTGGTTATTGTAAGAAGAGACAGAAGATGCCTTCTCATTCCCATTGTAAGAGTGAGCACATTGAAATGATGGAATTATTAGAATGTTGAAATCATTGGAATGTTGGAAAGTGCATCCATTTTAAGGAAATAATGTTGTTATATGTGAAACATATGTTGTTTTCTTCCTTTGTATTATTAGTGAACTTAATTTGAAAGGAGAAGGAAAATTTGCTTATAGTTGGATATTCACTCTTGCTCCTCCTTTATAAAATTGTTGAAATAGGAAACTTTTATCAAATTTGTTGTCACATTTAGAGCAAAATCATATAATTTAAATACTACAAATTCTTGATTAAACAAGAGAAAATTTACTCTACCTTTAATTGGGAAATTTCTTTCTAACCCTTTTTTTTATCAATCTTTTACAACCACCTATATACCTATTCAACTAGTTCCAAAATTGTTTTTTATTTAAAATATGACAAACCAAAATATACTATTATATTTATCTATAATTATATAAATTTATATAAAAAGTAATTAGATACATATTTAAAATAAATTAAATTAATATGATATTTATATTAATATATATATTACTAAACATTCAAAAGAATAAATATAAATTTATATGGTCAAATGGTTAAATGAAAAGATTCAAACATATAATAAAAGAAAAGATATATATATATATATATATATATATATATATATATATATATATATATATATATATATATTATTGGGGTTGTGCCACGGCCCAACCCTTGATTGTATTTTTGTTTTGTATATAGGTAAGTGCGTGGAGCGGCACCCACCCCACCCACTCGTACTATTAAATGGTGGGGTGGGCACGGAACGCCCCGCCCACCTTAAACCCTGCGCTAAGACCCACCGCCACGACATAATAAATACAAATCCGCATAGTTTTTAATGGTCACGTACTATTAATATCTCAATACGCTTCTTTCTCATGTGGACACAAAAAAATAATCGATTAAATCGATTTTATTTTAATAAAATGAATATCTTAATGTTTTTGTGTGTATACATATATATAAATATACATTTAGGGTTTCTTATTCATTGTCCAAATGGGTATATACATGTTGTATATTCATCCAATGTAAGAAAAATAATAAATTAACACAAATAAGGAAGGGTAAATAATACCAAAAAAATGAAAAGATCTATGTTTTAGCTCAAAACTTCAACAAAAATGGAGCTTGCAACCCTCTCTAATGGCCTCCATGGCTTCTCCTCTTTCTCCTCCTCCAAACTTGCAAAGTAAGAATGAGCAAATGAATGAAAAATTAGGGTAAATGGAAATAAAAAGAAAGCTATAAATATATTTAGGAAAACCAAAATCTAAGGGCTAGGATAGATTTAATCTAAGGGCCTAGTTTTAACCCTACATCACTTAAGTGGGTGGCTTTTTGTGGGAATGAAAATTAAATAAAAGGGAATGGGTATTTGGGTGAATGTGGGCACTTAGTGGCTAGTCAAATTGTGACCTTCTTGTGGAAATTAATTAACCAAATGTGCATAGTTTCTTTTGATTAAATAAAAAGGAAGTTTCTAAATATTTATTAATAAGGGAGTAAACAAATAAATTATGGAACTTGGTAAATGTTTTAAACCTGTAAATATATTTAGGAAATAAATTTATAATATTTAATTAATAATTTAATGCCAAATTAGTGAAGATTGTGAAGAAGATTTAACCGAGAAATTAATTAACTTGTGAATAATGTTTACCTTTTTAAACCCTTTTAAACAAAAAAACAAATTTTACCATAATTTTTTCCTATAAAATTATTAGGTTTTATTTTGCTTTAAGAGTAGAATATTGTGGGATTTATAGGTAGGATCATGTGCTTCCATACTCCTCCACACCAACCCCTACCACACTTTTAATTTTTTTCACCTACTTCCCTCAAATCCCTTCCACCGCTAACTCTAGTCAACACACTTCACAAAATATACATTTTTTTTAATATTATTTTATGGTGGCACTACAATAGAAAACCTTCCAAAGAGGTTTTGCTTCATAAAAATAATGGTTTACAATAAAATAAACCATAACAATAATATAGATAGTAGCAACATTATTAATAATGCATTTATAAGGAAAACAAGTACAAACAGATAACAAGAATTGAGTTAGAGTTAATAGTATGTAAATAATGTCACATAAAATCCACAGATTTGAAAACATGGGACACTCATAGTGTAACAAGATAATCAAGGCCCTCGTGGCTATAAACATGACAAACAACACTTGGAAAGATAGGAATATAGAAACAAATGTGGGACACCCATGGTGTCATAAGTCAAGGAAGGAAATTAGGTAATAATCAATGAACCAAACAAGTAGTAACACATAACTAGAAAACATGTATATAAAAAAGAGTGTCAAAATATGATGAGATACTATTAAAATATGTGAAGCAAGACTTGTGAAAGTTGGACAAGACAAGTGTGTTAGTAATATTAGCTCAAAATAGAGCATGTACACAATATATATAAACAAGTGTTATGAGGAACTATAATGAAATAATAACACATGTATATTGCATAATATATGCCCCTAATGTATATGAACTCTAGGTTAAATGTTTTCCAACACGTGTCATTGTGTATCACTATATATCTAAGTCTTACATAAAACTCAATCTACCACATGAACATTGGTGTAAAGATAAAAGATATATATTATATATATCAAACCAAAGTAACATATAACATGTATAATATATATATTATTGAAGGAGGAATGGATGATGGAACAACGGTTAGTGGATGTGGATAAATGAAGGAGAAAGGTGACACATTAGGGGGTGATGGTAGCATTAGAGGCTCAATGAATGGTTGTATTGTGTCTCCTTTGTAGATTCTAAATCTTGGGTGTGAGATTATTTGGCTCTCGAGAATAAGGATCCCGTGAGGGATTTTTCAGGACTTGGAATGTAGATGGTCCACACTTGAGCATTATGCTTTGCGGTGGTGGTTGATAGGGCTAAAGTGAGATTCAAATATTCGATTGTGTATATTTTTACAGGAATTATACCAAACATAGATTTAGTAAGGGATTGGTGTAAAAGGAACCGGGGTTGCAAGGTGGAGGTTAGATCTCTCTCAGGAGCTGGTTTTCTCTTTATCCTCTTTGAAGAACAGGATTGGCGAAAAGTATTACAAGGGGCTCCATGTTTCTTTGGGAGGGCTTCACTCAACATTCATCATTGGTATCTTGGGATGCTTCTAGAGGCTAATTTTCAAGAGCTTCTTGTTTGGATCCGTCTCCCCGCTCTTTCCTTTGATTTTTGGGATCCTAAAGTATTTTTAGGAATTGAAAGATCTTTGGGTGTCTTGATTGCAGTTGACCCTACTAGGAAATCCCACTCGAGATTGGCCTTTTATTGTATTTGCATCAATGTTCTAGTTGGCTCTAAGGTGCCCCAAAGAATTTTTCTAGACTCTCACATTGATAGATGGGAGAAAAATATTGAGTTTGAAAGTTTTATTGTAATACATGACAAATGTGGAAAAGTGGGTTGTGCTTCAAAGAATCATGCGGAGGTGGTGCTTCATCCTCACAAAAAATATGGATGTCTACGTGTTATTGGAAAGTGTGTCCCTCAAATAGATGATACATCCGACGAAGAGGAAAATCATGATGGACCAATTGTAGATGGTGGTTTGGTGTTAAAGGCTATAAATGTTAGAGTTAGCGGTCACATTGAGACTCCTTTCAAATCTTTGAAGGTTGGCTTGCCGGCTATACTTGTGAAAAATGGTTTTGGTGTGTTAGGACCAGGTGTTGTGAGTTGAAGCACAGTGCAAGAGTTTTCATCCATTGACCATAGAAAGGAAACACGAAAAGTGGGCCTCATGGGTAGGATAACATTTCAAATTTTGAACCGGATGGGTCAATAATTAATAATCTTGAAATGAGTGGGCTGAAAGATGGTGGTGGCTTGTTGATAGATGGGGCGGTTCCTCACGTAAGTCGTGTGGGGACAAGTGATACCACTGTAAGTACATGAGATCATAACTTGATTTTTTTCTCTATGATGAGTGGGACTATTTTAAATGATCCATGTATTGGGATTGGTGGTTTTTGGAATGAAAGTTTGAGCGCTCCACTTGGTGGTGAAAGAGGGTTTAAAACCCGTAAGCAAGGATCATGAGGGACGATGTGCACATCAACGGACGTGTAAACAAAAATGTGAAGAGATCTTGGGAGGAGCGAGCATCAACCGAATGTGCATGCAAAGATTTGAAACACGAGTAGAACCTAGTTAAACCATAAAACTCTCCTCTATCTCATAGATCAAATGGGGTGTACATATAGGAGGTGTTGAGTAACCCCCAGTGCTACAATCATGACAACTCAAGTAGAGAGGGGGAGTTACATTCCCATAATAGAAGTGTAACTCCCAATGACGCATAGACACACTGACGCACTGATGCGTAAGAGAATCTCTTAATGACCCCTTAATGACACATGAACCTAAGATCTCACCTAAGTGAGATGATTCACCTAATGATGTGGAAAATAACACACACTAACACCCCCTTCATCTTAACTTAGGATGAGGCGGTAAGTCAGAAACAAGAAATGGGTCCTACACAAGGCTTGGTGAGGTACCCATGCATAAGAAAAAGGTCCCAAGCGGTGAAGGAAAACCCAATTGTGAAAAACATCCACCACAAGAGAAAAAACACTCTCTAATCTAAGAAAGATGCCAAATATGGGTTTCGCCATAGACAAGCTCTGAAAGGGTACCTATGTACAAAGAGGCAATCTCTCGGAAATAAGAAGAGGGAGATGAGAGGAATGTAGAAGATGCCATGGATGGATCTAAACTCTACAGCTCTAAGTAGTCTCCCAAAATAATGTCGATGATGAGATCCTCTACCTCTAGGAATTGAAGAAGAGCCACCCGCAACAAACTATGTGCCTACCCTTAGGAAGGATAGAAATGATGTGTTGAAGTCCGCCCACTCCATAAAGGAAACCAAGGCAAAGAACACGAAGAAATCTCGAGCCTAGTGCACAAAAAGTGTGACATAGGTCTAGCAAGTGAGTGCCAAGGAACCGAAGGTAATGCCACGTGCATAGAATTGTTAGAGTGAAAAGAGGAACACCCACAAAAAGGATGTCCAAGTGATGTGAAGGGAACAAAACATCCTCCACAATAGAAAAGGGATCCATAGCTAAGGGTGGATCAATGAAGGTCTCTGAAAAGTGGAAGTGGTAAGAGTCCCAGAAGGGGCACTCCCAACAATAGAGATGATGAACTCCTCTGAAACACCTGTAGATGGATGAGGGACCTATAGAGCATCACAAGTAGACTCTATGAAAAGATGACTAAGGTCGGAAGATACTCGTCCCTAATGAGGGGCTCAATAAATGTAAGATCGATGTCGAGATAGGTATGAGTCATCTAATGAAGGTAGAAGAGTGAAGTGGGCCTCACACACTGGAAGTGGAAAGGAGGTGAGTGTAATGAATATATGAGGCTAAGTAGGAGACTACTCGATATCTGATGAGATGTGGGATGTGCAACACTCTCTAAAATAGTGAGAGAGAAGAAGAGAAGGGTCCTCTCGTAGTATTTTCGACATCGAACTTGGTGCACAATCCTCATCATCAGAAGTAGAACCAAATGAGTCTATATCAATGAAACTACCATCACACAAAGAAATGGAGGAGACAACTAAATTAGCAGCAGCAACAATGACGGCAGTATGTGAAGGGTCTCCATAGAAGGACTGAAGAATGCTCCAGACATGGTGAGGTGGATCTGAGTGTGCCACATGAAACCAGAGAGATCGAGAGACATGCATCATCATGTGACCAAATACATGGTCACAAGTGTCAAGGAATTCCTCTAGATGATGATGATCAATGGGTGTAGGAACTGGCCCAAGCAAGAAGGGTAAAAGACCCTTGTGGGTGAAGTAACATTCCATGGAAGCACGCCAAGATGAATAGTTCCCTCTCCCGGTGAGAAGTGGTGGAGGCTATAAGGCGATCCTACAATGCTCAAGTTTGGAAAGATCACTCTCCATGATGAAAAATACAAGATGCACAAAAGCAAGACGTCGAACTCGGTCGATAATGTGTCTACGTGTGAAGGCCCAAGAGTACAATCAACCCCTAGAATGTGGCACTTTATAAAGTAGTGCATTTACAAAATGATAATCCCATCATGTAGAATGTGAAAAAACATTAAACTTTGACTAAAGAAGCACTAAAAAATGAGTAATGCGAGTCGAAGTTATAGATTAAAATGATTCCTACAATCGATGGGAAAATACACTAGATGCTGCAAACGCATTAAAAAGTACACGAGATAGGTGCAAAGGGTATCGTGTGGGTACTCGTTGAAACGACACAAAATTTTAACAGGAATTATTTTGACTGTGAGGGAGGATTAGCCTCTGCGCCAACCCCGGACCTCGCCCTCCGTCTTCGACGCTCATAGGAGGGTCGATAAAACAAGCCAAAAATACCCAAATTTTACAAAAATTACAATGCCAAAATGAATGAAATGTTTTTTTTTAATCACCCTAAAACATTAAAAAAGAAGGTGATGGGGCCCATGTTTGGAAGAGTAGGTTGTTTGGTTGTGGTGTCCACATGGAGAGCTGGAGAGGGTTGATTGCAGGTCTACAGAGAGGAAAACCGCCAAATAAATAGGCTTGTATAGGTTCGTTGCCACAAAAAAACATTGAACTCGTTGTTTTAACGAATGCCCGAGTACGGAGATGCGTTAGGATGTCGATGGAGGAGGTTGCAAGTGCATGGGAGGTCACTGGAGAAATGCGTAGGTCAAAAACATTTTTGGTAACCGCAATGTGTAGAAAAAATGTTGAACAAGTAGCGTATGTATGTTTGGAGGAGCATTGGAGGTGATGAAGCTAAGGCATTTTTGTGGTGCAGGCTTGACCGAGGAGGTTGCAAAGACCACTAGAGATTCACGTGGGAGGTAGAAATAGCGTGGTGTGGGTAAAGTGCACGGTCCCAAAGTAGAAAACCACTAAGAGCTATGCAGAGAGCCACACCCAGAAGCACCAAATAGAGAGCTACACCAGCAAAGACTAAAATAGAAAATGCAGGAGCACGTTGGAAGGAAGACCGGAGAGCTTGAGTAGAACATTTTTGGGAATGCGTGAATGAAGTCTTTCCCTTAGCTGGAATGCGTTTAGACTGCAAACATGCCCGAGTCCAAGGTAGCGAGAGCTCCAATGCATAGGTGGATGGAATGCACGAGTTGATAATGAACCACAGGTCCATGCCAAAGCAAAAATGAGCTCACGAATAGAAGCAATCACAAACTCAGCAATGGATAATGCAAACCCGATACAAAACAACACGGCAACCTCTGAAGACCACATGCAAAAGCTGTAAAACCACGAACACCCCAAAAACACCCACGATCACATGAAAAACCCAAACAGAGGTATAAACACCCGAATCAATGCAAGAAGAGCATGATCAGAATTTTCATTACGATACATGCATGAGAATTTAAATATCATGCTAGAAGCCGAAAAACACGCATGCGAAATGCCGATGAGTGCACGGATCCACAAGAGCTACTCTTATACCATGAAAGAGGGTTTAAAACCCGCAAGCGAGGATCACGAGGGATGATGTGCACATCAACAAACGTGTGAACGACAATGTGAATAGATCTCAGAAAGATCGAGCATCAACCGAATGTGCATGCAAAGATTTGAAACACGAGCAAAACCTAGTTAAGCCATAAAACTCTCCTCTATCTCATAGATCAAATGGGATGTACATATAGGAGGTGTTGAGTAACCCCCAATGCTATAATCATGACAACTCGAGTAGAGAGGGGGAGTTACATTCCCATAATAGAAGTGTAACTCCCAATGACGCACGACACACTGACGCGTAAGAGAATCTCATAATGACCCCTAAATGACACATGGACCTACGATCTCACCTAAGTGAGATGACTCACCTAATGATGTGGAAAATAACACACACCAATAATCGGAAGGTTAACACATTTATTAAACGACATTATGTGTTTCTTGGGCCTGGACATGGTTATGCATTTTATTCTAAGGCATCTTTGTTTCATGGTGATGAGCGGACTAAGGTCCATAATAGGAAACATAAATTTGTAAATTTGGTGTTGTATATATCTCCCTCCTAAGTAAATATAGACAAACAAAAGAATATGGAAATCAAAGAAACTCAAAACTGACATTTATTTAGGCCACTACATTGGAGGCGCAGAACAAGAGGTGCTGACCTGGAAAAGTTACACCTAGTGCAAAGGACGAGGTGTTGACACAAAAATAGTTGTATTTCGGCGCAGAATAGGAGGTGCCGACACAGTAGTAAGTTGCGCCACAGCGCAGAACATGAGGTGCCGACACGAAAAGGAAAAGGCGCGCCTAGCGCAGTAACAAGAGGTACCGACACCAAGGTTCTAGTGCCTATGGTGCATTTAAGAGTATGTTAATGTGAGGATGGATGTGTCAAGGCACACCTTTATGTGGTGCAACATTTTGAGTGCCGACACTCAACTCCGACAGAAGCAAACCCGACCCGATATTCAAATGGCCATAACTTTTCACAGGGAGCTCGGATTCATGCAAGGTTGAACTTTTCAGAAATATTACAAGGTCCTATGTCCAACTTTGGTTGGATATGTTTAATTAGGTGAGAAAAAGTTCTTCAAAAATTCAAAATACATTCGTCATTTTTTTGGGTTTGCTAGGGGGTTCTTACCTACCACCATAATGAGATGAATTAAATACAACTGGAGGTGGTTGGGGTAGATTTTGAATTCCTCTCTCTTCCCTCTCTCATTCTTCCTATAAATTTGTAAGGAGGGCTTCTTTCTAAAGGTTGGACACTCTTGTTTTGCCCCTCCCTTCTTCTCTTTGGCAGAAAATTTGTGGAGTTCAAACCTCCCATCTAAAACTCAGTAATGCAAACTTTCCTCTTAGCATTTTGTAGTGTATTGTATCAATCTTTAGAGAAAATAATGCATGTCATTGGATGATTCTCAACCCTCTCTGTGTTCATTTACATCTTCCTAATCTTTCACTACAAATTTGGTTATCTGTATACATTATCTTGTATTGAATTTTAATGGTTTGTGTTTATTGGAAACACGGTGTTCTTCATTCCTCGGTGCATCACCTTTGTTAGTTTAGGTTTATTTTTATTTTTATGCATCTTCTTACCCTATCTCCTTGGCAAGTTAGATTAGGTTTTTTGAGTAAACCCTCTGCATTTTTATGTGTGCATCTGAATAGAGGAATAGGAACCGGCCTTCATCCGAAGAGCTTTCCCGATTCGTAAGGTCCCACACTTGGGAAAAGTTCCATGTTATGCAATCACACTGAGAGTCTCAACCCATCGAGTTGTAGACATTCAGGGGTGTTGTGATTTTCCATCAACAATTTTGGCACACTTGGTGGGACCAAGAGGTCATTCCACAAGATTTGAAGGAATTTTCAAGAAATTTGGACTTAGAAATTGCAAGTTTTACAATTTCAATTTTTTCACCTTCCAGGCTGAATTCTGAAATCAATTTTCAAAGGCTTAACTTGCTCAAAACAAGTCAAAATTTCACCAGTTGATAGATAGGGGATAATCTTCAAAAGGGTATTCTTAGATTTTTGAGATTTTGACTTTCAAAATTTCATAGTTTTTAGTATTTCGGGTTTTCCCAGGTGTCGAGCATGTCCCAAGTTCTGACACGGTGTATTTCAGGTTTTGTAAGTTGCCTTACATGACCTGAGTTTTGCCTGTACCTTTCAGGGATTAGTAGCTGCACAACAAGACCTGATAACCAAATTGAAGAACTGTATCTTTCGGGTCCTTCAAAGTTTTAAATTCTATTTTTAATATTGTCAGGTTTGGTGTGTAACTTGGTAGAATCCAACCTTTTGAGGCTCATTCTCTAACACATCTGGTGACTCCGAAGGGATAGAATTCAATGATGTAGCAACAAAATTTTCACAGAACATGAGAAGAATTTGAACTAGGTTTGATACTTGAGAAGAGGGGCTATTTGTCTACTTGCAACTATCACCAGGCAGAGGAAGGAGAGGAAGAGGACCACAAAGATCACCATCTCCACCTAACAGGACTTTTTCTACACCTCCACCTAGTAGACCTTTTCTTGCATCAACCAAATTTCTTAGGCCAATCATAATGGGACATCTACCATCGAATCCCTTTGTCAATTTCACGGGCACTAGTCCACTCGCCCTAAATGCTCAGAATCAGGTTCCGGTTGCAGTGCTAAAGAATATCCCCTATTTCACAAGAGAAAATCATACTACTCCTATTGACCACATCTAGGATATTGCCAATGCATGTGCAATCCATGAAATAAATGAAATGGATGTTGCAGTCAAGTTGTTGGCTTCATCTTTTAAAGGTAAAGCCTTACAATGGTTTAGGAGCTTGATAGCGAGGGTCTATTATGAATTGGATCCAAAAATTTTCAGCTCTTTTGCAACCAATTCGGGGAGAGGGCTGAAAATTTGTCTTTATTGGAACAACCTGCGACAAATCAAAAGAGCTCCTAACGAACAAATAATATATTTTAACTTCAGATTCCAATGGACATGGGACAGAGATTCCAATAGTTATTAGACCAACCGCCGAAGGCACATTCCTTTATTTATTAAAGGCTATAAATTCAGACATAGCCATGATGATCCCATCAATGGGAGGGACAACGCTGCCGGGGCCTATGACACAAACTATCAGAGTAGAGAACTATTTGATCCAAGCTAGAAAGCTTGCACCAAGGCCACTAATGCCTCTCTATCCGGATATGGGAAATCCTACAACCAGTCAAGCACCAGAGTTGAATCCCATTCCAACTCCTAGAAATCAAAGCAATAATGAGGCATCGACTTCTTCAAATACTTCAAAGGAATTGTAGGAGGTTATGAAACAACTAGCAGAACCTTGGAAATGAGCTAGTGACTATCAAAAGATAGCAAGCTCAAAGTGCTAGACCGTATCAGCCTCAAGTGCAGTACCAGGCTAGGCCCCCATACCAAAAAATAGACCACCAGCATAGGCTGCAAATCAAAACCAAAACCAGGGACAACCTCAAGTTGCCAAGCCATTTCGACCATATGATCCAATCAACAATGACATCCTCAAGAGCCTTGGTTCCAACACAAAACAACATGGCACAGGAGTATGACTGGTGTTACCCTTGTAATCTACCTCACAATCAATCAACATGTTTCAATGGTGCACTAAATCAAGCCTTGATGGTGCAAACCATTGGTGTGTCTCAAGAACCAAGCCAAGTAGGGAATCAGTAGCAAGAAACACAACAAGAAACACCTCCAACAGAAACCACATTGGCCAATTGGAAAACGAAAGACTTCTATGGAGTTAACCAACAGCCTTTTCAAGGCATGGCTATCAACACAGGTCAAATAAGAGAAGCATAGAAGAGGGAAACCATCTAATCCAGTTGTTTCTCAACCCACTCCTACACAACAAGGGGTCAGTAGACCAAATGCAGTTCCAAATGTGCAAAATCAGCCTAAGGTACCTGTTGTAGCAACACATGCACCTGTTCAAACTCTAGAAAAGGTTGTGCCAAGTAAGGAACAACAAAAAGACAAATCATCCCCTTTCAACATCATCGATCAAATGAAGAAGACACATGTGAACATTTCCATGTGGGAATCACTGGCGATCTCAGGGCAACGAGATTTATTGCAAGCTGCAATGGCTAATTGGTCTGCCTCGAATGTATCAAACCGGGGATAGGAGAAAGTTCTCACTAATGCAGTGCAACCGGGTGGGGGTCAACCAAGAAAGAATTTAAATCCTCCACCATTCTATGTGTCATTGGTTGTTGGAAACCACTTGGTACACAACTGCATGATAGATTCAGGGGCAAGTAGTTCAGTGATGCCAAAGAAAATAGTGAATCAACTGGGTCTGAAGTATGAGCCAATGTTGAAAGGAGTAGTACAGCTGGATGGAACAGCAGTTCGAATAGTTGGGGTCATGAAAGGGTTAATCCTAACACTACATGCTTGTCCTAATGTTACAGTTATGCAAGATGTGTTTGTGATTGACCTTCCGCCACTCTTTGCGTTGTGTCTATCAAGAGACTTCTACAAAAATCGGTGGATATTTATCTCGTAGATTGGTCACACATGATTTTCAGGACATGAGGTATGGGGCCAAAGCAACAATCAGGTCAGAACCAATTGCCAATTTCCATATTGAACCTCATGTGCCAAGTCCTATCAATGCAAATTGCTCAGCCTTTGATCAGGAGGAGTGTTCAAATGATCTAGAAATAGGTACTAAGGTCGAGGGAATTCCTGATTTGACTTTGGATGAATGGGCAAACAAGAGTCATGAATTTGACCCATACAAGGAAATTGAAGAATCTGAATTGGGCATGTATTGTGTACATGAAGAAAATTCACCCATTCCCGACATCATTTAGCCTGAACAAAAGGATGACAATGAAGTTTGGCAACTATTTTTCGATGGTTCGAGAAGCAGACAAGGTGCTGGAGGTGGTGCAATGTTGATTTCACCACAAGACATCAAATATTTTTTAGCTTTTCGTTTCCAGTTTTCCTGTTCAAACAACATGGTTGAATACAAGGCATTGATTCATGGAATTTATTGGGCTAGAAAAAGGGCATAAAGAACTTGCTGGTGTTCGGGGATAGTGAACTAATCGTCAACCAAGTCAGGGGACAACATGCTACAAAGAATGACTGCTTTGAAGAACTACAAGAACAGGGTATGGGACCTCATTGAGGATTTGAGCTTTAACATCATGTCCATACCTAGGAAGAAAAATGAACCATGGATAGGATCGCAGAAGTTGGAGCAACATTTGATGTGGTTGACAACATCAGAAGGGAAAAACACAACCACATATCCATGTGATTGTGAGGCCAGCCATTCCCAGATAATAACACAAGCTGATAGGTGTTTGAGAATGATCAACGGATCGTCAATTTTTTTGCGAAGAAGAGGCTGAATTCTCAGCTAGGAATCAGGATAGACTAGAGCAGCAGTATGGGGATCAAGTAGTGCAGCTATGGACAAACAAGCTTCCCAAGGGTTTAGTAACATTGGATTCTATCTTCAACCCTAACGACCAGTTCCGTAAGGAAAAGGCTAACATACAAGTCAAGAGAGAAACTTCAGAGCCAATTCTGGTTGGGGAAGGCAAAACGCTTCAAATCAGTAAAGTGGCCACTGAGCAGGAGAAATCAGATTTCATGCAGCTTTGCCAAGAATTTCTAGATGTCTTCGCTTGGAGCTATGAAGAATTAAGAGGATTCAATCCAAAGTTAGCACAACATACCATAGAATTGGATCCAGATGCTAAGCCCATCAGGCAGAAGTAGAGACCAGTGAACCCTCACATAGAACCTCTAATGAAGAAAGAGATAAACAAGCTTATAGAGGCAAGCATTATATTCCCGATCAAACACTCAAACCGGTTGCAAACTTGGTTCCGGTCGGGAAGAAGAGTGGAGAAATCAGGTTGTGTGTGGACTTCGAGACCTATAAATGGCATCCTCAAATACCATTACCCACTTCCTTGAATGGAACAAATATTGCAAGTAGTATCCGGTTCGAGAGATTCTCTCTCTAGATGGCTACTCGGGGGTATAATCGAGATAATGGTGAAAGAAGATGACCAGCTCAAGATGACTTTCACCACCAAATGGGGCACCTATGCCTACAAGAAGATGCCATTTGGGCTATCAAATGTTGGAGCCACTTTCTAAAGGGAAATGGATATGGCATTCAAGGGATTGATCAATAAAATAGTTCTGATATATCTTGATGACATCACTGTATTCTCCAAAAATGTAGCGAGATCACCTCTTTCATCTGAGGCAGGTATTTTAGAGGTGTAGAAGATTTGGGGTATCATTGAATCCCAAAAAATGCATATTCTTGGCTCACGAAGGAAAAATTCTAGGCCATATTGTTTCAAAGGAAGGGTTGACAATTGACCCAGAAAGAGTTGAAGTAATTCAAGTGTTGCCATTGCCAAGTCACAAGAAGGCTCTTCAAAGCTTCTTAGGAAGGATCAATTTTGTCTGCAGGTTTGTTCCAAACTTTGCAGCTCTTGTAAAGCCAATAACGCTGATGTTAAAGAAGAGCATGGCATTTAAGTGGACATCTGAAGGCAAGGCAAGTTTTGAGGCAATAAAAGAGGCTATATCTCAAGCTCTGACTCTCATCAATCTAGACTTCTCCAAGGAAATTCATGTTATATGCCTTCGGTGGTGGAGACACAATTTTACAATCACATATAGCAAAACAAAGAGGATTATAATAACCAGTTTCTTTCTTTGGTTAAGGCTTGGAGGAATACGAAACTAGATACTCTTTCATTGAAAAGCATGTCCTTGCAAGGATCAGGAGCTTAAATAAATTCAAGCACCTAGTCTCAAACAACAAGATCCAATTGTTGGTCTCTCATGCGAGGATTCAAGGACTTCCTTCTAAACAAGGATTTGAATGAGAAACGTGCAGGATGGATCACTCGTGTCATGGAATATGACATCAAAATTAAGGTCACTAAGCTGGTCCGTGGAAAGGGATTATGTGAACAACTAGCCTCAAGTCAGCAAGTTGAAGCAGGTGATGAAAAAGAGACTGTCTTGGTACTACAGGATGGTCAAGAACAAGAAATGATGATGTGCCCGCTCCTTGTTGGACTCAGAATATGATACACTTCCTACAGGCAGGCCTATGCCCTCCAAAAATGAGCAAAGCAAAGAGGAGATACTTTAGATTATAAGCCATTCCATATGTCCTTGTTGATGGTGTTTTGTTCAAGAAAGACATCAATGGAGTTCTATTGAGGTGCATTGGGACAGGTCAAATTGAGAGGGTGTTATAATATTTTCACGATGGAGATTCCGGAGGACATTTTACCTCACATGAGTAACATCTCTAAAATAATGAAGGCGAGGGTATTATTGGCCCATAGTGTTCAGTGACTACTATACATGGATAAGAAAGTGCAAGAAATGTGTACTCTTCACAGGCAAAGAAAGACTAGCAGCACTTCCATTACACCCAATTTTGGTTGACCAACCATTTATGCAATGGGATTGGACTTCATTCGTGGTCATCAATCCAAACTCAAGCCAAGGCCACAGTGGATTCTCATGGCAACGGACTATTTCACCAAGTGGACCGAAGCAAGCGGTAGCGCTCAAAGAAGAAAATGAGTCTAACATACTAGACTTTTATGAAGAAATAGTGACCTGATTCAGTGTGCCGGCCACTATCATATCAGACAATGCATTGGCATTCATAGGTTCCAAGATTACAGAATGGGCTATCAAGAATGGAATCTATTTGAGCACCTCTTCAAATTATTACCCATAGGGTAATGGATAGGCAAAGTCCATGAACAAGAATTTTCTAAGAATCATCAAAAGGACTCTAGATGAAAACCAAAGAACATGGCATACCAAGCTAAAATAAGTATTATAGGCTGATAGGATAACGTCAAAGAGGTCTACGGGTAATTCTCCCTACAATTTAGTCTATGGGAAAGAGCGTGTGCCTATATCATTAGAATTTACCAGCATTAGAGCTCATAAAGCGGTTGGAGTTATCGAGTTCGAACAATGGAGGCCGGTATGCGAGTTTGATGGAATTGGAAGAAATCGAGAGAACATGCGTTCAAATGATTGAGAAGCAATAGGCCTTAGTAAAAGATGGTTTGATAAGAAGGCAAAAGAGCAAGAACCTTCGGGAAGGGGACCTAGTTCTGAAATGGGATGCAGATCGGGTAAAACCAGGAAGGCATTCCAAGTTTGATGCCATTTGGAGTGGCCCCTACATGGTCACGGGATGTAAAAGTAGTAATGCCTTCCAATTTTCTACATTGGATGGAGAATAACTCTGATTCTCAGTTAACGAAATCTATCTTAATCATTGCTACTAAAAGGAAAAGGTTTACCCTTGTAAATATTAGCCTAGATTTCAATTCCTCTAAGTGCGGATGCACATTGTCTTGTTGTAGTTAGGTTTCAATTTCCCTAAGTGCTTTGGCACAGGTTTTGTTGCTCTCAATTTTAATTTCTACAGTTCAAAGTGTCTCGAAGAAGGAGTTGTGGTATCGGGCTCGGGATTAGATATCGAGGTTGGTTTCGAGTTTATTGCTTATGACTCCATGCCCAATGGATTGCTTTGAAAGGCCACGATCTTCTACCTAGCAGCGGGTGATCCCGTTGAGTAACCAAATTGTTGTATATATCTCGCTCCCAGGTAAATATAGACAAAAACAATAATATGGAAATCAAAGAAACTCAAAACATGATATTTTTTATGCCACCAATCATTGGAGGCACAGAACAGGAGGTGTTGACCCAGGAAAAGTTACACCCCTGGCGCAGGACAGGAGGTGCTGACATAGAAAAAGTTGTGCCAGCGGCGCAGAATAGGAGGTGCTTGACACAAAAAAAGTTGCAGCCATGGCATAGAATAGGAGGTGCTGACACAAAAAAATTTGCACCCCTAAGCGCAGTAACAGGAGATGCCGACACGTAAAAGTTGATTGGCCCAGCGCGAGATGTAATGAGGTGTTGACACGTAAAAAGTTGTAGCCCACAGCGTAGAACAGGAGGTGATGACACCAAATTTTCAGCACCTATGACACATTTAAGAGTATGTTAATGTGAGGATGGATGCGCCAAGGCACACCTTCAGGAGGCACAACATTTTGAGCGCTGACACTTCGAACTGACAGAAGCAAGCCCTAACCCAGATATTCAAATGGCCATAACTTTTCATAGGGAGCTCGGATTCACGCAAGGTTGGACTTTTCAGAAAGATTACAAGGTCCTCTATCCAACTAATGGCTAGATATCTTTAATTGGGTGAGAACAAGTTCTTCAAAAATGAAAAATACATTTCACCATTTTTGGGTTTGCTAGGGTTCTCACCTACCACCATAATGAGATGAATTAAATACAATCTGGAGGTGGTTGGGGTAGATTTGGAATTCCTCTCTCTTCCCTCTCTCATTCTTCCTATAAATTTTTAAGGAGTGGCTTCTTTATAAATTTTGGACACTCTTGTTTTGCCCCTCCCTTCTTCTCTTTGGCAGGCAAATTCGTGGAGTTCAAACCTCCCATCTAAAACTTTAATGCAACTTTGCCTCTTGGCATTTTGTAGTGTATTGTATCAATCTTTGGAGCAAATCTGCATGTCTGTGGATGATTCTCAACCCTCTCTATGTTCATTTGCATCTTCCCGATCTTTCACTACAAATTTGGTTATCTCATGCATTATCTTGTATTGCATTTTAATGGTTTGTGTTTTTGGCAAGACAGTGTTCTTCGTTCCTTGGTGCATCACCTTTTTAGTTTAGGTTTATTTTATTTTTTTATGCATCTTCTTACCCTGTCTCCTTGGAAAGTTAGATTAGGTTTTTGAGTAAACCCTCTGCATTTTATGTGTGCATCTGAATAGAGGAATAGGAACCGACCTTCATCCAAAGAGCTTTCTCGATTCGCAAGGTCCCACACTTGGGAAAAGCTCCATGTTATGCAATCACACTGAGAGTCTCAACCCATCAAGTTGTAGACATTCAAGGGTGTTGTGATTCACCATCAATAGTTGGATCTTGTCACTTGGATTTTCTCTTAGGCTTCTACTAATGGCAAGTATTAATTTTTTTGTGCAACCTTGCGTTGGGTCAAGTCTCCTTGACCGGACTCTTGATTTTCTCTAATTGGCTCTTCGTTTTTGTTTTGATTGTTGGTAGAGGTCTAATTTTTGTTCCTTATCGTTTTATCTTTTCCTCTATTTCTTCATGATGCATCTGATATTGTATAACCACGGGAGCCACAATCCCTATCTTTTACCTTATCTAGTAAAAAATAATAACATGCATAATGTAAAGTTATAACAACACAAGCTATGTGTATAAGTGTTGTTTCGTATTTTTGTAAACATTTAATTTTATTTTTTTATTTAATTGTTAGTGTTTTTTTATTTTTTAATATTTATCTTCATATAGGGAAAAGGGTAGCACAAAAACTACTCGATGAGAAACTATTGAATAATAAAATCAAGTAACGAAGAAGATGGAGGATTGGGCAACAATCGATCCAAAGAATGTAACTCAAATGTAAATAGTATAGTAGTGGTGATGTATTTCAAGAAAGGCTTGAGAGAAGAACCAAGTAAAGAGAAATTATGATTACTGTGTGAAATATAATACCAATGTAGAGGAATAGAACATCGAGTTCTTTAAAACTTACCATGTGCACTAAAAAACATGTGAAAAACTATAGAGATAGCATGCACATTAGATGAGTGGCATGGGATTCTATGAGAGTTTGAGTAACTAGATACAATGTTGTTACCCGAGGCCTATGTGGATACCTAACGAGGACTAGATAAATGAGAGACATTGTGTGCAACCTAATTCCTCTCAAGATACCTAGGAGGGATATATCTATTAGGGATAGTGTGTATAAATAAATTCGATGAGGAGAACTAGGAGGACTGTAGCTATTAGAGATAATATGTAAAACCAAAATATTATCCATATTTGCACTAAGATTATGGATACAAACTATAGAATAATTATTGGGAAAGGTAGGAGGAGGAGCTTTATAGTGAATAACTCAAATTTTAACAACCTATTGATTATTAAATAACTTTACACATTGGTGAATCAACGATATAATATCCCTAAGAGTATGTAGCCAAGGGATACCTAAGCACAATACATAATAGCTAAGATTGGTAACATGCCAGCGAATTAATTAAGCGAATGTAATCATTATCCAAAATTCACCCCCAAGGTAAATTTTGATAACATGCATCAAATTCTTTAGTCCCAAGCAATTATATTGATTCAAGGCAAAGCATCATGTTGCTGGGGTCCCCTCAGATTTTTTCTAACTCCCCTGGCCAAGAAAGAAAGAGCAAGCTCTGAAAAAATGTGAAAAGGTTGCAGAAGACAGGCTCGGGCCAGGAAAAATCATGAAAAATGGCTAAGTCTTAGTCTCCGGGACAGCCGGGACAAAAGTACGCGAGGGACGCGTGGGACGCGAAAGCGCGAAATGGTCGAAGGTTCATCCGGGACAGCCGAGACAAAAGTATGCGAGGACACGTGGGGCCTTGGCGCGAAATGGGCGAAGGTTTGTCCGGGACAGCCGGGACAAAAGTACGCGAGGGACGCGTGGGACGCGAAAGCGCGAAATGGGCGAAGGTTCATCCGGGACAGCCGGGACAAAAGTACGCGAGGGACGCGTGGGATGCGAAAGCGTGAAATGGGTGAAGGTTCATCCGGGACAGCCGGGACAAAAGTACGCGAGGGACGCGAAAGCGCGAAATGGGCGAAGGTTCGTCCGGGACAGCCGGGACAAAAGTACGCGAGGGACGCATGGGACGCGAAAGCGCGAAATGGTGAAGGTTCGTCTGGGACAGCCGGGACAAAAGTACGCGAGGGACGCGCGTGAAATGGGCGAAGACAAAAGAGGAAAAGTCAACGTTTGACCTGCGAAACTTCAAACGGCCATAACTTTTGACTCCGAGCTCCGATTTTCACAAAATTGGACTTTCTGGAACGAGCACGACGTCCTCTACGCCAAAAAATTGGATTTATTATTTTTAATGAGGGTAGATATATTTAAATAAAAGAAACATATTCGGCTCCAGTCAGTTAATGTTCATTCCCGTCAAATGACAGAAAACGCCTGCCAGACCCAAAATAGCTGCCCGCACTCAGAAGGCCATAAATTTTGCATTTCTCAACAAAATTGCACAAAATTGGTACTGTTGGAATCGTGGTTCCGAGCCCAATGCACAGAAATCAAGAAATTTTGGATTTGATCAGAAATTAATTGATTTTTTTAAGAAAACGTGGCCAGGTTCAGAACAGTGTTTTATTTGGTAGCTGGGAGTGCAATTAAGAGGCATGGTCATCATTCTTTCTCTGCTGCAGCACATGGGACAGTATGGGGAGCCTTTTGCAAGTAATATAAAATCATTTCACTCAATTTAATGCTTCTTACAAGTGGTTGAAGGACAGATTTCGGGATTTCCATTTTCCCTTCTCTTCTCCTTCTCATTTTTTCTATAAATTGGAGTGTTGGGCTCATTGTAAAGAGGAGAGTTTTTGGGTAGCAAAGCTCTGCCAAAATTGCTTTGTGAAGCCAGTGTGTTGTAGGCCCTTGTAGTGGACTCCTTGCATGGTGATCCAGGCCCTTATCTTGTAATAGATCAAACTGTGCATATCATGAAGCAATAAAATACCAGTTTGTGGATGTATCTTCCCCTACTGTGTTTTCTTGCATCCTTCTTGCCCCTTTGATCTTTCTATAAGAATATTGTGTCTATTATTGTGTTCTTGCAGGGATTCATTAACATTTTGTATGCTTGGAATATTGTTGTGAATGCATTTTGCTAGATTGTGGTGAACTGTCATCACCTCTTCTAGTGTGCACTTTGCCTCTGTATTTCACACATTTGGAGATTACTCTCACACCCTCCTTTTCTGGTGTATCACCACTTTAGTGTAGGCTTTCATTTTATGTATTCTCTCTCCCTGGTCCCTTGGAAATTTAGATTAGAACAGTTAGCTTATCCTGCATTAGAGTAGATTGTGGCAGGTAGTTTAGGAGCAAGAACCAGCTTTCTCTGGAGGTCTGTCTCAAGTAGCAAGTCCCACAACTTGGAGATAGTACCCATGTTATCCAATCACACTGTGAGTTCAAATACATGCATAGGGGTGCTGTGATTCGGTGATAACAAAGAATGAACTTAACACAACCAACCGTAATAGGTATAGTAATGCATCGTGATCAAGGATTAGGATTATGTGCAAGTTTCTTTGTAGATATGTCAAGATATTGAGGTGGCATCAAAGATTAGACAATATCCTTGTTATTTGGATCAACCAAAACATCACATATAGGTACTTGAGTAATAGAGGGATGAATAGATAAAGTATTGAAATAATTTTTTCATCTATATCAAAGTCATCGAAAGTGATAATTAGTGTAGGAGATGATGTGTGACTAATAGTGCCAATCATTGAATCCAAGGGGTGCTCATACGAGGGTGGTGATGGCACAAAATTATAAGTCTTGTGCACCTTTGAAGAATATTTATCATTGTTATTATTAGGAAGTGATTCATTGAAGATTTTTGTAGTGCCAACAATAAAAAGTAAATAAAATAAAATTAAATAAAATAGAGTAATGCCGAGAAGGAAGTTGGTTGGGAAGGTGGGTTTTTGCGTGTGGAAAGAGGGGTTGCGTGTGGTTAGGACATGTGCATCCTAAAATCTTGCAAACCTATTTTTAGTTGCAAAATTAACCAAAACACTTTTTTGGTATACAAAGCAACAACCAAACTAGAAAGTGACAATGGATAGTTGCATGATGGGTTCATATGTATGTGAGGAAGTGACCTCTGCTGTTGTTGTTTGGTTGGTGTAAGAAAAATATTATCGAGGTCAAGAGGCACTCCAAATAGGACTCGACTAGATCGGTTTACTTTTGTTTGGGTACTCCCAGCGTGTGTGCCAAATTAGAATTTTTTCAGATGTTGTAGTTGGAAACGCTCTAGTATATAGCATGAAAAATGTGGAAGAAAAACTTGGCATGTGCACTATTCAACTTAGGGCCTGAAAACGTGGTTCGGGGACTAAAAATACTGTAAGATATACACAAAATGGGTTTGATGAAAAGGCCTTGTGACCTTTCAAAAGAAAAGTCAGGATTCACATCCTTTGCAAGTACCATCCACCATGTGCAAATATGGATCATTTAGAACAGGGCATGGACATCCATCAAGAAAGATTGAAATATGATTTTTTTCCTGCTGCAATCTTCTCCCCACTTTACACCAAAGGTGGAAGCCATAGATCGGGGTTATGGATGTCCATCGAGCATAAAGTTAGAGGATTTGTTTTCAGGTGTTGTATTTGCAAGTGATTTAGTGGGTATTTATGCAAATTGTAAACACTAGAACTGGATTTGAAGCTTTACCCGAAGTGATATTCACTATTTTGAGGGTAGAATCTATCAATGTTTAGCCTTTTTCCACTTGATCTACTTTTGAGATATTCTCCATCTTGTATTGAAGTTATGGTTCGTGTTTTCCAATGGCCTAGCTCAACCTTGTTTGGAATACTTTGAGTTTCTTTGTATTGGGTGAGCTATTCTTGGAGTTCCTAGGCACAAACTAGATTCACCTCATGATCACGGGTCACAATTTTGGTATAGAAATGATCCTGCATTTGTTAATGTTCTCCCATATCTCACTGCTGATTTTGGTATCAACTCGTTTGGAGTTTGATCTGGATGTGGGTTTTGTGGGTTACCTTGTTACCAACTTGCCATTCTTGTTTATTTTCATAGTGTTGTTATGTTGGATCAGCATTTTTATGATCTGTTATTATGGGTTTTGTATTATGGAACTCTATGTAAATTATGCTCAACACACTAAGGTTTCTCCTATTTCTAAGCAACTCTTGTTGTATCAACTGTGTAGTTTGTTATTTGCAAAGATTAGTAGTGGCTAGAGTAAATCCAATTCCAAATTAACTTCCCAACAACACCTAAACATGTGCTATAATGGGAGATTTGATTTAGAATATGGACATCCACCAAAGTGTATTACAGGATGAGCAACATTCTAGCAAATATTTGTAGCTACAACTATTAGAAGGATATGTATGCAAAATGTAGAACCGTGCTCTTGACACGAAACCACTTGAAGCACCTCTTACTTGCAGACACAAATACATCCCAAGCATGGTTCATCTCTCCTCATATTTCATAAAAAAAATTCTTTAGTTGTTATTTTGTTATAAATGAATTAAATTTAGAACCGAAGGATTTTCATATATTTGATTGTATTAACTAAACTTGTTCAAAATCAATAAAGCGTTATAACTTAACTTACAGGTTCCAATATCCTTTGGTAGATGAAAAATTAAACCCTCACTATGTGATGATATAAAAACTTCCCAACCAAACCGGATTACTTTAGTACCCTTTTTATTGATAGGTTGAAGTTGAGTTGCTCAAATGAGTTTACGGTTCCCTTGTTAAAATAGATAAATTGTGATTTTTGGAGACTCACAAAATAACCTTCGTAACTCCAGAAAGGATATGTTAAGTTTCCTATGTGTACCTTGTTATGTGAGGAGTCACTTCAGTCCTTGAATCAACCTTGAGTGATCATCTGTGATATTTTTGACACCCTTCTAGGAGCCCTATTACACTATTTTGTAGCTGTAGGAAGCTGCTAAAATTGAAAGGTGGGTTTTGTATCACTCATCGTTTGAATCCTAGACAAAAAATGCTTTTCCGCCTCAGTAAACCTCTATTATTTTTACTAGGAAATTTCTTGGAACCTTCAGTTTGTGGAAAACACTCTTTTTGATAGTTTGGAAAATGCATTTCATAGGCTTCCGATCATAATTTGACTACGTCAAAATCTGGACCAATTATGATCGGTGGCTCTACCAAACCTTTCACCATTTGAAGACTGTTGCTAGTTCTCGATCCTGTCGACTCGGTCAATTCTCCATATAGAGGGGAACTTTTAGGAAGTTTCTAGTTGCACGTTCCTCCATCAAACATCAGTTTTGGACGTGGGTTTTTGTCCTTCGAGCTAACTTGTATTTTTGCAACTAGACCAATTATGAAAGATGGCCCTAGAAAAATAGCTGTAAATTGTAAACCGTTCACCGCTTTTGAATTTTGTCAATTCCTATGAACTCTTGGTATATAAGTGGACACATAGAAATTTAACTGTGGTGTGTTTTCTCATCGGAAGACAACATTTGAAAGTGGTTTCTTAGCCTCCGAGCCTCATTTGAACATTTTTGTAGCTAGCATGAAAAAGAAAAAAAAAAACAAAAGTTGTAGGACCCTCGTCGGGTTACCAAACCACTGTGGAAACTTGTTGACACTTGTAAATAACTGTTTGGAACTCTATCTTGTGGCTTGTTGTGTGAAATTTGACTTTTGGGAAAATAGTGTTTCTCTCTCTTTCCTATCTCTTTCTCTCTCCTTGGTTACGAAATGAAGTGAAATGAAATGAAATGAATACATGTCTCTAACCCTTTTCCTTTCCAATGCAAATTATTAATGTTATTATGTAAATGGGAAACTAAATATGTTAATTATGTTAGATTAGGGTGGATGCCATGCCAGCGATTTATCGTTGATTTCATTCTCACATGGTTTTGTAGGATAGAAGTAAGATGGCAAAAAGGCGTGGTGAAATTCATTATTTATTATTGTAATTTTTTTATACTTTATCGTAAAATGCATATATGTTTTATGTAATTTCAAAGTAACATAAAATTCTATATTTGAAATTTGGTAGTATGTATGAGATGCTCATTTTAGGGGTGCTTTGGGAAATGTGCATGTAACTAACAATTTTTTTATTCATATTTACATATGGGAAAAAGAGGGTTGGATATATATGTTAAATGAAACTATAGAGGAAATTCCAACATTTGCGAAGTATGAAAAGGTTTATAATTGAAGTTCTATAATATTTTAGATGTCAGGGTTTAAGGGGATGTTCATCCACACATGAGTGTTATTTTGATCCTCAAATTTTGTATTGTAAAATTTGGATATGTATGTTAAATGAATTTGAATTTAAAATATTGTAGTGCATTTCTAGTGTTCAATAGATGATTAATTAATTAGTGTGTTGTATTCTTACCTTGTAAATGTAATAAAGAGATCTAAACGAAACACTCAACCCTAGTATAAGACTCATGTATAACTACCTTTCCTGTGTGAATTATTTTAGTGTGGAAAACTAAAACCTTAGGATAAAATTCAATATCTACACTCAATGTCATCCTTCTCGCATGATATTTCTTAGCCCAAAAGAAATTGAAACCGGAAATGAACTTAAAATTTTGTGCTCAATGGAACCTCCTAGTTTAGGTAAATAAGACCCCTAGTTGTGTTATCGTCATGGTCAGTATGTTTATCATTATCGTGAACTTGAACCCGACGGTTAGGAACGACCTGGAAAAAATTATTTGGAGTAAGTAGAACTAACACCTCCTTAGTATCCTAGCCATCTACCAAGTCTTATGAAGTTAGATCTAGGAATTTTCTTCATCATCGAATGAATTCCTCAGTGAGTAGAAAATGATAAGTAAGTCCTTGCAAATTAAATTTATTTTAAAGATGTTGACTTTAGAAAACCTAGGAAACTAGAATCTTGGTCCCGTAATCCCTTGTTATACCCTTTTTGACATTAAGAATAAAAGAAATTTCACATGTGGAATCGTGAAATGCAGAAACATGTGATCTTACCTTTAACACAAGTCACTTCTGGTTCATGTGTAGCTTATGATTCTTCCAATCTTGTACTTCTTCAAGATGATATACAATAACTTTCGTAACTCTTTTGTTATTAAGTGATGCCAATAATGAGACCATAGTGCAATGCTAGAGTAAAGAATATAAGAGTAAAATGAGATTTGAGGTTAGGAATAATGTCCCTCTTGGAGTCCTTATAACTCAATTAGTAATTTACTTAGGATAAAACGAATATGAATTGGCTTGGTGAGAGAAAATTTCAAGAAAAAAATATATATACATATAAAATTAATTAGAATTTCTTGATGTGGAAATTATTGAATGGATTCAACAAGTTATACAACTTTTTTAACTATGATAGGGAAATAAGGATACCATGATCGAAGAATGTTCGTGGAAAAATGTATCTTGAATCTAAATCTTCCTTAGTTCCTAAGATTTATTTCTCAGCATCACATCAAATTCACTTGTGTAGAAAGGGTAAAATGATAACATTTAACAAACGTTTGAGACACATAATATGAACATAAGAATGAGAGAATTAAGAACTTTGTATGTAATTTTAAATTTGGCAAATAATTATGTACATTATGGATATTTTCGTAAGGGATAAAGAGCCAACTTAAATGGTCAAACTATAAGTTGAATGTGAAATGCATTTAAGAATCTATAGGTAGAAAAAGGAGAAAAGAATCCTTTCATAATAATATTTTTGTGGAATGTTAATCATAACTAAGATGTATTCATGGTAATGATGTGTTTTGGGTTTACAAATCCTTAGGCCCCTTTTTGTTGTTGGGTCATTGCTAGCCTTCATTTATTGGGGAAAGTGTTGCATCGACATGTATATGATGTTTTCACATGTCTATGTGAGTCGATGACTTATGTAAGTGTCGCATGTGTTGTTGAGTTTCTCTACTTGGAGTCCTTACGGTGTTGTGTAGTGAGAAATGTAAGTCAAAGAAAAAAATAGTCTAATATTTTTTACTATTGTATTTGTGTGTGTCAAATGTGGCCATTACACTTGGTATCCAAGCAAAGTTTCAGGCTCTCGAACCTCTTGGACAGATTGGAGTAGTGATGATTTACATGGTGGTGGTAAATATTGGAAGAGTAATGTGATATATGTTGTAATGTAAACAACATTGTAATTGTGATATTATGAAAGCACATGTGGTGCATGTCACTTAGTGTGTATTTTTTATCATGTTGATGTGCTTTTGATGAGAGTATTCACTCTCCTTTTCGTGGATTCAATGAGGAGTTCACGTGCGATGTGCCACCTTGGTGTGTGTGAAAATAATGTTGTTGTGGATTGCAGAGTGTTGGAGTTTCTTGTTATTTTGTGGTATGTAGGTGTGTTGATGTGTTGCATGACATAATTGGTGTATAGTGAATTGGATTGTATCATGATGTTTCCACCATGTTGTGATGAATTGTGTGTGTCACCATGTTATATAGCAATTAATTTTATGTTGTAATGTTACTCGTTGTGTTCATCATACGTATTATTTGTGTAATATGTGATGGTTCATGTCATGATTTAGGGACATATGGTGAACGTATGATCCCTATTGTATAGTTCTTGCACTTCGGTGCATTATGTGGTAATGTGATGTATTGAAACCCGTGAAAGTAATTATTCGGTATACCATGTATATATACCATGCGTAAGATGATATGGTTAATTTGTGTGAATCATCATTGTGTTAGTGATGTACTTATGTGTTATCTTGTGAACCCTACACTAACCAACCCTAAGGAAAATTGGTAAAAGTGTATGTTTGGAGTGAGGAAATGTGTATCCTTTACCAAGAACTCGAGTCGAGTATGATATAGGAAGTGGATTCTTACATAGGCTAAAAACCAACTTTTGTTTGTTTGGTATGTATGGCATTTTCTCAATGGGTGTCATGCATATTGTGTTTCACAGACACCTTAGGCTCAATAGATGGAGACTTGTACTCCTTTCTCTCTCCCTATATTATTATTATATGGATTCAACCTAAGTGTAGTTATGACTATGTTGATCCTTCTCAAGTGGTGGTGGGATGATTTAGACAAAAATGATGACATGTGTATTATTTGATATGTTGTTTTATTAGCTAAGGCTCAATGTCCGAGTGCCAAAGAAATCATTGAGTACTTGCTTTGGTGGCCATATAAGGAAAAATAGTTATTGTGATGTGTTATTTCACTATATGTATTTTATTCATAAATTGAACACTTTCCCTTTCCTTGCTAGAACTAGCAGTTTTATGGATTGACATGTTCTTGTATTTTGGGCATTTATTTGGTTATTGCACTAACATGTAGTTTTTTGCACTAACTATGGCTAATTATCCATTTTCTTTTCTTAGTTTTAGATTTGCGTATCAAGTTTAAAATTTTTATAGCCTAGCCCAAGGGCTTTGTATTTTTTCCACTTGGAATTTGAAATGGATTGTTATGTTGGTTCTAATGTCGTAATGTGTTGAAATAATGTCATGGGATTCACCATGGAGTGGTAGAACCTATGTACCCACTTCGTTGTATAGGGTATGCCCCAAGGAGTTACAAATAACTAAGGGTTTTTGAACCACGAGTTATTATGTCACTTAGGTTAAAGGTATCTGGACTCTATGGGCCTACGGCTATAGGGTGATCGAACTCTTTTGGGGAGAAAAGGAAAAATTATATTTATTTTATTTCTTGAGGGAGCGAAAGATACTTAAGGGGGCATAAGAGATTTATGTGGGTCTAATTGATGCTTTGAGAGGTATATGGAGTTTCCCTGTGATTCTTGGGAGGTATATATATTTACTTTATGATGTTTGGGAGGTATATGGTTGTTTTGTGATGTTTTGGGAGGCGTATGGAGTTAGTGTTATGATTTATTTGTAATTTTATCAATTGGTTTATGTCTTGTGATATTGTTCCCATCTTGACACTATGTAGCTATAATTATGGGTTCAAGTTGTGTGAAACAATTGTATGTGTAGATGTTGGGAATTCCATGTGTTATAGTATGTTTATGATATGAGTAAATTTATGTCAGGGGCATGTATATGAGAATTACTATGTGTGTGGATTGTGTATGTTCTTCCATGGTTTGGTTGAGTTCTTGTGATGTGATGCAGTCATAGAAGTATGTAGAGATATGTCTTGTGGACAATTAGTGGTGTGTTTGGTTCTTGTGTCGCATCGTGATGTCAGTTATGTTGGGCACCCAAGAACATAAGAAAAATAAAACAATATTATTAAACAATGAAATAATGAGAGTTGAGGTTAATAAATATTGTTAAGGAAAAATACTAACTCAATAATAATGAAAAAGGGAACTTCTAATCTTCATAGAACATTAAAAATTTAAGATATTACCAAATTTAGTCACTTCCTTGTGGTTGTGCTTTGTAACTATTTATTTTTAGTTAAGTGAATTATCTCATTATTGTCTTATTTCATTATTAAACAATGAAATAATGAGAGTTGAGGTTAATAAATATTGTTAAGGAAAAATACTAACTAAATAATAATGAAAAAGGGAACTGCTAATCTTCATAGAACATTAAAATTTTAAGATATTACCAAATTTAGTTACTTCCTTGTGGTCGTGTTATACTAAATAGTTGTTTAGTTAAGTGACTTATCTCATTATTGTATTTCTTTTCTATGTACCCTTCGAGCTTAGATGTTGTGTTGCATCGAGGGACGATGCTCTTATAACGGGAGTGAAACGTAGTGCCAGCTATATAAAATAAGTAAAATTTAATTAAATGAAATAGAGTAATGCCAAGGAGGAAGTTGGTAGGAAGGGTGGTTTTTTGCGTGTGGCAAGAGGGGTTACGTGTGGTCGGGACATGTGCATCCTCAAATATTTCTCAACTATTTTTCCCTTACATATGTAATGAAAACGCATATTTTGGTATCCGAAGCAGCAACCACGTTAGAAACCCATGTTAACACTATAAATTTAGAAGAAATGAATAGTTAAAATGGGTCCTTGTCTCTGTGAGAAAGTGACCTTTTCTTTGTTGTTGTTTGGTTGGTGTAAGTAGATGATTATTGAGGTCAAGAAGTGCTTCAAATAGGACTCTAACCAAATCAATTTACTTATGTTTTGGTACTCCCATCCTCTTCCCTAAATTAGAATTTTTTAGATACTTTGTAGATTGAAGCGCTTTGGTAGATAGGTATGCAAAATGTGAAAACAAGAACTTGGCATGTGCATCGTTCGACTTAGGGCCTGAAAACATGGTTCAGGGACTACAAGTCTTGCAGCATATACACAAAATGGGTTTGATGAAAATTCCTTGTGACCTTTCAAATGTAAATCCAGGATTTAGATCCTTTGCAAACACCCTCCACCCTATGCAAAAATGGAGAATTTAGAATAGGGTAAGGACATCCATAAAGAATAATGGAAATCTGATCTGTTTCCTAATAAAATCTTCTCCCAGCCTACACTAAAAGGGGGAATCCATGGATCGGGGATATGGACATCAAACAGAGCATAAATTTTGAGGATTTTGTTTCGGGTGTTGTATTTAGAAGTGATTTAGTAGGTATTTATGCAAATTTTGAATGCTAGAATTGGATTTGAACCTTTACCTAAAGCGATATTCATTGTTTTGAGGGTAGACTATGTCAATGTTTAGCCTTTTTTTCCACTTGATCTACTTTTGAGATATGCTCCATCTTGTATTGAGGTTTTAGTTCGTGTTTTCTTATGGCCTAGCTCAACCTGTTCGAATACTTTGAGTTGCTTTATATTGGGCGAGATATTCTTGGAGTTCCCTAGGCACCCGCTTGGATTCACCTCGAGATCTAGGCATGCTTGCACCTCTGGGTCACCATTTTGGTATAGAGACGAGCCCTACATTTGTTAATGTTCTCCCATAGCTCACTTTGTTGTGTTTGGTATCAACTCGCTTGGAGTTAGAGCTGGATGTGGGTTTTGTGGGTTACCTTGTTAACAACTCATCATTCTTGTTTATTTTCTCAAAGTGTTGTTATGTTGGATTGGCCTTTTTATGATTTGTTATTATGGGTTTTGTATTATGGAACTCTATGTAAATTATGCTCAACACACTGATGTTTCTCATGTTTCTAAGCATCTCTCGATGTATCAACTATGTAGTTTGTTATTTTCAAAGATTGGTAGTGGCTGGAGTAAATCCAATTCCAAATTAACTTCCTAGCAACACCTCAACCTATGCTATAATGGGAGATTTTAGTCAGAATATGGACATTCGCCAAAGTGTATTAGAGGATGAGAAGCATTCTAGCAAATATTTATAGCTACAACTATTAGGAGGATATGTATGCAAAATGTAGAACCATGCTCTTGACACAAAACCACCTGGAGCACTTTTTTCTTGCAGAAGTAAATATCTCCCAAGCATGATTCATCTCTCCTCATCTTTCATAATTTTTGTTCTTTAGTTGTTCTTTTGCAATGGAATAAAATTTAGAACCGAAGGATTTTCGTATATTTGATTGTATTAAATAAACTTGTTTTAAATCAATAAAGTGTTATAACATAACTTATAAGATCCAATATCCCTTGGTAGACAACAAACTTAAACCCTCACCTTGTGATGATCTAGCAAACTTCCAAACCAAACCAGATTGCTTCAGATATTTCATTTTTATTGACAGGTTGAAGTTGTCTTGCATGTAAATGAGTGGACCATTCCCTGTTAAAAAAATAAATTGTTATTTTCAAAGAATCGTAAAACAACCTTCATAACTCCAGAAAGGAGATGTTAAGTTTCCTATGTATACCTTGTTATGTAAGGAGTCACTTTAGTCCTGGAATTAACCTCGATTGATCAGTGTGATACTTTTGATGCCCTTCTAGGATCCCTATTACACCATTTTATAGCTATAGGAATCTGCTTACAATTGAAAAATTTGGTTTTGTATCGGCTCATCATTTGAATCCTGGACAATAAAATTATTTTCCACCTCCATAAACCTCTAGTTTTTTTACTAGAAATTTCCGGAACCTTCGGTTTTGTGGAGAACGCTCTTTTTTTATAGTTTGGCAAAGGCATTTTGTAGGCCTTCTGCCGGTCGCATTCGACTATGTCAAAACTTGACCAATTACAACAGTGGCTCCAAAGAAACCTATCGTCATTTGAAAACCATTTGCTAGTTCTCAATTTCATCGACTCTGTGAATTCTCCATATAGAGGGGAAATTTTAGGAATTTTCTCATTGCACGTTAAATCCTATTGAACGTTAGTTTTGTACGTGGTTTTCAGGCGCTCGAGATAACTTCTATTCGCTTGTAACTAGACCAATTATGACCGATGGCCCTAGAAAAGTAGCCGCCAATCGTAAACCATTCACCAGTTCCAAATCCTATCAATTCCTATGAACTCTTGGTATATAAGTGGACACATAGAAATTTTAACCGTGTTTTGTTTTCTCATCAGAAGACAATGTCTCAAAGTGGTTTCTTAGCCTCTGAGCCTAGTCTAAACGTTTTTGTAGCTAGCAAGAAAAAGTGAAAATAAAATAAAATTGTAGGACCCTTGTCAGGTTACCAAACCACTGTGGAAACTTGTTGACACTTGTAAATCATTATTTGTAACTGTATCATGTGGCTTTTTGTGTGAAATTTGACTTTTGGGAAAATAGTGTTTCTCTCTCTTTCCTATCTCTTTCTCTCTCCTTGGTTACAAAATGAAGTGAAATGAAATGAATACATGTCTCTAATTCTCTTCCTTTCCAATATAAATTATTAATGTTATTATGTAAATGGGAAACCAAATACGTTAATTATGTTAGATTAGGGTGGATATCATGCCAATTATTTATCATTGATTTCATGCTCACATGGTTTTTAGGATATAAGTAAGATGGGAAAAGGCGTGGTGAAATTCATTATTTCTTATTGTAATGTTTTTATATTTTATTGGAAAATGTATATATGTTTAATGTAATTGCAAAGTAATGAAAAAAATTAGTATTTGAAATTTGGTAGTATGTATGAGATGCTAGGTGTAGGGATAATTTGGGAAATGTGCATGTAACTAAAAGTGTTCTTTTGATTCATAGTTACATATGGGAAAATGAGGGTTGGATATATATATGTTAAATGGAAATGTATAGTCAAATCCAACATTTCTAAAGTATGAAAAATTTTATAATTTAAGTTCTATAATAATTAGATGTCAAGGTTTAAGGGGATGTTCATCCACACATGAGTGTTATTTTGATCCTCAAATTTTTTATTGTAAAAGTTGGATAGGTCTATTAAATGAATTTATATTTAAAATATTGTAGTGCATTTCCGGTGTTCAATATGTTGGTATCCAAATTTGTTCTCCTTTTCAAGTTGAGCAAAGAACAAAGATTAGGCGTGGAGCTAAGAGATAGATAGATCATAGTGTGTGTCATTTTGTAGCAAAGGATGAGATCGGAATCGGCCATTTGTCACTCAGATTTGTGGAGAGATGGATAGTACCTTCAAAAGGATTTGACTGTCCTCACTAATTTAGGCCATGCCTTTCGACCGGGTGAGAGGAACCTTAGTGTAACCTTTTTTTGATGAAGGAGATGGAGATATCCTTCTTTTGCACAAATTTTATGAAGGAAACCTTGGGAAAATACATTCAATACTCCATGATTTAACTCTTAAGAGTTTTCACTTCTAAATGACAGAGATACTTTAACACAAGGCTAAGGTTATCAAGACATTAAGAAATCTTGACTGCTTACGCATATTTTAGTAAGTAGATTTTGTTCCTTTGTTGATACACAAGACAAACAGGGGTAGTTTAGGATGGATTCATGGTTTTAAATGATTTTGGTGGGAGATGAGGTAGGATAAAGTTGATTATACCTCATCTCGAGAAACTTCACAATAATGGACCACTCAACAACATAAGGCTTGAGAATAGTTAAGACGTTCTTTTAACCGTAGAAGGTGTGCTTCAATGGTTCATTTTATTGCCTACAAGAAGAAATACATAATCATTTGATATTACCTTTAACACAAGTCACTTGTGGTTTATATGTATCTTATAATGCTTCCAATCTTGTACTTCTTCAAGATGATAGACAAGTACTTTCGTAACTCTTTTGTTTTAAAGTGATTCCAATAATGAGACCATAGTGCAATGCTAGAGTAAATAATATAAGATTAAAAAGAGATTTGAGGTTAGGAATAATGTCCCTCTTGGATTCCTTATAACTCAATTATACATTTACTTAAGATTAACAGAATGTGAATTGCCTTCGTGAGAGAAAATTTCGAGAAAACAAAAGATATACATATAAACCTAAATAGAATTTCTTGATGTGGAAAATATTGAATGGATTGAACAAGTTATATAACTTTTTTTAACTAGGATAAGGAAAGAAGGATACCATGATCAAAGAATGTTCGTAGAAAAATGTATCTTGAATCTAAATCTTCCTTAGTTCCTAAGATTTCTTTCTTGGCATCACGTCAAATTCACTTGTGTAGCAAGGGTAAAATTATAACATTGAATAAACATTTGAGAAGCATAATATGAACATAAGAACGAGAGAATTAAGAACTTTGTATGTAATTTGAAATATGGAAAATAATTATGTAAGTTATGGAGATTGTCGTAAGGGATAAAGAGCCAACTTAAATGGTCGAACTATAAGTTGAATGTGAAATGAATTTAAGAATCTATAGGTGGAAAAAGGAGAAAAGTATCCTTTCATAATAATATTTTTGTGGAATGTTAAACGTAACTAAGATGTATTCGTAGTAATGATGTGTTCTGGGTTTGCAAATCCTTGGGTCCCTTTTTTTTTTTGGGTCTTTGCTAGCCTTCATTCATTGGGAAAGTATGGCATTGACATGTATATGATGTTTTCATGTGTCTATGTGATTCCATGACTTATGTGAGTGTCGCGTGTGTTGTTGAGTTTCTCTACTTGGAGCCCTTACGGTGTTGTGTAGTGAGCAATGTAAGTGAAATAAAAAAATAGTCCGATATTTTTTATTGTTGTATTTGTGTGTAAAATTTGGGCATTACAATTTTCAATTTAGAATTACCGTTAGTCTTCCTAGAATATTATGTGGGATCATCTTATTTGATTGCATTCAAATCAATAAGATCTTGAATGACTTGATGGAGTTTGATACATTGATTAGTGAGGTCATAAATAGATTTATGATAATCATAGTAAGCATTAGCATTGAAATTATTACTTTGAGGTTTTCTCGTGTCAACCTCCAAGGGTGGAGGGATAGGCACAACAATTATTTGAATACAATGTTGGGGAACAAGTTAAACATGTAAATTGTCATTGTGTAGGTTTTAAATATATCTTGGTAGGTTAAAAATAACATTGACAATGTCCTTAAAAGTATCCTTAGAATAAATATTCTTGCCTTTAAATGTATATTTTCTTGAAAACTTTACATTAGATGTATTAGGAGTGCTAAAGCAACGTACTTGATTTTGTTCATAGTAACAACATACATGTTTGCAATCTTTGACTACGTGACATAGGTGATCAAATGATTGAAATTTTTCAAATATAATTATTTCTTGCAAGGACGATTTTTGTGAAGAGATCTTGTAAATCACTATCATCTAAGATATTATCAAGCTTAGTAAACATGGTCTTGTTTCGTAATACATAATCATTGATAGGATCATTAGATCCTTATTATAAATTTTATCTATTTGTACATAAGAAACCTAATTTTCTCCAATATTGATAGAGAATTGTACTGAAACCGATTCTTTAAAGTAGTAGAGGAGTACACAAAGTGTGTGAGGAGATCATAGAAACATTTTCATGCAAAGTTCTTAAGAATTCTAAGGAAGAGATTGAAAAAATATCATAAGATGCAGAATAAATCCAAACCACGTGAAATGATCAAATATGTTACACGGGATCCACTTTTTCATTATAGATAGGGAGTTGAATATTTTAAATACACTAAAAAGGATGAAAAGGAGAGATATATGAGGTTATTATAATTAATTAACTTCTAAAATTAATTATGTAATATGATAATGACACATTATTTATTGTAACTAATGTATGCGATATGATATAAACTTGAAAACATAAGCGGATGAGTGCACTTATATGATCGATTGAATCTAGGATGTTCTCGCTTTGTAGAGTGTCGAACTAGGAGATTTGAAAAGTGAGACTACTTGGTTCATAGAATTGTAGCTAGAAAATTAATTGGTATAAGACCATACACTATTTCCAAGAGCGTCAATTACTGTTTTGGATTTTCTCTTGATCTTGTTATGTAACTTCCTAAGTTTTTTCGCTTTCCTAGAAATGTATGTTGTTGTTAAACCCTAATTGTCAATCCCGATACAAAGCATTCGAATATTCTCGAGTAAGGTCTCAAACCCTATCCATTGGTGGGATACCATATTAAACAAAAATTATTTACGTTGAAGTGCAATTCATGCATTGTCGATGTCAAAGACTACTCTAAAGAATCCTCAAACCATGTGTCGTTCTCCCACCTAGGATGCGATATTTGAATGACTCAACTACATATGACAATTGGAACCTTCTTGACAATGTTTGAATTGAGTTTGGCTCTTGCTAATACATGAAGTGGGGACATTTCTATGTTTTTAGATGGGTGAGGTTAATTCTTTGTGTTAATAAAATGCTTTAGACTGTAATGATTTTTTCCATAATTATTGTGCATGATATTTAGCGATATTTAGTGAACATTGGGAGCCTTTTCTGCTAGGTTTTGTAGTAGAAGTACATGATATTGCTAGGATGTGTTAGGTTAGTGAATGAGATGAGTTTAACTTGCTTATATAAGGTTCTGAAGGTAAATTAACATGGAAAGGCTGACCCAAAGGGTGTAAATGACCTAACAAAGAATATAAAATTGAAATATCCAATGGAGGATATGTTTGTCCAAAATTGTACATGTTAACCAAAACTAGATTTCAAATCGGATCAAGTGGAGGTTTTTAATAGGGATGAGAAATATGAAAACTGAAGGTTGCATCCAAATGTGGGAGTTTTTCTTTATATTTTATGCATTTAATCCTAAAAAAATCGAAATATCAATGTGTATGAACAAACAATTCGGATAAAAAAACCTCTCAATGTATTAGACAATGCTCAAAATAATGTGTCGGTCTTAACAAGAGTTCATTGTCAAAACAACAATATTAAAAGACAAATTGCCAAATTTAAGTGACTATAATAACACCTTAACAATATTACATAATAAACTAATATTCATATTTGTACAAATCCTAATTTCAACTTAAACCATACTTAGTTGAAAATGACATTTAACTATGCTAACATCAAGAACTCGTAACAATAAAACACTCCTCTAAAAGTGTTCACTACAATTAAAGGAGGGAGGGGAAAAATACATAAACCAAACAAAACCTAAAAGGCATTTCCATCATGTTACTTTCCGAATCACATACACTACTAAAACATAAATGTGAAGAGGCATAAAAAGCATCGAAGGTAAAGTTGAAGCCTCACAAAGAAAGATTCAAGGCGTCTAATCAAGATTTAAGTTTTCCGAGGTATGTGCATAAAAAAATAAACTAGCAATCGTACGTGAAGTGTACGATGGAAACGCCAAAAGCTATCGTGCGAGGAAGTCAAAGTGGAGGGAGAGAACAATGCGAGAGGAAAATGGGCGAAGAAGGGGTATGAGGGCGGAGACGTGTAAAGGTGGGGAAATCTAAATTGGGGAAGCAATCTGAAACTTTACACAAGACTAACTGAACACAAGGTTGTTAAGCATTTGTAGGTGAAAAGGTATGTTGTGCTAGATGAGAATGCACTGTGTACTTCCTCTAGCACTTTGCAAGCATGCTTTTAGTTGTAAGCTCGAGTAATTGTATGGGACGAGCAGATATATGTCATTTTTTTAATTGTTGGGAGAAGGAATAAGTAAGAATTATGGTGGGAGCTGAATGTGGGTGTCATAGAGCGCCCCTGCTTTCCAATTAGCAGGAATTACGTTAGCAACCTTTACCCATTCGAAGCCAGCCCTGTGGTAACCTACCAGGAAGAAGCGCACCCCAAGAGCGACATTTGGAGGGCTTAACGCCTTTGGTCGTAATTGTCATCGGATGGTAGACAATAGTGCATGAATTAATGCTCCTAGAGCAATCGACACATGGAGCTTGGATTGAGTAGCTCAACATTTTTTTGTATCGTGTTGCTACCGTCCTTTTAATTCGTCAAACCATAAACAACACTTCCAACTCTTCACCATTGTATTTGGTTGAAATGCATTTTTATTTGGTTGAAATGCCTTATAGTTTGAGGATGCCACTGTGTGTAAGCCCACGCTTTCCCTATGGCCATCAAGTAATTTTTATTTTTAATTTATCTCGTGGATTTATTACAACGTATCCAAAGATGTCCCAGCTTGAAAAACTACATTTTCTCGAATCATTTTCACTTTACCCAATAATTACTTTGCAGCAAATAAAATGAAAAATAATTTATTCTGATGATGGGATCTTATATACGAATAATTTCATGATAGATCTATTCAATAAGATATTACACTTTCAGACACATTTTTTTAAACACCAACAAACAACTGACAAACGAGCCACCACATGGATTAAAAGAAAGGATGAATTTGCACCACCACATGGATTGGAGGCAAGAATGAGATTTGATTGCCACCTTGTTAACTAAAAATCAATGACCGCTTTAAAATTATTTGTTACTTTCACTTAAACTTTAGCTACCATAAGTTATTTTCAAATTAAAGTTAGCTACATATAATTGAAAACATATAATGAGACGTTGATAATAATATTCTACAATAACATATTATTATTAAAATAATTTTTATGTTGATAGTTGTGTTCTAAATTAAAATGATATTGAGTCAATTTAGACACATTCTATAGCATCCAATTAACTATGTGTCTCAATTTTAAGGTCATTAAAGGATTTGATCTCGATTGCTAAAACGGTCAATGTATGTTAGTTACATCGGGAAGCACACACCTTCGCATGGTCCAACCTAACCGCTACTTTTACCTCACAAGTGTTTCGTGATTTTTTATTGACCGTAATGAATGTTTTGAGAAACATTCAGATTGCCAAGGTTCTTAGGTATCAAACATTTCCGAATAGGTAGCACATGCTTGTATTGTTCATTAACTAAAGACTTAAGGGAAGTTACAATTTATGGAACGAGACCTCCGTATGGTCGTAGTCAAGTGAAAATACATCAAATTCAGTCTTCTCGTGATGTAGACGCATTGACATATAATAATATACAAAATATGTAAAGGTGCCCATTGTCATGAAGATCACCCTCAAAATTCCATCCCGCTTGAAATGTTTGGAAGCTCGACCTAAAAACATGTTGGTGATTCAATGCACATCAAATTTTGGTGCTCCAATTTTGAGAGCCATCATAACTTAACTACTCAAATAAATTTATGGTTGCCGATTTAGGTGAAACATGACATTCTAAGGAAACTTGTAGATTTCTCATAACAAGGTAGATTTCTCATAACCACCTTCATTCCTATTTCAAGTTGGTAAAGTTTTTGGTCAAACAAGGTAGATTTCTCATAACAATCATCAATATAGCTCGTAACATCCTCCGAATGTATACCATGGTTTCAAATATATACAAAATCCATGACATAGAAATATGCCTCCAAGAATTTCCATTTGTGAGGGACATCTAAGGGTTTCCTTTGGGTATGGACAACATGGATTCAAGTTTCCTTAGAATGTTGTAACGCCCGCTAAAATGCCCGCAAGAGACTCAAGAACAACCTAGGTTTAGTTAGAAAAATTATGGAATAATTTTTTTTTGAAATGTGTGCCCGCATACAGGCTCGAAACTACAATTGTCACGATAATGTTTCAAGGTCAATGATATTTAATAATTAATAATTTCCCATTTTAACTAATTATTAAGTCCGCATTAAAACAAATAAGTACATTTAGTCCAACCAAGATTTAGTTCACTCTAAGTGTTAATTTAATAAACAATTAAATTCCTACTATAGTTAAATATTCCACAAATAAATAAATAACAAGGTCCATTTTACATGAGGTTAGAATAAACATCCCCTTACCTCATAAAGTGACCCTTTAAAAGTCAACTCATGCTTTAAAATTTAGATATTTAAATAAAAAGGTAATTTCCCACTCATCCATTCTCCACCTACTTTTTGTAGGGGTGATTCTCATCCCTTGGATGGATTCAATCTAGGCCCTTGATGTGGAAAAAGGGTACCCAACCCTAAACATCCTTATGAAGCTTCCTTTCTCATCTCATTTGATTCATTCTTTTTCTTTGTTTTTGCAGGTTGATGGAGGAGGAAAGGAAGCCATTGGAGGTCACTCAAGCTTTTGTAAAGGCTTGCAATTTTCCTTGTTTCGTATTTTGTGCATACCCTCATCTAGGGTTTCAAAGGATGTATTTATATTATTTTACTCATATTTTTGTTATATTTACCCAAATGGGTATATGGGTATTTTCCATTTTATTGACATAGTTAAGATCTGATATGTGTTATCATTTAGGTAAGTGAAGACATATATCTAAAAATATATATATATATACACACACACATAGTCTAGCTGTGGCTTAACCTTTATACAACAGACTTTTTAAAAAAAATGAGCAAACAAAATTTACAATTATTTAGTTGAAATGCTTTCCAAAGTTTGTTGGGGGTTGGGGGGAGGGACGTCGCCCAAACCCCCATCCCATTGATAATGGGGTGGGGTCGGGTTGGGGTCAGCGACCTTCCCCAACCCTTTCCCCATTCTCCCAATTAAAACAGGCCGTAGCCTTTTTGGGGTTTAATCCCAAGCATTATACTTTTTAAGTTTATTTTGCATTGGGTACTTTATTTCCCCTTCTTTTTTTTTATTTACTCTTTTATATTTATACTTCCCTTTTTCCACGTTTCCTTTTCTTTTCCTTTTTTTTTTTTTTTTTTTTTTTTTTTTAAAAGTAATATTTATAAACTTAAATAAATAAATATATATATATATATAATAAGAATATGAATAATATTAATCTTAATGTTATTGTCATTAACTATTAGTATTTGTATTATTAATATGACCAACTAACTAAAATCTTATATTATATATATATTATATATATATATATATATATATATATATATATATATCTTTTAAGTTTGGTAGTAATGGTTTGTGGAGTAAAATTAATCTTGTTTCATTTTTTAATTTATAATAATTTGATCATCACTTTATACAATCAAAAGAGGCTAAGGTTCAAAGGTAACCATTTTTATTTTTATTTTTATTTTTTTCCATTTGTTTAATGAAGGAAAATAGAAAGGAAATTCCATTTATTGACAAGGTAACAAGCAAACGATTTCTTCTTTTCTTTTTTTTTTTTTGGTTTGTTTTTGTCCTCTTTTAAATTTCTTCCAAAATTACATGTGAAATTTAAACCTTCTTTCAACAATGTAAGAAATTGAACAAAATAGTCTAACTTTTCCAATACATGCTTTCCAAGTAACACGATGATATGTAACTTTTCATAATACAAATTTCCTAACAATCCACAAGAGATTTTACAACAACATTTCCATTAATATATTCTAAACAAGAGCAAGAACAACACACCAAATGAAGGTTTTCATTCCACTAAAAGAGTAACAACTGTTTTTCCAATTCACCCTTTTTTATCCAAGGAATAAGGAAGAGGTTTAATAACTATCAAATGCAAGTATAATATGAAAATGCATCTTTCTTTTCTATTTGCAAACTAACTTTACCATAACATTCTTTCTTCTTTCTTTTCTTATTTGTGTCTTTCCACATGCAATGCATTATCAAAAACAACTATTTGAATACAACTTCCCTTCACAAATTCATTACAATGTCCTCCACTTGATGTGGGAAACCATCCTAAAATTGTAGATAAATAATGAACTACATTATTACAATTTCTTCCACTCTAGGTGGGTAAAAATACAAGAAGTTTCACATGGCCATCAACAAGACTCCAATACCCCAAACACCAACATGGTAGCTCCTCCAAAAGTTTGCTTGATTCACAACAAAATAGGGGTAGAGGCAACACTCTCCACCCAACCAAGATACCCAATGGAGAGGAGAATCCATCCTCTCCATTGGCCCCCGAGCCCCAACCACATCACAATGGGAAAAGATCTCAACTCATGGCAACTACTAGCTTCCACACTACTTAACAAATCACTTCACATTCATTCCATTTTCACACAAACACAATAACAACTCAACAAGAAGAAAACAATCAAAACAACAATATAACAAGGCTTATTAAGAAATCCAAAAGAATAAGACCTATAGGGAGGCCACTTATGCCTCCCAGTCTGGCAAAAACACAATACCCCTAACAAATCTTATGCCTCCCCTCAAGTACCCCTTATCTCTTCATCCACTCTTATGCCTCCTCAACTCTTATGGTTCCTCAAAGTAAGAACAAGATGAAAATGCAAGCATTTCTCATACTAGGTGGGCACCCAACCCAAAATCCCTCCTCAAGAAAATGATCTCTTATGCCTCCCTCAAATAAACTCCCATAGTCTCCTCCCACTCCCAAATCATTCTACCCATACCCAACAAGAATTTCAAAGAAACAATAACATTAACCACAACATATACACACATACATATAACAATAAAATAATATAAACAAAGGTGAACCTCCTACCTTTCCATAGTAGAGAGCTTGTTCCAAGTATGAAGTTTCAAACCCTTCAAAGATCAAGCAAGCATCCACAAGCTCCAAAATTCCACAAACTCCTCCAAAATCCTCTACTCTCCAAAATACAAGAGACTAAAAATGAACATGTAACCCCAAAACAAGCAAAAGGATTCCATAAATAGAGAAAAGAGAGGGAGGGATGATGTGGCTCCAAGTAGGATGCCACCTCATTTTCCCTCCACTCCACATCACTTGGTCAACCTCATATTCCAATGCACCATTAATGAGTGGTTGGAGGAATGACAAGCACCTTACACACTCCATCTAAGCCCACTCCCCCAAAGGACAAAATTAAATTTTGAAAGAAAGTGCAATTAATATTTTACCTTTTCATCCCCCAAAACACCTAAAAGACCCTAAATTTGACCTCACAACCCATAAGTAGGGTTGGCATGGGCTTTTAAGAGGTGTGGGACAAGTTTGACTTGTCCCACAAGCTTCCAAATTTGGCCTCTAAGGCAAAATTCGAATTTCCCATGTGGGGTAGAGTGTGCTACACTCAAAATTCAAACACACATCGCTCAACACAAAATCCAAAGTAAATCAAGCCTAATAAATGAACTCCCTTTTGGTCACATCTTTTAATTAGTTTAAAACAAATTCAAATTAACTTAATTAAGAAACTACAACCCTTGACTAAAAAAATGGTAAGCACAATTCCAAGAATCTAAATAATAAACCAAGTAAAAAATTCACTACTAAAAGAAAACACATACTAACATAATAGGAAGGAAAATTAATACAAAACAACACATGACCCCTAGGTCACAATTTTCTCCTAACCAAATAATTCTAACACACACACACAATTATATGTTGCCACGGTGACCCTAGTTGGCTTCTTCTCGAATTCCAATATGGTTGGTCTCCACTCCCGATATTGTTGTGAATATAATATACCGCAAAAGAGAATACCTCCTTCGGCCTCGTGGCCACATTAAAACAATCATTCCAAAATATGCAATATAAATCTAAAATCAACTATATATGAATTATTATCATCTATGCAAATACGATATCACTTACAATTTATAAAGCACATTTCATTCATGTCAAAATGATCATCACATTAATCCAATTATCAAGATCTACTCAAATATGACTTAAACATATCACATGTCGAATTACGGATAAATAACCATGTCAAAAGTGTATCAATATCAACAACAAAAGTCTCCAGTAGTCCATATGCATCATATAAGAATCAAATCAATAACAGTCAAGATCTCATATCTACTAACATGCTATATCAAAAACTATAATATATCCATAAGTGCATATGACAATATCGAAAAATAATAATCAAAAGGTGTCGAAGGAAAGTGAGCACTACATCCCCCTCCTCTTAGATTCGACTTCCTCCTGGAAGTTGCTGGAAAAGGTGTGGAAACTATCCTCGTAGCAAAGTAGCATCCTCCCAAGTAGTTGAAATCTCGTCATATCTATCCCATTAGACCCAACTGATCAATCTCTCTGCCGCGAAGGCCTAGGGTCCTCGGCTCAGAATGCATACGGCTCCACCATCACCTCCGCCCCGATCCTCGCACCTACAATGTGGTCCAATCTAGCACGTGAGAAGGATCAAAAATATATCTCCTAAGCACATAAATATGAAACACATCATGGACCCGAGTCAAGCTAGGTCACAATGCTAGACGATAGGCCAAGGGACCGAGGCGCTCCAAGATCTCAAAGGGACCCACAAACCTAGGAGCAAGCTTAGAACCTTTTCTCAGAATCGGATAGGGCTTTTATGTGGTCTCGACACGAAGAAACACCTTCGTGCCCACCTCAAAACTTTGACATGTCCTACGTTGGTCCGCATACTTCTTCCTCGTCTATCATCCGCGCCTCCGCAATCTCCGCACGATCAAGGTAACTGGCTGCTCCATATCCTGCTAATAATGCTAGACCAAGGAAACCCCGTCCTCAATCCTATCCCAACTAAGAGGTGTCTCGCACTCTCGCCATATAATGCCTAAAAAGGAGCCATGCCTATTGAACTCTGGAAACCATTATTGTAGACAAACTCCACCAAATACATATACTCCTCCCATCTCGACCGGTGATCCATAACGTACATCCTAAGCATGTCCTCCCAGATCTCGATTCACCCTCTCGATCTGTCCATCTGCTTTACAGGTGATATGTTGTTCTAAAATTGATCCTCGTCTTGAGAGCATACTTTGCATGGTGGTCCGAAAATGGGAGGTGTACAAAGGGTCACGATCACAAATGATCTTCTCATGAATCCCATGCAATCGACAATCTCATCAAGATATACTCGTGCCACTGCACTAGTTGTATAGGTGGTCTTCACTGGAGAAAAATGAGCCACTTTCGTCAATTTATTCACCGTGACCATGATGGCATCATGGTGGTATCTCGACGTAGGTAACGCAACAATGAATTCCATGGAAATGGTGTCCCACTTCGACTCCTATGGTGTGAGGATAGAGAAGGCCACTAGATGGTGATGCTCGGCCTTCACCCTCTGACACTCTAAATAGCGTGACACAAACAAAGCCACGTCTCTCCGAAGTCCTCTCCAAAAATACAACTGTCTCAAGGTGGCGTGCATCTTCTTCACCCCAGGATGGGCTGAATAAGGTGCACGATGGGCCTCTGTCAAAATGTCCCGTCTCAAGCCTCCATCTCTAGGAACATATATCCGACCTCTCGTGTCTGAGAAGACCATCTACCTCTAATGAAAATCCATCAAATCTCCCCTCAATGGGTCTCTGAGACTCAATCTCTCCTCTGGCTGCAAGGTAGAAACTATCCTCAAGAAGTTCTTTCGCAAGATCCTACTCCGCAAATCGTGGCCGCCGAGGTGGCCATAGCCACATGTCTCCGTCGAACTCAACGCGTCTCTACAACCACATTCTCCTTCCATTCACATGCTCTATCTCCATGTCATACTCAAAAAGTAACTCCATCCAACGCCAATAGGCCGGCTGACGAGCATTGAGATTGGGCTGCGTGAAGAGGTGGCGAAGACTTAAGTGATCAGTCCTAAGTGTAAATCTCGGCCCAAGAAAATGTCTCCACCGCACTAAAACATGTACAATCACGCAAGCTCAAGATCATGAGTCGGATAATTGAGCTCATAATCTTTGAGTTTGCAGGACTCAAAGGTAACTACTCTACGGAAAATGGAGCAGACGGTTTGGAGTGATGCACGCGTCGATACGACATGTCGAGCCCATCGGGCTTTCTAACTTAGTTGACGCCTATCGGCGTAATTATCACCGCAGATTTTTAATAATTTTAAAGTACTTGCTTACAATATAGATTAAATTAAAACCAAAAATGGATTTATTTATTTTAACTATTTTAACATATATCAATATAATTACATATGTTGTCCGAGTAAACATTGTGACCATATTTGAAATCCTCATGTTCTCGAGAGACTGGGATGTCAAAATTTCCCAAGTATTTTAGGGCTAATACCTTCAAATATGTGTAAATGGCCGTCGCACTAAAGTTTAATGTTTGGACCACGCAGTTGGAAACGTGGTGGCTATCCCTCGGTGTAGGTTTGCAGGTCAACGCAAACCTCACGTGGTATCCCTTATGGGTGAGGGCTATTCTCCTCACAAATTACACCACATACATAAAGCCAAACATAAAGTGCACCATGGCGACTATCACGTCCATCTGTGTCACGTGGCGTGCGGTTCAATAATTAGTTTTTTTTTTGCGATTTTGGTTGAAAACAACACTGTTGAAAAACATAGCTTGTGATTGATGCATGTTCCTACCAACCCATCTAGCGGTTGCCACATGCAACTTATTATTTGACTGTTGACGCGCAAGTCCCACCCATGCATGGGCATGCATGTCTCTATGGTTTGTTTAATGGGTAGTTTTATGTATGTTAGTGCATTCTATGGGAGAATAACCTCCCAATCCCTCGTAGATTGGCAGTCAATACGAACCTGCATAAAAGATTGACCATTCCGGTCAGATTTACACTCCCACAACCTCCATGTTCCATTTCTTGTGCCCCAGTCCCACCATTTTATTACGCGCTCACATTTAATACCTATATTTTTATTAAGAAAATGCAAATTGTAATTTGACGGAATAAATAACACCATATTCCAGAAATTTTTTGCCTACTGTTATACGGCTGGAAGCAGGCGGCGGGAAAATTTTCGAACTGCGAAATTGCGTTATACTGCAGAACTAAAAAACAAATCGCTAGATGCTTAAATAGGAATCATGCCGGCCGCACCGTCCTCCAACCCAAATAAACAGCTTGTTCGATACCTCCAACGTCCACCTTCCGCCTCACTTTTTATTCAAATTGTGAACACCTCCATTTCACTAGCAGAAGCACAACCAGAAACCATCAATGGCGGCTGCGCAGAAAGTTTATCCCATCAACAACGACGAAGAAAAGGCCACCGACCAACATGAACGCAAACTGAGCGATATCTCTGAGAAAGGTGAATCTGCCTCTTATAATTCCGGGCATATTATACACTTTCGATTTCCCAGAGATATAGTGATTCCCACACGGAAGTGCGTTGTGGCTCCCAGATATGAATCCCGCCCTCCCGAGCGCCGCCGCAATTTCTGTTGCCGCTGTCTCCTCTGGTCATTTTGCGTCTTCCTCCTCCTCATTGTAATGATAGCAATCGCCGCCGCCATTCTTTACGCCGTCATTCAGCCCAGGGTTCCGAAAATCTCAGTAGAGACCATTCAAATCACCAGCTTCGCCGTCGGCACAGATTCCACGGTCTCTTCGCAGTTCGTGCTGGGGGTGAGAGCGAGGAATTCGAATAAAAAGATGGGCATACATTACTTGGACGACAGCTATCTTGCGGTTTTCTACACCGGCACGGAGCTCTGCACGGGAAACTGCAGGCGTTTTACCAGGGGCACAAGAACACTACTAATGTAGACATTACCTTCGCTGGTAGAAACGTTCAGGTTACCGATGATTTTGTTACGTCGTTGAATGCCGAGCAGCAGCAGGGAAAAATTCCTTTGCGTTTGATGTTGGATGTTCCTGTGAAGCTCAGGTTGGGCAAGTTGAAAACGCCAAAGATTTCCTATCGCGTCCGCTGCGATATAGTGGTGGACAAACTAACACCCAACACCACTGTGAATATTATCGAGAACAAATGCAAAGCTTAAGCTTTGAGCGGATGGAGTAAATATGTTTGCTGTTTTAAATAAATGAAAGTTGGTTTTTTTCTATTTTATCTTGTACTTGTAGTAGTTTATGGATGAACGGTTGAGCACCATTTGAAGGGCAAAGTCGAAAATTTGACATCATGAATTTATTTGATGGTCACATGCAGTGTTGGATTTTGCAAGGCTTTAGACTTAGTCATTTTAAATATATATATATATATATATAATTAACTAAATTCTCAAATTAAATATTACAATAAATACTATGAATTTGTGAGATTTGTGACAGTTAATACCAAAAAAAAAAGGAATTTTTGGAATTAAAATAGTAAAAGTATCTTAATATATTACTAGCAAAAGCACCCACATGTGTTTGTGGAAGGTCCAATTGGCACATGCCCAATGTTTAGATAACAAAATTAATAATATCAGTCATTTGATCCACTCGGGAAGTTGTTTGGCTGACATATAGCCCACTAGGGGTTAATTATGTCTCAACATGGATAGTCAAATAGTTGAACTTTGTAATTTTATTTGTTTACTTCAAATATAGATGCCGACATTCTATATTTAAATTAGTGCCTAAGGTAATCATCCCAGCTTTAACTTGTAAAACAATAAAGAATGAAAAAAACACACACACACACACACACACACACACATATATATATATATATTACATTTGTTTGGTCCACTACACATAGTAATAGGTACTTTAAAAAGAGGGACATAAACCCGTCAAGCATTGACAATTGTACCACCATTGTGGTGCAAGATTTGGCCATTATATAAGATGCATCTTGGGATGCCAGAAAACATAAGAGATGACAACCTCAAAGGGTTGGCCTAGCCTCTGCATGTGAATGCTCTCACTTGATTTCCCCTTTTCCACCTTCTCGATGAAGGTATCATAGGTGTCAGATTGGTCCGGATGCAACTCCATTCACTCTAACTCCCCTCATAACTAGGTGCACATCGAACCCCTCAGTGAAAGCTATGATGGCTCCCTTTGTGCTACAATAATCCAATAATTTTGCTTCCCCTTTGTATGCGACTATGGAGGTTTTGTTTATGAGTCAACTTCCTTTCGCACGAAAACAAAATAGATTATTCTTTTTCCTCTTAAATACTGAAGACACATATTGATATGGAGTTTTTCTACCCTATCTTCATGTGTTTGAGAGAGTGGAGGGTCAAAAAAAAGAGAAAATATGTTACTCACGAAGGTTCTCTCCAATTTCTGGGGTTATCTCCTCAATGCTTTCCTTCTAAAATTGTTTGGCTTCCTTATTCACCAAAATGTCAATTCGAATTAAAATTATGGACGACGCAGATCTACCATGCACTTACAGACGATCATCGAAGCCAACATCGGCCAAGTAGGCAATCAGATTTTCCTTCCCGCATTATGTTACATATAGCATCTAGTGTTTCTTCTTTATCTCTCTCTTAAGTTTCTCTCTTGTACACAAAGGAACATATGTGCCTTGAAAAGAATAAAAGCATCTTCAAAGCAACTTTGTTATTAGAGCTACTCTACCTTGTAGTTTCCACTGAAATTATTATTTTTATTTTGTTCATATGTTATTTCTTAATCAAAGTGACAGCTTTAAGAAAATGAAAAATAGTCTCGTATAATTTTGCCATATTGCCTACCAAATTGTAAGTTGTAGAGAAGAATTATGGACAAGGCTACATTTCATGTTCTACACCAAGATGTTGCTTTTGAACCTATTCTTGAGAATCACCTCTTTTTATATTTTCAACCACGTTGTTCATTTCCACGATCTTGAATGATATGCATTACAAATTGTAGGAATTGTGTGCTTCTATTAAGCAAGCAACATTTTACTTGGTTTATATTTCACCATGCATACCCATCCAAAAAGAGAGGTCGTGGCTGGAAATGGTGAAAAATTGAAGTGGAGGAGACACTGGTGGAAAGCGAGAGAGGAGACAAACAATTAGATCTTGGATCATGTTGAATATGAAGAGATTCGAAAGTGCTGCAGAGGAAGAAAAATTTCATATATGCAAAAATAAATATAAAAATATTAAGGAGACAATGACAATGAGTAAACAACATTTACAAAGAAAGTTAACTTTAGAAAGGCATATCAGCCAATTAATAAAATATAAACACTTTGATATCTCGTAGTCATATTTACCCTTATCACAAAAGAAAGGTACCCCATGCGTTTCGGCCTATCACCCAACAGATGTTAGGCGCTCACCCGAGGCACATGCGGGTGCCGAGTCTCTCTTTTATGTGAGTTTAGTGTGAAATATCATCATCTATGATTTTGTGCTTAAGAGATTCAAATGGAGTAAAGACATTCAAGAACCATAGAGCTCGAACAGCCTCTAGATCCTTGCAATCATTATAGACAAAGAGTACTTAACACATTATATAACTTGTACCATAACAAAAGAAGTATACAAGAATTAATACTTAGCATAAACATAAATGAAAGAGAACCTATGAGAAAGACGTGTGCATCGAATCATTGATATTCATATTCATATAACCGGTAACCTCATTACATCCATGGAGCCATTACTGAGAATGTCACGGAGAAATAGACTCATCATGCTTTAGAATGGACTAAAGTAGCTAGGCTATCAAAAGAAAAATTGTAATCCCTATACCCATAATACATTCTTTCCCAAATACCATTATCCACTAACAAATTTTTTTGCATTATTTATGCAGAGCTCGCCCTCTTTTTTTCTCCCTTTGTTTACTCTGTAGGTGCTTGTATTTATAGCCTTTATGGGCTACCAACTCATCCTCCAAAGCACCTCGAGATCCGATGCCAAGTGTCCAATGTGGTCCTCCATGCGAACATGCTCTCCTGCACTGAGCTTTCCACTTTTCACCATGATGTGATTCTAGAAGCTTCTACCGCAGCATGCTCATTCCTGGCTCAACCTATCACCAAGTGGCACCTTATCCACACAAAGATGCGCATCGGTCATGCTTTTCACGTGTTCTGTCCTAAAATCCCAATTTGGCTAATTCCCTGCACCCTTGGTTCTCCGTCCGCGTGCGTCATGGGCTTCTTTAAACCCTTTTCTTAAACCTTGCCATGTGCGCTTTATCCTCGCGCACCTCTCTTCAATTAGGACTCAAGCGTGCATACACGCCTTTTTTACTTAGCCAACATTCTAGGGGCCCAACATCACCCCACACTATGCCTGTTCTTTGTCTATGGGAACACTTCTCTAGTGAAAGAAAGAATACAATAGGCTTACACTTGGAAAAATAATAAGGGGATGAAAGAATGGGAGAAGAAGAAATAATGGGAGAATGAAGGAATCATTACAACAAGCTAGGAAAATCCTTTTGCAAGTCAGCCTCCAACTTGTTCCAGGCATCGACTTCTTCTTGCACTCTCTAACAGAGGTCACTAACCAGGGCGCTCACCTCCCCAAAATTTATCCCATCTCCTTGCACGCTCATGGTATCAATGATTTTCTCCAACTCCTTGCCTATATCCTCCAGCACGTCCATTCTTCGTGTAATACATGGATATAGTTCCTTCAACTGTTTTTGATTGAACCCCTTAAGGTTTTAATGGCTTCATATTTCCTCTCGACCTCGGTAAGGATTTTATCCCTTTCCTTCCCTATTTCCCTTGTTCTTCTCCTGGAAATCCATGAGTTCTACTTCATGAGTGGTGACCAAGGTGATCGCCGCTTTGTCTCTATCTCGTGCAATTGTCGTACATGGCCTCAGCAGTCCAAGAAGTAGCCCTTACATCAGCAAGAACCTTGTTAACTACGATCTTCAACTTATCCTCTTTATCTAGGTGCGCGGAAACTACTTCTTCAGATTCTGTGGCTAGCCGTTGGCTTTCCATGGTGAGGATCCTTGTTAAATCCTCCAGAATCCAAAGGTAGATCCATACTTTTGCGCAGGTGATGATAGGTCCAGATGCTACAATACTATAGCCTCATTGATAGATTCCACCTTCTTGTACACAACGTATACCTTAGCCTTTTCATCCTTCAATTCACGCTGCCACTGGGTGCTAATCAAATTCACCTGGCTTAGCTCCTTTGTCATTGCAGCTAGCTCTTCCTCTTTCCTCTTTAGATCCCCTTCAAGATCTCGACCCTATCATTCCATCGAAGAGTATGGCTTTGATCTCAATAGAGACTTTGTTGAGCATGTTACATAGTTTTTCATCTCGAGATTTGTTGGGTATCCACCATTGGGTTGTCTTCTCTTGGTCCTGGAAATGTTATTATTGCCCCATGGCTTACCTCAAACTCGAATCATCAAGGTGGGACTCTATAGCACATGAGAACATCATCCTTGTTTGTGGATATGTAGCCTCCCTGTCAAAAGATGACATTGCTACAAACTCCTCTACTGAAATGGTACTTTGGAACCGCACGCGGAACACTTTCTTGGGGTCATCAATATAACCCATCTTCGGCCTCTCCCCTCTACATGCCTTCCTCCCGTGTGTGTGTACCCTTATGTACACTTACAATCAAAATGGGGCCTCAAGTTCTTTCATGTTCCTCTTCTCCACTCTCCTTCTTCTCCTTGTTCAACACTGGCTCAGCGTTGTGTTCCAATTTTCCTCCACCATGGTCTCAATATTCTTGGTCTCTTATCCTACTACCACCTTGGTTGGTCATTTTTTGCGAACTTGGAGACTCATGCTTCGTGTGCTAGCTTCCTCACCTTTTCCCATGTCCCGGTGCCTTCTCCTACCTAGCTATCCTCGCACCATATAAAAAGGAACCCTGTTCTTCTTCTCCACCTTCCTCCTCTGAATCATGTATATTGAAGACAGTGGTCCTCGATCCTTCCCGGGGTCCTCTTCCCCACTTACTTCTTCTCCACTCTCATCCTCTTCGCTCTCATCTTTTTCTCTTATGTACTTGTCCAAACTCTCAGTCTCTTCTGAGACGGTCTCTTCTTCTACCCTCTAGCTTCTTCCTAACCGGAGATTCTAGTGTAGGTGACTCCATTTCTTCCTCTCTTGATGACTCCTTATCTGATGGATTTTCTGGCTCTGAGTCTTCTCTTTTACTATGGGCTTCTTCTTACGTGTGTACATACTGGTTCTGGCACTTGTCCTAGGGAACCTATTGTCTGTGTATCCACCACACTTGGTATTTTCTTTTCTGGCTCTTTTTCCTCCTGTTTGGGTGCGGGTCTCTTCCTACCAGTTGGATCCTAAGGTATAGATACCTCATTCTCTAGATATGTGCCCTTCTCAAACTTGGGTCTTATGTGAATGTACACGCGTGCCGTGGATCCTTCTGCAATGGGCAGAGTCATGGGCCTTGTCATTTGAACTTCATGCAACACGTACCACTCAACATATGTGTGCTGAGGTACACCAACTCTTTGTGCATTTCCCTCGGTGCTGGTCCGGGATCGCCAAGGTACAACTTAAACTTCTTGGACTCCCTAAACCTGATTTACTCCTACTTGGAAGTATTGAGCTATGAAGGCAAAGGGGAGCTTGCACCATGGGCTCCATGTCTCATCTGACAATTTGAATCTTCCTAGGTAGAAATGCTTTGGTACATAAAAAAATTTCTTCTCCCCTAGTGGCTACTGGCAGTTGTTCGAGAATTCTCCATTCCACCCCAAACGTGTTCCTTAGGCATGTATACCATTTTTCCAAGCGCGCCTTGTGCACAGTTGTCATGGTGTCACAAGCATATTTCTCAAACCTCTTTGCGAGTGAGGGGTCTTCAGGAGGTACTCCCACATGAACTTTTCAATGCATCCGTACCCCGATCTCTAAAAACACAATGGTTAATAGGACATTGCCAAAAAGGATCCTATCGCCTTCCTTCGTGTAGCTAACAATCTCATCTGTGATGAATGTGGACAAGTTGTAGATGGTGCCCTCTAAAATTTTCCTGTAAACATTCAACCATGGCTTATTAACTGGGTCCACCTCTCGTTGCCATTTAACTTTGACACTGTGTGCATAGACATCTTCATTACCAGATCCTTAATGTCTCGACATCATAATACCTTGACCCCTTCTTGTATGCATAAGTGGCAATAGTTTCCTTAATCACTTCTTTTTTGGTCAAGTCATCCTCCAAACCATCTCCTTCACAGATGAGGCCTGTGAAATGTGAAATGAGCTGAGGGGTTATGCGCATCTCAAGCGTCTGCAAAGTGGAAGTAATCCTCATGCACGTGTGACATTAGCCATTGATATAAGTGCTCAGGTTTCCTGAAGTAGGGAAACTCAAAGAGTTTTAATAACCCTTCCTTATCCAACTTAACCTTCACATCATCATTATAAACGGAAAACTCTCTCGGTGTCCTTTTGTTTTTGGGGGCACTAACTCCAGCGCCATCTCCTTCTCGATTGTACTTGTCTCGATGATTGTAGTCATTCGAAGACATGTTCCTCGATGGAACTCCCACTCCTTCCCCAACAACACTCCATCAAGGTACTGCATTTCTACATACCACTCCTCATTTGTGCGTCGTCAATTTCTTGTTGCTTACCCTTTCCCTTTCCTTGCCCTTCTTGGGTGCCATTCTCCGTGTCTACTTCAATCGCTTCGTGTTACTTTGTTCTTATGTTGTCTCCAACCTTAGATCTCGAACTTGTGAATAAATTTCCTTAACCCTTAGCCCTAGTTTTTCAAACCCTAACTGGGATACTCCTTTCACAAGATGGCGCCTTCTCCCACTTTTCCTACACCCATGAAATCCTTTCCTCCTGGTTTGCAAATCCGAACTAGTTACTCATGCTTCAATTTCTCCAAACGTTTCTTCACATGGATCAATTTTTTGGAAGCCCTAGTTTGCAAAGGTGCAAAAGTGCTTCTTTCTCTTTATACGCAAAGTTAATAATGAAGTTCCCCGACCCCTTTATTTATAGATTTTCCATTTTTAAGTATTAAGTTCTCCTTCACCTACCACCATACTTTTAACATTTAATACATATTTTTCAAACAAATCCCGACTTCAGCGCTTTCCCTCACACATCCAAACTTGTGCAGACAATCCTCCAACCTTATGGCATGCAACCAATCCAACATGACAAGAGACTCTTGCACGTGCATAACCAACACCGAAGGTACTTCTTCTGTCCTAATTTTTTCTCTCACCTACCCCGTGTTGCTTATGTGCTTTTCCCTTATTTGTACATGGGATTTGAAAGTAGCTTTTATCTTGGCACCAACCATCTCTTTTCCATATTTTCTTTTGAAGCACCTCTTTCAATAGGGCCATTCAACTGGGTTTTTCAACACAAACTTCCTTGGCCTTTTAACCATGCTCTCCTTCACATTACTCCACCCCACACTAAAACAATGTGTGGTCCTCTATGCACTCAAAAATTCTCAAAAAGTAGTAATAAGGTTACTAGCACCCAAGGCGTAAAACAAAACAACAACGCGAAAGGGAAACATAAGAGAAGAAATGCATAAAGGAAAATTCTAAACTAACTAGCAAAACTGCCTTATTTACAAACACCAAGAAGACTTATTTATAATAGGGCTTCATCCTAATACAATTGAAGTGTCTAGGAAGTTTCATTCCATATAGCGCATGTAACTGGCACGCGCCCGAATCAAGGATCTATGAGATTGTGTAGGGACCTAACCAATGGACTTTCAACTTCCCAAGACGGTGCAGAAACTTAGAATCATATAGTAAGACCATCTGCCCAACCTCAAACTTCTTGTTTCTGATGTGGCGATCATGCCATGATTTTTTCTCTACTTTCTCTGTTGTTTTACTCCACCTAGTGAGTGATCGTCTCTCATCTAACTTATTTAACTCATCAATTCTCTCTTCCAGTGCTTTCCCATCAGCCAATCCTTGTGTGTGCGCTATTCGCAAAGAAGGTAACATGAATTCAACTGGAAAAATGGCTTCCGCGCCAAACACTAATTGAAATGGTGTGGCTTTGTTCAGCCTTTTATAAGTTTTCCCGTAAACCCATAATACGAGAGGATACCTTATCATCCCAATCTTGTCTTCCAAAATCACAAATTTTGGTCGGGGTATGACTTCAAGAATTTTTAAATGCTTATGTGGTCCCATTTTCTTGTGGGTGATAAGGGGTATTCTTGTGATGAGATACCATAAACTCTACTAATAGGATCCTCACGGTCTCATTTAAGAAATGTGTACCCCTATCGTTGGTTAAACTTAAAGGGCATCCATACCTTGTGATAATGTTCTCCCACAAAATCCTTGTTGTTGTGGGTCATTTGTGCAATCCTTAGTTGGGCCGCCTCTGCCCACCTTGTCAAATTGTCTATGCAAGTGATGACATAACGTGACCCAATCCTATATGCCACCGGGTGCAATAGGGCCTACAAAGTCTATTTCCCACTTCTCAAAAGGGTCCATGCTGGTACATGGCACAAAGGCATTTTATCTCTCTTTACTAGATTGCCAATGCGTGAACGACAATGGTCACACACTTTACAATAGTCTTTATCCTTTTACGGGGTTTCCCACTAGAATCCCGCCATTAATATCTTACACATGGTGGCGTCACACTGCATAATGCCCACCTACAGGTTCCTCTATGTGGTTCCTCCATGATGGCAAGGTGCTCATTCTCTAATACACACTCCGCACAAAACTTCATCACATCCCAACTTGTATAAGTCTCCACTCATCAACATGGAGGGCACAACATGTATGGTGAGTTGTTTCTTCTCTAATTCCTTCATTCCTTCCTCGTGCCACACTTCCTTTAAAAATAATTCAATCTCATCCAAATCCGAGGGCACGCGCCGCAACCTAAATAGTTGTGCATCTCGGCATTGTCTCCTCAATACTTTGTGCGCCCCCCTCGAATCAATTCTTGATAGATGATCAGGCCCACAATTACTCTTCCCATGTTTCACTATCACATGAATTCAAACTCTTGAAACAACAATACCCACCAACATATCAGCCCTTGTAGAACGGGCTTATTCACCAAATACTTTAATGCCATGTGGTTGGTGTAAAATATAAAGGGTGTTACCAGTAGATACTGCCTGAATTTGAAAAGTGCATAGATCATTGACAATGCTTCACACTTAGTCGTGGTGTAATTCTACTCTATTGGTGTCAACTTCCTACTTGCAAAACATATAAAGTGATAAAAATTCCTTCACCCTAGCCATGCAAGCACTACTCCAATGCGGTTCCTGAGGCATCTACATGGACATGGAAGGGCTTATCCTAAGAGGGAAAATGTAATATAGGCACGGTGATAAGCCTATCTTTTAATGTGTCAAACACCTTCTATTGTGCCTCTCCCCAATGGAAGGCAATTTTATATCTCGAGAAATTCTTCTAGGGCGTGGCTATCTTGGCATACCCCTTGGCGAAATTTCTGTAATAACCCATATGCCCAAGGAATCCACAGATCATGATTTGGCTGGTAGGTTCCCCAATCCCACAATAACCGCAACCTTGGCAAGATCCACTAGCAAGCCCTCCTTGCAAATGATGTGCGCCAATAAACTCCCAAAGGGTGTAGAAAATACACACTTCTTAATGTTGAGGATATCCTCAACTACCTACACCTCTCAAACATTAAACTCAAATTGTCACAATGGTCTTTTATTAGCCCATACAATGTCCAATCATCCAAATAGACCTAAAGAAACCTATGGATGATTTCTGGGCACGCTTGCACCACTATGCGTGAAAAACAGTAGGCGCATTCTTCAAACCAAAGGGCATGAATGTGTATGCAAAACTTCCCCACTCAGTGGCGAAAGTTTTCTTCCCCTGGTCTTCCTTTGCAATCCGGACTTGGTGGTAACCCAAAATCCATCCGTACAGGAATAGATTTCACACCCAGTGACTCCTTCCAAAATATTTTTAGTGAAGGGGGTTGGAAAAGGATTGATGACACAAACTACGTTCAACTCCCTATAATCCACAGATCCTAATCCGCCCATCCTTCTTGATGTTGATTACCATCGAACTTATCCATTCCAATTCTTCCACTACTTCAATGATCCCAGAAGCTATCATTTTTTCTATCTCCTCCTTAACCTTTACATATAAATTTGGATTCATTCGGTAGGGTCTCTTGCTGAATGGGCATGCACCATCTTTCAAATTTATCCTCATCTCCCCAAAGAATGATGGATGCCTTTGAGCTCATGGTACCCACGCAGAATAAATCCTCAAATTCGCTCAACAGATCTATGACCTTAGAGACTTCCTTCTCGACCGGTAATCTCCAATGATAGCCTTCTTAGGTTCCTCTTATGAGCCAATGTTAACCTTCTTTATATTTAAGGGCTCATGGTAGGTGCGCGTGAGAGTATCAAGACTATCCACTACCTCGCGTCCCTACTGAATGCTAACACACAAGGTTTTTTCTTCCTCCCCATCAATCACATACACCAACGCTCATTTCTTCTTTTCTAAACACGCGTGCATGCAAGCTATAACTCTTCTCGTTTCTTCTATTTCTTCCTTAAATACCGCCTCTAAACCTCGGTTCACCTAGTAGTTCCAATAGCCTATCTTCTACCATGGAACTATCCCCCATGGTAAGACGCTTAACAACTTGAAATTCCTTATCAATTGATGGCTTGGTACTTCGATATTCAAAAATTTGAATGAGGTCAGCTTTTAGCTCTTGCCAATTTCTTGTTTGGTAGCGTGTCTCAGAGTGTATGTACCATGCGCATGCACAACCCTATAGTGTAGAATACAACTTGTGTACCCAAAGGGATGGTGGAAAATCTTCTGTGCCTTCTCTCCAAATCCTCTCACACTCCTAGATATGGAAAGAGGTGGGCTCCTTACCATGGTAGTCCTTGATGATGATGGGCATGTTGCTTCTAGAAAATATGACAGAGAGAGAAATTCTCACCTCATGCCATTCCAAAAGGCTCTCCTGATATGTAGCCCACCACCATGCTACAGTGTAGAGAAGGACATAACTTAACATCCCTCTCCATTCCTTCTCCTCCTTCCACTGAGCTTCCATCTCCTGTAAAAAATATCAGGGAAGGCCCCTCCTGAATACTTCGGTAATTTTTTTCCTCCTGGCACCAAACCATGCTCGCCTTTGTTACTTTTGTTCCTGATACTCTCAACTTCCGTTCAATCAATTCATAAGTCCCATGTACCCAATTATCACATGCTAGGCTGGTGGTGTCACTTACTGACTGAGCATCCTCAAACTAGATAACTCTGTCGGTAGGATGTATTATCTTTAGGTCTCTCGATTGAATGCACATATATCCTATCCGAACTTCTTCTCCCAAAGGTTCGGTATAGGGCATCAACTTCCGATCAACCAGGGTATACTTGACGTGTTCCTCCTCATTTTCAAAGCCGATTTAACCCTTTATTGAACCGAAGGTCTGCATTGTTCTTGTAACACCATGGGTGCCCAAGTAGTGCTGGAAAATTGTCTTCCTTGGTGAGTGCCAAGACTTTGAAGTCCCCAGTAAACTTAGCTCCCTAGATAGTGATAGCTACATCCTTTAAGACACCGATGGGCATTGCCTTAGTCTTGTTTTCCATATACAACACATTTGAAGATGGCTGTAATGAGTCTTCCCATCTGATGCCATACATCCAAAGTTAGAACATTGACCCCGCACCTGTGTCAATGAGGATATTACTAAGGATCCATCCATCTACAATTGCATTTAGTGTGATCTCCTTGTCATAGTCAAGGTTGTGAGGGGGATGGTTTACATGCAAGACCTTCCTCTCGTGCTCTCCCCCACTCGTGGTACCTCCTCTCTCAACCATGATCCTAGCAAGGGAATAATATTCTCTTACCTTATCATTTTACATACTTCCTCGACCTCATCTAGGTCACCCTCGACACCTCGACTCTCCTTCCTTTCTCCTCCCTCCTCGACTGCTCCTTTAGACATTGGATCTCCCTTGTAAACTCCAAATGACATCCATGTTGTCTTGATATACCTCCTTTTGAAGTGTAGAGTCCTGGGTACCTTCCATGAACTACGTCCTTCCTCAAAACTAGGTTCTTCTCGCCTTGTACCTCTTTTACACGCATAGATTATTCTCTTGTTATTACCAAAACTAGCTCCAAACCTACATACCATGTTACCAAAGGGCATCCACTACGTGTCTACCTTTTAATGTTGACCATTGCGCATTACCCTTGTCTTTCCAAAGGCTACTTGATTCATGTGGTCTAACAACTATGGGAACTCCTCTTACTTGTGCTTCTTTCTGCACCGTGAGCACTGTAATGTGTCCCGGCACTCTCATTTTTAATGCTCAGTAAACCCACAGCTTGAAATAGGTTCCACATGGGAACTCGGTTCTTCCTCCCCATGGTTACCATGACCACATAATCCCCTCGAAAATCCCTTCCACGCACACCTCCATCTACGCGTTCCTTATAACGCGATCATCACCCTTGGAACTATGGCGCACCCCATGATCAATGGCCTCATGGATCGAAAGAATGAGCCTACGGTCCTTAGTATCATGGGTTGTAGAGGTGCAGATCTTACGGTAGCAAGACACATTCTTTCGAATTATGCACTATAATAAGAGGCATCTACTTACATCATGGTCCCCATGACAAATTTCATGATCTTACGCCACGACGCGTACCATCCTTTGGGGGAAATTATCCTTGACATGCCCCTATAATTCATAATTTTTGCACCATAAACCACTTGTGAGTATCATGGGTTGAGTTTATAGAAATTTTTGTTTAGCTACTTAGCCATATAGCAGTAATTTGAGTCTCCAGAACGGCTAACACTAGTATAAATACTACCAACAACCTTGGCACGTAGAGTAGCTTCCAATGCTTCACACGGGTCTTTGAAATTTTTATGATATAAATCCCTTCTAAAAGGTGTGACCAATCCTCCAACAAACCACTGAGCATGTTGTGAAGGCTCAATATCATATGATAATTTAGACAAGAGAGTTTTAAAGTGTGCATCATACTCTCACACACTCTCTACCATTCCTTGTTGAATTTCCTTCAAAGTGTTGATGCTCTTCTGCTCAAACTCAGGGATGTGGAATTTTGCCAAGAATGCATTCTTTAAAGTATTATAATCCACCACTATTTGATGAGGGTCATATTTCCTATACCAGCTATTTACACGCCCTTGCAACATGGTTGTAACTCGGCCCGACCTTCCACTCTAGGGTTGTGATACCCTTTGCGTGCCATAGCAGTTCACACTTGTGAACATGTTCCACAACATCCTCAATACCTCTATAATAGGGAAAATGTAATGACATCCGAAAGAAGACTTGAGGGGGTGGCGAGGCCCTTGTCTTCCCAAGCCGCACCCTTGGTTTCTCTCCAAGTGTTTCCTCCGCCACCAAATCCACTAGGTCCACCACGTGTCCTATGCCTCCCGAGCCACTAGAACCACTAGGTCCACTAGGTCCTCTACCCCCTGACCCACCAAGTCCTGTAGTAGTCATGCCAAGTGTCCCCATAGTTCCACCGAATCAAGTGCGTCCATGGTCTCGTGATAGTGCCCCACTACCACTATTGTACCCCGCGCCACTCGAGACGTGAGACCAAGGATTGTATCGGCTCATTGTCCAAAGACTCCTCCAAATACTGGAATATGTGTAGCCATAGAAATGGGAACAAAAAAATTATACGTCCTGAGCCATGATTTGTGACTTCCACTAATATAAACTTGGTCAATGATACTCCTTCCTGGTTCTAGAAAACCAAGTGCTAGGATTTGGTCACTACATGGGTTTAGATATGTGCCAATGACTATTCTTTCTCCATGCAACGAACTCTCACCAGAAGCTAAAGGGGTCTCTCTTACGTGCTTTCCAAGATGGGGTAGCACAGACTGCTCAGGTTCCATGTCCTCTGCGTGAACCTCGACTCCTTCCCGCAACGTCTACCTCTATAGATCCATCACACTTGTAGCCTCGTGTCATCTAAAAATCTCCCTTTCACGTGCTTCACTATACTTGAGCCGTCTCTCCTCCCTTTCCTTTTCCATCATAATATCTGCCATCTTCCTCCACCCTAGCTACCTCGCCCGGGTGCTCGTAATGGTCTAGCCGTCCATTAGAAATGCCTCAAACCCAAAGTAACAACCAGGATCTTCATTCCCAAAGGGATAACACACGAAAATGATCCTCTCGGCTCTCATAAAAACTCAAACTTAGCAACCTCACGGACAAGAATATGTGGAAATGGTGTACTCCAAAGTGTAGCTAGACAAGACTCCTTTCCACCAATGATCCATAAAGCACAGTCCACGTCGATCTGCATCCTACACCTGCGGTAATCTTCTTGGGTCCACACATGTGATCCTTAATGCCAACTTGATCTTGACGCATATGCCGAGAGCCATTCATACATACAGCTCTACTGGGAAACAACAAAAAAATGTTTCATATAGATCATGGTAGAGGTTCTCTTCTACCCATTTACGTGTATCAAACTCAGGTCCAATGCTCAATCTCTCGAAAATAAATCCTCCATGCTCTTGACACATGATTCAACATTTTCTAAAGTTAACCGCTCTGTCATTGCTCACTACACATATCATGTTGTATGCTATTTCCCACTATAACTTTGAAAAGAGGTCCCCACAACGGAACCAAGATGTAGTAATTTTTACACTTATCACAAAGAAAGGTACCCCATGCACATTGACCTATCACCCAACGGATGTTGGAGCTCACCCGAGGCACGCGTGAGGTGCCGAGTCTCTCTTTTTTTGCGAGTCTAGTGGGAAATATCATCATCTATGATTTGTGCTTAAGATATTTAAACGGAGTTAAGATATTCAAGAACCATAGAGCTTAGAACGGCCTCTAGATCCTCAGAGCGGTCAATACAGACTTAGACTACTTAACATTATATAACTTGTACCATAACAAAAAGAAGTATACAAGCATCCATACTTAGCATAAACATAAATGAAAGAAAACCAATGAGAAAGATGTATGCATCAGAATCATTCATATTCATATTCATATAACTAGTAACCTCATTACATCCATGGAGCCATTACAGAATGTCACAGAGAAATAGACTACAGAGACATGATTTACAATGGAATAATGTAGATAGGGTATCAAAAGAAAAATTACAATCGCCATACCCATTATACTTTCTTTCCCAAATACCATTATCCATTAATAGAATTCTTGTAGTATTTTTGCAGATCTCCGCTCTCTTTTTGTTCTCCCTTTGTTTACTCTACAGTGTGTTTGTATTTATAGCCTTTCTGGGCTACCAAATCATCCTCCAAAGCACCCTCGAGATCTGATGACAAGTGTCTCGAATGTGGTCCTCCATACGAGCATGCTCTCCCAAGCCCGAGCTTTCCACTTTTCCCATGATGTGCTTCTGAAGCTTCTACCACACACATGCTCCTTCATGGGCCAACCTTTCACCAAACTAGAACCTTATCCACACAACATGCATAGTTGGGTCATGCTTTTGACGTGTTCTGTCTCCAAACGCCCAATTTGGATAAGTCTCAAACACTTGGTTCTATCCACGTGTGCCACGCATGCCAAGGGCTTCCTTAAACCCTTTTCTTAAACCCCGCCTGCGTGCTTTGTCCTCGCGCACCTCTCTTCAACTAGGACTGCGCACATACGTGCCTTTGTACTTAGCCGACATTCTAGGGGCCAATAATAGCTCATTGATAAAATAGAAACATCTTTTAGTTTTCCTTCTTAATTAGTTTTATTTGGATTTTTTGTTTGATTTTTTACAAATATAGATTAAACTATAGACATTAGATTTGGGATTTTCTTAGAAAGGTGAAACTTCGAGTTCGAAAGTTAAAAGTTGGGACTCATTTTCTACAAAGTTATAGGTTTTCAATAGCAAGTATTTCTTTCAATTTATGTAATATTTTTAGTTTTATACTTGTAATTTAAAATAGTGTTTAAATGATCGCAAAACTTTAATGGTGTTTCTAGATCTTTCATTTGATTAGTGAAGATCCAATTGATTAGTATACAATCAATATTTATGAAAAATAATTGTATCTCTGATAAACTATGAAATTAATTAATGTAGCATTTTTTTGTTGGTTTATAATTATATAACAAAGACCCAAAAATTTATAAAGATTAAGTTTGTTAAAATCATTTAGATTCAATCAATTAGAGAATCCCACATAGATTTGTAATTATAATGTAATTTAGAAAATATAAATATGGAATTTGGCAGAGAGAAAACCCGCCATAAATTTTATGTAAACGTATTTTTTAAAATACCAACATTGGTTGCAACTTAAAACTTTTGTTATCACTTGCCTAGTAATTTTATGTTGTTCTCTCTACGGAGAATAGAGTATGAATGATTGAATAGATATTTTTTTGGGTTAACAATGGGATGGGTAATTGTTGTTCATGAAGGTGTAAGAATTGATCTCTACATACCTATGGATCATCATTAGGAGGTCAAGGATTTATAAAACAAGTGATTTATATCTAGAATCTCCCAAATATAAAATTTAAGTTAATCTATGTATTTGGTAGTAATTAATATACATTTTTTGATGTGCATCTTAAATTTTTAATGTAAAATGACATTCACATAATTTTTTTAATCAAGTTACCTAATTTTTTGCAACATGTAGCCTTGAATGTCAAGTTACAACACTGGTCATAGTGGCACCAAAGTATTTAAACTAAACAATTTTGGTTTATGTATATTAAATTTTTTTCTTTAAATCAATAATTGAAAGAAAAAAATAAGAACATCAAATTAACTAAAGTATATAACCATTATAACCTGAATAGTGATAATGAATTTCAATAATCATCACAAGTATTTCAAAATAAGCTTTTAAAATGGTATGATAATTAGTAAAAAAATTGAGATGTCCAATAAATAATATGCACTTGTTTTCCAAATATATTTTTGAATCAAAACCTAGGAGAGTTGAAAGGGTTCACATGATATAGGTTTCACATGATACTGATTCTGCAAATAGTTAGACTAATAAAGGGATTGATTGTTTTAAGGGAGATCTTAGTTTGAGATGGAGGATAAAAGTATATTGGATTTAGTTTGTCCCATGTCTAAAGTGAAACCCTATAGACACATTATAGAAGGGCCATATATGTTATTTTTTAGGAGTGTTTATCTAAAATAATATCAATTATGCAACATCCCGATGGTCTAGGTTCGAAGTTAAGCTAAATTTTATTGAATATTTATTTTGATCATAATAATGAAAATGATGTTGTATTTAGACTAGAAATTGCATGTGAGTTGTGTGATGAAAATGCCGAAGAGGATACATCAAAGAAGATAAACTCCGAGGGAGATAAACATTAGGGTAAGGAAGTGGGTGATGAAGAAAGGATATTTATGGAGGTGAGATTCAAGAGTGCATAAAATGTTGTGGAAAATCTATGTGAAAAATTTATTTGTTACGACTGGGTGAAACATGAGCCGTTTGTGTCACTCATTTGAAGGAAAAAGGGGGTGCATTGTGTAGGTTGTCAAGGAAACATAATTTGGATATATCTTAGAAATAAAGGCATGGTCGATGAATACTTGCAAGGTGAACCTGCATATATTTGAATTTTTGATTTTACATGTGTTAGATACAAAAATCTATGTTTAGGGTTATTTATGTTACCAATTTCATGCAAATTTTTTATTAAGTTTTTCTTTAGCGATTAGGGCTTCCACTCATAATTTTTTTATGATGGCCTCTATTAATGACCACCGACATTAAACCTTGACCTTCCATTTCACGAATAAATTTTGTAAGAAAAAGCCGGAAATAACATCTAAAGAGTAGTTCAATTGGCATGGAAATTATAATATAGTAAGTTATCACCTACGTATGAATACCCACATGATTAAGTGGAATTCACCCAACATGTTACACCATAGCTATCATAGTCTATTACTTACTTGACAGATATTAGATTTTCCCTTCCCTTGTTTATATATTAATTATTTAATCCAGATCATTACTCAAAGCCGAAAATAAATGCAAATTACTTAAGTGAACATAAAAATCCCTACAAAGTAGTGCCACTGGTAGGAAATTTTTATTTTGCAATAACTTCACACAATTCAGCTATAAGAAATAGTTGCAAAACCATTTATGTTTTACTATTGTAAACATAAATTTGTTGCATTTGTTGCAGATGAGGTTCCTTGTTATACCCACAAATAGAACCTAACCTTCATAAACATGTAATAATTTTTTCTAAAAAAATTATTGAAATGAAATATTTGCGTAATTTAATTGGTAGATACATTAATTTTTAGTAGACCATCTCCATAATATAAATACCCACATAAATAACATAAAGCAAAAATCACCTTGTAAGTTACACCAAGGCTTTTAGAAAAACCAGACCGTAATTCAAAACAGAAGACATAGCTTTCCTATTGTGGGATCGCAAAACAAAACCTAAAACATAGTGCCAATGGCATGAAAATTTGATTTGACCAATAAGTTTACATAAATCAACCATGAAACAAAGCTACCCTTCCACGCTGGAAAACCGACACTCGGTTATACCTTATTTTTGTGCAACAGAGCTACCCTTCCACGCATACAATAAAAACCTAGTCTCGACCTCATAGCTGAATTAAAGGTTAAGAGTGCCCTAGGAAATAATTGGAGTGGACACCCTTCTCACAATTTTAGTTAATAATTTTTCCCATCAAGTAAATAAATAAAAGACAACTACATTCTCATATTTTAAAATTTGCATCAGATCATAATAAATCACAAATTTTACAAAATCACTATACATAAAGAATAAAAATATCATATAAAATCATCATAGAAGGATGCAAAATATTACATGGATTGAGAGAATTAGTCATAGGAGAGACTCAAGTGTGACAAGTATATTTTTAACAAGGCTGCTTGCAAATATGATTTACTTGATATCAAATATGTGATAGGACTCAAATCAACAAAGCACCATTTTTTCATATAGCAATAAAAGTAATTATGTATCTCCCATGGTTTTGTAAAGAGTGGTATTTGGACTAGACCTACCAATTCCTCCATTATAACAATAATAGACATTTCCCACAAAAAATAGAATTAGAGAATTAAATACTTCTTTACTTCAATTTTATCCACCCCTATTGGCTACACAAGTGACATTATCAAAAAAATTTTATTTTTTATTATAAATATTACACACTTAAATAATTTGGTGTTACATCAAAGAATGAGTAACAATACCAACAAAATCATATGAACTCAAAAATATGTCATTTTTTATTTATATAAATATTGTAGTACCTTTTTATATGTATGTGTGAAATTTATGTTACCATTTAATGATATAAATAAATTCTAAATATTTAAAAAATTAAGAATTTTACATTGATTAAATTACAAATCACTAGATTACCTATTACACTGAAGTTGTAATTGTATATATGATAGACAGAAACAATGGATAGGCTACCCCATGCTTAGAAGCCAAATTTATACGAGATCAAACCCTCAGGTAATAAATCTAGGATACATAAAGGGTGTCAGTTCTAGGTGTGCCACTACACATCCTAGCCAAAGAGATTTGAACTCAAACCTTATATTTACCAATTTACTTATTTACCAATATTTCTATGGCAGTTTATTTTTTGATTCCCCTCTTCATATAGTAATTATCTAAAATATCATAAAACAATAAATAGAAAACCATATATCAAACCGTAAAACATATTTTACTGATAAGAGAGTGCATTCAAACAACAAATCCATTATCACTCTTCTTCGTAAATTTTCTACACGAAATTTCTAACCCGAGAGAAAATCCAACCGTCATTCTTGACCTAATTTTTCTTCCCGGACATTCTATCTCATTCTTTATAGTGTACTCACTTGATGACTCACTCTTTTTCTGTTTTAGTGCCAATAATTGGAGTACTCACTCGTTTAGACTCAAACCCAACCACATCTCTTTTAATTCGGCCATCATAAATATTTATACCTTTGTGGATGGCGTAACCATTATAACTTACCAACATCCACACCAAATTAACCACATCTGTGACTCACCGAGTTAACAACCTCCACACAGACTAGACTACAACCCTTGCCATCATAAGTGCACAATTTGAGAATAATAAAACATGTTATTTGTCTTGATTTTTTTAAATTTCATTTTCCACTTGAAACATTACGAGATAAATTTTTTACTTATACAGAGAATTCTAAAGAGTCTCGTATTCCTCCGAGAAAACAAACTATATAGCAAAAAAATAAAAAACCACTTTGGAAGGAGGTGAAATGAGTTTATTCCTCAACAATAACATGAAAATTAGTGCAATATGGCTTTCAAGAAACCCCATTTCACCAATTGGATGAAAACAAATATAAATAAATAACCTTTGGAAGGAGGTAAAATACTCTATCACCCATCAAGAGCATGAACAATAGTACAATATGGCTTTCAAAAAACCCCATTTCACCAATTGGATGAAAATAAAGTGATCCCCTACTTCACCAACTAGACAAAATCCCATTTCAAGTGACCAGAAATGCAATAAAACTCATGTCAACAACTGGATAAAAACAAAGTGATCCCCACTATAGCATACTTTGATGAGAGAAAATTGCTATGTGATCTCAACACACCATAATTTGTAGCAGAATAAAAAAGGAGAATATTCATCCTATGGGGTTTTATACAAAACAAATATAATATTTACATTATGGTAAAATGAAAATTAAGTAACAGCTTGAGACCATGTTAACATATCTCCTTTAGAATGGTACAATTGTTTATAGAAATAAAGAGATCACAAAGAAGAGTATGATATTGCATGGTGTTTATAAATGTTGAACACATTCACACGCCTAAGAACTATGGTGGATGTACTCGGGGAAACACCCTTGAGAGAGCATCACCCAAAAAATGTGAGTTGGAAACGAGATTATTTCTGTTGATGGTTATACTTACTTTAATTTTGATCATCCTATTGACGCCAATTTTTCCGGAAGGGATGAGCAGTTGTCCGTAGTTGACGCCACCGTAAAAAACTCGGGTGGTGGTGTTCCTAGACTTGAATCTGGCTTGGTTAGGAATTTTGACAAACAAATTCATTTTCAACGTCATGTTTAGGTCGATATCTAGGCCAAGAACATCCATTTTAAAAGAAAAGTGTTTTAATGACACGAATCGATGGTCACCTTGGGATCTAGAACCTTGAATGCAGTGTGATGGCTAATATGATGTAGATTATGATTAATCCAAGGATAATGACAATGTTTATTCTACAACAAGAAAAAACACCCACAGACGTTGCCTCTTTTGACGGAACAACCCTTCGTCTTCGACGTGCCACAAGGTCGCAAAACTAAAGAGGGTACATAGTGTAGAGTTTCAAGATGGTTGTAATGCCCGCTTGGCATCGACTCCCTTTCTGCCACCTGCCCTCCACTGCCACCTTGGCCGACCAGGCAGGTCTTGTTTGCACGTGGATGCATTTGGTCTCCTCCCAACCACCCAACCTGCACCTTTTGACCATCACGTTTTTTTTTTCTACCTTGCGTGAGGAGTCGGTGGAGTCCTTCTTGCTGGTGGCCGCACCTCATTTATTATATTTTGATTTGCAAATCTTCTTGGTTTCTTGTTTGACTACCTGCTCTTGTTTCCTTTTGCTGGCCGCGTGAGTTTTCTGTTCCTTTGTTGGACTGCGTGTGGGTGGTTGAAACGCCTTTTCTCCCTGGTTGGTGGCGGACAACATTAAGTTGGTATGCAGTTGTGTGAGAGTTATTGAGTGCACTGTCTTGAAGTTTCAAAACGTGGTTAGGGCTCTCTCCTCCAAACTGCGTTTGTCCTCGATGTGAATAGCTGAGGTGAATGTATCAATCCACTTCATTAAGTCTGTGGCAACTTCTGGTTGAAGGTCTTTATCTCCTTGGCATCAAATCTGAACAGAGCATGAAGGAGTCTTCAACTGTGACAGCTAAGAATGATTGTCCAAGGTAAAACAGTGGTGATTATGTGATCTCAAATGGGTAAGAACACCCATGGAAGGTGTTGAAGCCGTTCTAAGCAGTCCACAAGCTTCAAAAGGTGAAAAACAAGTCTCAATACCTCCTCAACCTTGATCAGCGGTCTTTTACCAGTCTGTACGTAGATTGTAATCACAGGGAGAAAATAGATGATTTTCATGGCATTTTTTTCTTCTCCTGGTTCCTCCCTGCGCGTGGGTTTTGATGAAGCTTCAGCGAGTGAGGTAGGCGTGTTTCCTCCATTTTCTTGGGTGCTGCGAGGTGTGTTCTTGCCGGATATCTTCAGCAATAGCACTCTGGCAATGTGAATAGCCAGCAAAGCAGCATGTTGCAGTGTAGTAGAAGCCTTTGTGAGCACTTCCAATAGGCAGGTTGTCCAACTATGTTGTTTTCTATGTTCAGTATCGATGCATCCTCAGATTCAGGTTTCTCCTTCAAGATATGTTTATTCGAATCGACTATGTGATAGTGAGAGTGTTACCAGGAGACCTGATGAAATTTATTGCTAAGATTCTCTATTGATTTCTTACTTGTTTTACGATGTAACTCATGGAAGAGCATAGACAAGGCATATTAGCAGTTTTATTGAATGCCTGAAGAGATACCCTCATGGATAACGTTGACTGCAGGCTCTGTATAGTATGGATATGTTGAAATGGCTTTATAAACTTACAAGCAAATGCAAAGAGCAGGTGTAAAGCCAAACTCCACAACCTTTGATAGCATCTCCACGCCTATACCAAAGTGGGAGTGTTTGAACAGGGCATGGACGTTCTCCAATGCATTTGAAAAAGAGATTTTGTTGCTTGTTGTATCTGCTAGTGTCCTGGGCGCATAACTGTCTTAAGACGGATTTATACTCCTGATCTGGATGCTCAACAAAGTGTTCGGATGGTTTGGCAAAACTTGAAAGAAATGTGGTCTTTTGGACAGCAATGATTGTTGGTTGTGGACAAATTGGGTGGGTTGAGACACCTTGGAAACTTGGAAAATAATGGAGAAGGGACAAGGCTGTGTCAAATGCTTTGTTTGCTGGTGCGTTGGTAGATACATATGCAAAGTGGAAGCAAGCATAAGACACCCAAACTATTTGACAAAATTCCTGAGTGAAATATGGCCAAAGGACAACAAGGATTGCATGATATGTTTTGGAATGGGTTTGTTGAGGAGGCATAGGAAGTTGAAACAAATCTGAGTAACTTGGGTAAATCCATCTCCTACAACCTTTGCTTGCTGTGACATCCTTGCTAGGTTCTTCTCTGAAAATATCTCCTCTAGCCTTGTGTAGATCACTTGTGTTTGTGGTAGCACGTATAGGGTATGTGAGTTGGTTGTCGAATCCCACAAGAAGTAAAAGCTCAAGGAAAGCAATAGTTGAGCACAAGTGCATGGAGTCACTTCGAATACAACAATGCTCGTGAACTATTTGACAAAAATCCTCTTCAATTGCATGGTCTCGCGGATCGTGAATGTGGACCGCTTAGAACTGGTGCACCCGGATTCCAGTACCTACAGTTCTTATGCTGACCCCAAGGAGTCTGTACGACCTGTTGAAGCTGGAGAAACAGGCAAGATATTCCTACACTTTTCTACTGTTGCTATATTTATTTCATCGTGAAATCGAACCACCATTTCTTTGAATTGGTTGTCTTCTTTTCAGTCAGTCTCTCCTTTCTACTTGCTTTCTTCTTGTTTAGCTATTATCATTGCCTGTATGTTAGTGGAAAGCATGCAAGTGTTCTCTTCTTTGGGTGTATGTTTTTTTTGGCTCGAGTGATCGATCTTCCTTTATATATATATATATATATATATATATATATATATATGTACTCTTCTCTACGATAGAGTTCCAGTTATTATTTGTTCCAGCTAGTTTTAGCAGTCGTTAATGTAAGCGTGCAATAACTATGAAGTTCCTTCCTATCAACCAAGGTTGTCCTTCTTTGTCTTTTGACATATATTGTTAATGATCTCTCAAGCCCACCTAACAACCCTTTTGGCATCAAAAAGGAAAGGTTGTAGGATTAGTGTAATCAACGCTTGGACTATTTCAGGTTAGAGTTTCGGTGTTAAAACTTTTAGAATGTTTATGTTTGCGTGCAACGTGTTTCAACCTCGAGTGTTTAGACTCCTACGTAGCTTCAGCCTTGTTCCTAGGTTTTATAGCCATTCTTAGGAGGTACTTTGACTGCCCCCTTCATCTTGAATCGTAACTAGTTTTTTTTTTTTTTTAGCTATGTTCGAGGTCTTAATTGTGCAACTCTAGTACCCCCGCTATTTCTGGAATTATTTTGGTCTTCTTCCCTCTCGAAGATTGTTGGTGAAATAATCTAGTCTTCTAACTTGTGTTTCCTCCCATTTATTATGATTGTGTTGTTAATTAGGATTGGATAGCTTATATGCACATATGTACCTTAATGTTTTGTGATGAAAATTTCCTTGAATGTTGTCAACCTTGGGAAAAACTTTCTTGCAATCAATAGTATGATGGAGCTATAGCAGAAGGAGTTGTTTTGATAATGGAACTTAGTAGTTTATGTTGTACCTTTGTTTGAACGGTTGTTTATGTTACCAAGGGTTGCCTTAAAAATATTGTTGTTTTGGAGAATAGGAAATTTATTTTAAATTAACTAAACTCTAATAATTGATGTGGAGTGTTGTAAATTTTTAGGGTTATAAAATTTGTTGATGACATTTTTGTATACTCTTGGTTAACGGACTCTTTTTTCTTCTCTCGCATGATTGCTACTAGCCTGCAAGGCATTGGCCTTCTTGAATGATTGGGAAATCTCTTGGAGTTAGTGGCCAAAACTTGTTTACTTTGCTTATGCTTCGAAACTTATGTTGTGTGGATACTCTATGTGATTTCAGGTTTGAAACTCATTTATACATGGATTTTTGTGTTAATTCTTGGAACCGTGGTTTCCCTTTTCTTGGGCCGATCAACTCTTGTTCTTCTAGAAATATAATATTATAACCTATGCATTTGGTACCTATGATAAAATTCTGGATGGTTGGTACTTTATATCAAATCGCACTCTTGTGATTTTTATTTAATTATTTACTTGGTGGGAATCCTGCTTTGTTAGATTGGTTATTTCTCCTTATAGGGCCAAGGGCCTTTCTCTTTCGGTTGTTATATTTTCGTTGTCTTTACTCCTAACAGAAGTACATGGTCTTCTTCCTTGTTTGGCATGGTGGAAAATTATTATAACTTGAAGTGTTGATAGTGTTTAGAGGTTTGACCCAAATTCTTGTAATAAAGTGCTTCTTTTCATGGTATTGATAGATAACAGTTATGGTGGGTTTGTGTAGCCTTATCTTGCTCAATTCTCGTGAACTGACTCTTGTAGAAAATTTGTTGCAGATGGATTTTGCGTGTAGATGAGGGATAGATTTGTAGAATTTTGTCATCAACCTCAGTTGAGAAGTTTCTTTGCTCGAAACATTTTTATGTTGTTCAACTATTGTTAACATCTAGTGGAAAGTTTAAAAGAGGATTAATGTCTTAGTATAAAGTATTGTGGACTTTGTCATCTGAACTTTGGAAACCTTGTATTGTTTGACCATCATTGAAATTATAAGAAAATTTGGTTATTGTTGTTGAGTGACTTTGTTGGAGTATCAGTATTTTAAGAATTGATGTAATCTTGTTTTGTTCTTGTAAATGAGTGTTGCTACAACTTTGCCTTGAGAATAAATTTTGAGTTAAACCTTGCTATGACTTAGTAATAAAGTGTCATAAGTAAAATAACATAGGATTGTTTAATACTTCTAGAAGTTAAATTAAAAGTTGTATTCAAATAAAGTAACGTAGGGGTCACCAACTTGAGAGCAAGAAATTCTTTAAGTAATCAAGGGCAAAACTATCATTGCAGGTAAACTTTATAACATGATAACCCTAGCTCCTCTAGTGAACATTACTCCTTTTATGGTGAAATTTGTAAAATGACCCTAAGATGATATGAATCGTTAGTTGTTTGAAGATGATAAGATTTAATAAGCCGAGAAAAACAAATTGGAGACCTCACCATCTTTCTCACCGCCATTTGGAAAGTAATTATTTAGTCCTTGTTAATACTTTTAGTGAATCCTAAGTAAAGTTGTTGATAATTCAGTTAAGAGCCCTAGCTTCAATTAAATACGCAATAACTAATGAGGTCCTAAAGATGTTTCATCTCGACCTTCTCCCTCTAACCCTTTTCAAGGCACCTTGTATCTCTTCTCTTAAGTGTGTTGAACTTAAAACCATGTTGTCTTGTGGGCAAGAATGAATCTTAGTAGCGTTAGTGGTGAGAAGATGGCCTTGTGGAATTTAAATACTCCTTTTTCTTGATAAACGAATTAAGCAAATAAATGTCATAATAGAGAAGATTTAAAGATAATTACTCAGTGTCAAAGGAATAAACTTGGCTTGGCAAGTTGAATTATACGAATCATATCTTGAGCCTCCTTGAAAACGTAAGCTAAGAATTGCAAGATGTCCTTTTAAAATAAATAACCCTCAATAATATCTCATTGTGGTTTGCCCTAACTATAAATGTGTTATGTGATTGGACTTCTATGTTGTCTTGTCAAAAGAAAAAAAAAATGTATTGTCCTTGATAGGTGTGAATGTTTCCATGCTGCCCTTATGGCCATCCTTGTATCAAGTTGTTCACAGTGTTAGTTGTATCCTTGGTGATGACATGTTGCGTCATGTTATGTGTCAAGCAAGTCAAAAAAAAATTATCCTGTGTTGTACTATGTGAGAATTATGGGTCGCTATTCTGATGGTGATACATAGCACAATCTCATAGGAATAGACATCATGACAAAGTAAAAGGCATATGAAGAAAGAGATCATAGAGGCCAAGAAAAAGAGAACACAAAGGTAGCCACAAATGATTGTGAAGGTTTAATGGAGGTTATGGACCATTTTCTACGATGACTTGGTGACTACCATAAGCGAACATGGGATTCCATGACATTTCCAAATTGAACTAGTGAATAGACATCACACAATCACCGAGAAATTTGAGTGAATGGAAAACTAGTGAACGATTGGGTAGAGAGGATTTAGAGCCACACATGATATGAGTGGTCACATTTTTTCAATAATAGAGAGTTACAAAAATTTTAGAGGATATTCTCAAACCTAGAGATAATTGATAGCCTTTGTTAATATTTTAAAAACGATGCTTGTCAATCTCCTCGGATGATGGTCAATCAAACATGAGAAGTAAACCAAATTTGTTGGTTGTAATTAAGAGAGATATCTAAACCTTGGTAAGAAAGATAAAATTGTCAAAAGAGTTATCAAATATTCTTTCTAAATCTATCTCTCACCGTTTATTGTAATAAGAAATATTATCTTTTTAATTTCTTTTTGCGTGATTATATTCAATTGAATTTTTTTACATAAATGTATTGGATGTTAATGCAAAATGAAATTCTTATAAAATAATAATAATATTGAGTACATCAACAATACCAATTCCTAAGTCAAAGGGAAAAGGAATTTAGTAGGCAAAGGTGTCGACACATCACGACGTATTTGCAAGTGGGAATATTTTATAGTTGTGATCATCCCACCTCATTGCTTGCGGCTCGGACTAATAACAGGTCTTTAAAATAGCACCAGAGGTAATATGAAAAAAAATTGCATCGGCCGCACAAATCTGAAATGAGAAAGTGGGAGGAAGAGAGAATGTGGGTCTCATTCTTGGGCAGTCATGTTACAGGATTTTTGGGAGTGCTCTCGCACAGACTCTACTAAAATCCAAATGGAAAGCATACAACGTTTCTCGAGCTCCACACCATGGCCTCTTCTTGTCTCAAGAAACCATGGAATTGATAGCATGTGATTTCACAAACATGAGTAGATGCTCCATAAATTGGCTCCTCTCAATGACATTATTCATGTGTTTTGGGTCACCTGGGCCGCCCATCCCACAGACGACTCGATGCACAGTTACATCGAAAATCGCAGCATGTTTTTGAATGCAATGGATGCCTTACTACCCGATGCGAAAGGGCTAAAGCATATTTGCCTCTCATACGAGGACCAAGAATTATGGTGCCAATTTTTTCTCCTTCCTTGGTTGGAAGACACACCCGAGGGTATCGGATACTTTCAATTTCTACTATGCATTGGAGAATGTGTTATTGAATGCCGTGAAAAAAGACCATTTTTGACATGATTGGTGAATTGGCCAGGGGATAATTTTGGGGCAATCTGCGCCTTAAATGCTATAGGTGAAATTCGCATGGTCATCATTTAATGGGGACACAATGGACAAAGCTAATCCAATCGAGTGAATAGTAACTACAGTATTTCAATGCATTTATTCTAAAATCCTCTCCACAAGTCAATCCGTCGATCTTACGGAATGTTTCGAGATCCAATAGGTCTTAGTTCACTATAGAACACCTTTGACATAATGATTATTTATTTTCATCTTCCATAGATTATAAAAGCTTTATGAATTTCAACTTTTTCATTTTAAAGAAAAACAAAATACATTTATAATTGAAAGCACCCTAAAATTTACAAAGCAAATAACATGACTAATTAAGGAGGCTAACACCATTGTCATCCATAGCCAAGGATTTAATTTGAGGAATGTCACACTAAAGACAAAAGCTTAATGGAGTGTTAACTAACATGAACATGATTCAAAATATAGTTACTCGTGCCTACTAATATATTGAATATCTAAAATAACAAATACCTAAATATATTTAAGAGGGAAATCAAATTGGTATGATTGTTACTCCAAACAAGGTGAAATGGCCTCTCTAAATGACTACATGGTCATTTTGGATATCCATCTACTAACCCCATTGAATACTTTAGGCAAGGATTGAGCTTGGATATAACTCATATTTCTTAGATGAGATGCAAATCAAAGCATGATGTAAAGTATTAAGGTATGAGGAGAATTCTTTTTACAGATTTTTATCCGGGTAAAACTTGTATTTTGGTGCATGTGGGACTAAAAGCTCAAATTAGATTAGAATTTATAATCATGATTAATATTTTCTAATCATAATTAGTGAAATAACAAGTGATTAAGATGTGTGTAGCCTTAATCAGTTTTTAAGGTCAACTAGCAAGCTAGGATAAGCTTTTAAAGCTTGTTGAGGCGTTTTGGAGAGAAGTGGGGTGATTTTGAGTGGTGGAAGAGGGGTTGGAGCCAATAGTAGGGTATATTGATTAAAACATGGGGAAAATAATCTTAATTAGCTAATAGTTACTAATTTTTTATTTTGAAGAGGATTTTGATGTACGATTCATCGTAAAGTGGAATATTGAATGCGAAAGAGGTTTGGTAACTAACAAAACACTGTTATTTGACTAAATTGGTAAGAAATGTTAGTTAATTAGTGGAAATCACTAATTGTAATAGAATTGGTAAGAATGACAGTGATTTTTGTGCATTTGGAAATAAGATTGCAAAAGAAAATTTTAGGTGTATACATTTTCCCCTGTTTGAGGTGAATTAAGTGACTTCACTTCAAATATAGTAGACAAGCATAAACAAGTAAATTTTTGAATAAAAATTAGTAGAATGAAGGATGCCCCCTCAAGTGTCGATGGGGTGATAGAATAAGTCAATCGATGATCAAAATTATGATTGAAATGGATAGAAGAAATAGGATAGAAAGGGCACAAAACCTTGTGGGTATTTAGAAGGAATAAGGATAGGGATAAACATGGTTGTTTATTGCCCTATGTGATTTGGAAGAAAAATTAGTAGTGATAATAAATGATAATGGAGAAGAAATGATAATGGATAATATAGGACAAGCCCAATCTTTACATCTAACCTTTCAATAAGCAACTTTGTTATATCATTTTTCCCCTAGATCTACATCATCGACCTTTATTGAAATAAACAAAAGTGTAAGATAACATGAAAAGATAAATTACTAAAATTTGTTCATCGTTAAAAAAGTGTAACTCCAAGCAACATATATAATGCAATGAAATACAAGAAAGTAAACCATCTAACCTAACGAGAGAAACCAAGATACAATCACATATACTCAAACAAGCAACATTCAAGACAGGTTGCGCTAATGTTTTTGTTATCAAGCTTCGATTCTGAATGTTCATGTTATAATGAGAAGGGTTAAAATGGTGCCCCAAGTAATGATACATGTAATGGGAATAACGAAGGACACAAGAAGTCCCACGGAAAGCATTCATGTGATATGAAATAGTCTCTGAAACTCAACTGTTACATGGGAGTCTCTGACATATTAAGACAGCCAACTTAGTTAATGGAGGTAGATCATGATGATCCGCAAGTCTTTTGAAATAAGAACAAACAAGAACCTAAGAAATATGCTTTTGTAAGAAAAATTTTATGTTTGAGGACAATGCGGTTTATATAGGGTTCGATTACATGCATGTAGTTTATTAATTTTTGAAAAAAAAAAATTACAATTTTTGGATTTTTAATGATTTTACAATTTCTTGGATTTTTATATTTTTATATTTTTTGGGTTTTTGATGGTTTTACCAAATGTTTTGGGTTTTGAAGATTTGACCATTTTTGGGTTTTTATGGTTTTAACAAAAATTTTGGGTTTTTTCGTCTAACATATTTGAATATTTTTAACTTTTGAAACATATTTCAATGTTTTTTTTTTTTTGAAGTTTTTTGAAGCTATACACAAGAAACGATGAAACATAGATGTCTCAGCCATAGATGGGATGTACAAGGGTAGAATGCCACATGTATGCACAAGAAAGTAAAGATGTGAAATTTCCCTAGTATTAGGTGGGTGTATTCAAATGAACAATCTCCATGCGTAGAAGTTGGATCAAGGCCAATATGGATAGGTTCAACATGATGATGAATGTAACCCAATGATGTGCTAGGAAGGAGCAAGGATGCCCCTAGTGTAAGTTGGCTAATAAGTTTATGATAGAAAGAAGTAGAAGATCGTTTTTGTGAAAGGGGACAAAGGTTCCTGCAAAAATGGATAAAAGGAAATCTTATACATGTAGATGTTACGAATGAAGCAAAAGAACAGTTAATGTGAATGAATGTGGCTTAGAATCCTTTCTATGAAGAAGGGATTACCTAAAGGCACGAATAGTGAAACAAGATACGGAGACTAGAGTAAGAGTCGACCAAGGTCCAAAAAATTACTTGGTAACATACTAATCATGTTTTCCCATAGGGATCTAGTCTATGCATGTGGAAATGAATTACCTTTTCAAGGGAAGATTTGATAGACAACAGTGAAGACACCATATCCAATGTGTAGGAATGATTTATTTTTCAAATTTGATTTTGTTTTATGAATGGATTGTGGAAGGAGAGTCATACATTTCTCTGCTACCAACCATGCATCCATATCCCTAACGGATATGCATTTTATTCTAATCACAACATTTCTCTACTTCCATCAGAATCTATAGCCCCAATAGAGATTATTGGAAATACCCCAAAAATAGTTATATATCAATTTGATTTTTCTTTTAGCTTTGTCTTTTTATTTGATTGATTTTTTTCTTTACGAAAACTTATTTCGAGATCTCTTGTTTAACAAGGGCTTAAGAACCACTTGATGGCTTGATGGAAGGAGGCGTAGTGATTGTGATGATGACATTGGCTAGTGACAACAAATACGTCAAAAATTTCTTTGCAAGAAGTTTATTAGATGTATCTTGTGATAGGATCTCTATAACGTCAATTGTTCTTTAATTTACTAAAGTGATGAAAGACCAAGGCCAAACAAATACTATAGAGGTAAAATTCATAAAATTTGTGTGAATTGGCAAACTAAAATATCACTCAAGGAATGAAAATGGTAGGAAGACTTGTAGAGAAGAAGAGCAAGAAAGGGAAGAAAGAACATCCATGTGTATGCAATACACGATTGCAATGTTCGATCTTTTTACCTTTGATTTTTTGACATTTTTTCTCATTTTTTGGATATTTTCCTTTTTGATAGGGACCAACAAGGTAACTTGCAATGATAAAATCCAAAAAAAAATGTTAGCGATTTTCTTGACAAGGAAGACTATGTGTGTTTTCTTATCAAGAGTCATATTATCTCCGATATCTTTTATTGTGATGAGGTCATACTCAACGAGATGACTGTATTTTATCATGAAACATGGATTTTATAAGCGGAAGATTCGAGTTCCATAGCGAGAGGTTTATGCACTTTACACCATACTTGATGGTTGTTTGGGTGTGAATTCTTGAATTGTTTTTTATTCTAAAATTTATGATGGTTTAAAATGTTGGGATATTAGGAGCTCTTGGAATTTTTTATCTTAGTCTAATGAAGAAATTGTTTGGGTTTCTTATAAGCTACTATGTTACCTTTCGATCTCAAGAAGTGGGAGAAGAAATTGGACGAATAGAATTGATGTGAGGAATAATGGTGGGCTTTCCACAATCACCGATAGAAGGATAATATGATGGATGCAAAGGGTACGGTCCAATAATTTAAGAGGATAGGCTACCACGAGGTGTATCATAGATGAAGATAAAGGACTTCTAGGATGTGGCCCTAAGATCAAAGATGAAAGACTGCTTGGTGGTATTCCATGTATAGAATATGATGGGCTACTAAGACATGGCCCAAGAATCAAATATGAGGGACTTCTAGGACGTTCTTACGGTATAAGCGAAGAGGGGCTACCCAGAGGTGAGCCATATATAGAATAAAATGGGCTACTAGGAGGTGAGCCACACATAGATGATGAAGGGTGACTTGGAGTACCCAACATATAGAAGCGCACGATGGGATACGAGGTGGTGATAAAAGTGAGAAGAAAATGGGCTACCAAAAGGTGAGCCACAAATAGATGATGAAGGGAAACTTGGAGGTGCCCCACATAAAAAGCAGAGATGATGGGCTACCAGGTGGTGACCCAAGGTGAGATTGTGATTGAGGAATCATGCTATGCAAAGAAGGATGTGAAGAAAAGATAGGATCTTCCTCAATGGTCTTAGGATCTTCCTTAGTATTCCAACAAAAGGAATCAATTTCTTCTTCCCAATACGCAAGCGTATTGAATTCAAGATTAAATCCTTGATTGTAATCCTCTAGGGGAATGCCATCATGTGACCCTAGGAATTCCATGATTGTCTCCTCATCTTGAGATGAATCAATCGGTAGGGGTATTTTTCTTCGACCATAGGAGGTTGATTAGAAGAAATGGGTCCAATTGGTGTGGAAGATTGAGAAGATGATGACTCAAGAGATGAAGTAGATTTGGATCTAGATGTCTTGCGAGTAGAAGAAGATGTGGCTTTGAGATAGCTGATTGGTATAGATTTTCTAGAAGACGACATATTTCTGGGAAACAATGAGGATCGCATAGAAACTCAGCATATGATTGTGACATAGGAGTCATCTAAGGTGTTTGCGATGTATGCATCGACTTAGATGATTGTGACATAGGAGTCGAATTAGGTGATTGCGACATGAGTGCTGACTTAGAAGATTGCAACATGGGAGTCGAATTAGGAGATTGCGACATGAGTTTTGACTTAGATGAATGTGACTTAAGTGTCGAGATGGGATGACTATGACGTGGGAGTCGAATTAGGTGAATGTGACATAGGTTTCGACTTAGAATATTGTGACATGGGTGTCATTTTAAAAGGATTTGTATTCACCCATATCTTCAATGGAGGAAGAGGTTGTCGAGGTGGAGAATAAGGGAGGTCTACTGATAAAATGGAGGACCGTGACTCAAGAACCAAATTAGATGTTTGATTGATGGATCTTGTAGGTGAAAAAAATTTAGGCGAGTGATAAGGGGAGTTCATGAAGAAAGGGAGGAATATGACTCAAGAACAAAATTATATGTTTGATTGATGGATCTTAGAGCCAAACAGGATATTTAAAGGAATATGTCATTTATACGACTATTAAGTGAGTCCTACAAAGAAAAGGATCACTGTGTGGCTTAGGAGTCGAATGAGGTGAATATATTTGATGATAATCTTCAAAGACCAAGGTGAATCCGAAGAATCGGAATAATAATTTGGATTAGAAGCGTCCAAACCATACCACCAACTATGAGATGAAGGTGGGGAACAGGGTACCCAATCGGGTTCTCTAGCGCGAAGAACCAAACAAGGCTTACCTTGCTTGACATCCTTTGATGGGAATGCCAAACTTTGATTCCTTAATGTTGTATATATAAGGAACCTCACGATAGTTGGTCATTGTTGGCGTTTGTGGATCTGATGTCTAGGCAGAGATAGTTCAATTAAACTCCTTGATTGGAAGCAAGTTTTGTGTCAATTTGGGTGGCACAATGGAAACCAATTAGACATTTGGAAAACATATGCCCTAGGACAAACCAAGCGGCATAATGAAGCTAAGTCATCACAAAAAAAAGGTGACTATAAAATATCCACAAATCCATCGATAGGTCAATATGAACCTAATAAAGCTAAATAATAAATAATGTTCTAATCTAGCAAGATAACAAATGACACAAGTTTTTCTAGAGCAATACAATGATGTACAATGCTCAAAATTAAGTCACAACAAATAGTTTACTCCTAAATATTTTTCTAGCTAGGTTTCAAACCAAATAGTGACAAAGACAATATCACTAGTTAGGTCAACTTTGAAATAAAAAGACCTAAATGAAAAGAGATTTTTGTGCGATCTTATAATAAGGTATATTTAAGAATAGTTTCTAAAAACTAATAAAGTCTAAGTCTTGTAAAATGGATGATACAAATGTGAGTAGTGTAACAATGCTCTTTAGACACATGAATCAAGCTTTGTAAAGAAGCAAGATTTTTAGTATCAAAATGGTGTTACAATAATGTGAACAAAGTAAGCTCAACACTTAAAAAATCAAGACAAATCTAGGATATAAAAACCTATGCCTATGTATATCAAGGAATTATTATGTGTGCAAGCAACATAATGAAATAATATAGAGATTTAGGCCATTTTTCGAATGGAAACAAGACGTAAATATCCCGACCGTATGTCTATAATGTGGGTAGTGTAACAACTTAAAAGAAGACAATGATGATATCACCTAACTAAAAATGATAATAAGTCTCAAATATGGGTTTTTGAGACAAGAGGGCCTACTAGATCATGAGTACGTACTACGCACACTTTCAACACTTGCTCTCAGCATTGCAACCTAGTTGTGCAAGAAAAATAAAAATTTGGTGGACATGTAATATGATCAAGAGGTATCCGCATATGTTGTTTCATTTTGTCCCAAAATGGGCAACAAGGAAATAAAGGTGTAAACCAAGTGGTGGTGAAAAATACTTGGTGCAACTTTGGTAGAGTTTCACCTTGTCTTAGGACAAGTGAAAAACTAGGTCAAAGTAACACTAAATAGATTTCATGATGAAATATCACACGGTTTCAACTTTAAGAGATTCTTCCCTTGTTCAAAAAACAAGATTTTGAATCTAACAAAGTTGTCACTTTGTGAGAGCTCTATAGAATACGATGTCAAAAACAAATGGCTCCAAGCCAAAAAGCTTCCTAGGTGGTTCTCTCTCTATGTGTCACAAGTTTACTTCTACGAGCTCGGTTTTCCAAGGTTTCCCAAGGAGTATCCTGAATTTACTTTACCCCCTTCTAATATAATGAGAAACTAGTGCATTCAGTTGTATTATCACTGGGGTTGCAATGGAAATAACTTTGACTCTAATCTCACCAAGGCGTACTAATAAATTGGGTATTTGGAGCACTTTCCTATTTCATTCACAAGGTTCCCTCTTGCGTGAACTACTTTAGGGTTCCTAGGACCACCCCCATTGTTTTAGCTTAAGTCTTATGCCAAAGGGTTTATGTCCTAATTTAAATCGGATGACTCGTAGCTCTTAATTGAAACCTGCGCAATACGTTGTTTTAAATTTGTGGGTTGGTGTGTTTTTATCTTTTGGATTAAACAATGTGGTTTAGACATCCGTCAGCTCACGTAAAACATAGATGAATGTTAGAATTTGATTTGAAGAGATCCCTTATTTCTTTGACAATTTTTTGAGGTCCTTCACACAAATGGTTAGTATTTCAAAAAGAATCATAATATCATAGAAAGATAGCAATGAAAATAATTATAAATCAACTAACTACCATAAAAATTTGAAAACACAAGGTTTATTCCCAATTAATCCAAGTGCTTCTTAATGAAACACTAAAATTACTTTTGGTTCCTATTATGTTGAAATCATGCCTAGTTTGAGATGGGGTATTTGGCATGATTGCATAACATGGAGCTATCACAGTGTGGAACATTGCAAAATGGGATAGGTCTCCTGAGAAGGACAGCCTACTCCTAACCTACCCGCCACTAACTACTCCTTATGTAGGAAAAAATCTTGACTAATCCTAATCTAATGCTTCCAAGAGGATAGGGAGAAAGATACATGGAATGAAAACCTACATTAAGAGTGGTGATACACCAAGAAAGGAGTGTTGATGACTTCCCCAACTCTGCAAAATAATGGAAGAGATGAACCTAGAAATTGTGAACGTACACCAAAACTAAATTACATCCAATACATCATTACAAATGAGCACAACACATCAAAATCATGTGATAAATAAGGAATTTCATAGATTAATAAAGCACAATGAAAGATAAGATGAAGATAAGAAACCATGAGGCGTTAAGGAGATCAACACAGACATAATATTATTGCTCTATATGGAAATACATAGTACATTGTTGTAGCAAAAAGAGGCATGAGACCATTACGAGATCATGAGAGGAAGGCTTGAAGTCCCAAGAAGAATGGCATAGGAGGAGATAAAACTGACCAATCTTTTGCACATGTAAACCCTTTATTGATCGAGAGGAATAAATGAGGAGAGAGAGAGAGAGAGAGAAGAAAAACTAAATATGCACTCCAATCTCCTGCAAAATCCATTATTTTCCTTGTGGGAGTGATGGGAAAGTATTCTAAGCCCATACTCCATTGTACCTATCTTTTTTTCTCCATCTCCTTTCGGTTTTATCGGTGTTCTATTGTTAGAAAAATTGCAAAATAGGATAGTTTGAGTCATTATAGCACTATCAAATGCAATATTTATTGAAACGGTGGCTCTTGGCACAAAACCGAGTATACCAACACGTCTAAGTGGCCTTTTAAAAACTTTTGGAGGCTTAGTTTTAGTTTCGAGATAGATCCGTTTCTTACGGGCTACTTCGTCTCAACATAGTCCCTTAAGAGCCCTGAGACCAAAAAATGTTATAACTTCGACGAGTTATATCTCGGTCTGTGGCACCTAGGGACCTCTAGTTTGATCCTAAACCTCCATGATGAGACCATATACAAAATATTATCTTTGTTTTCTCCATATCCTTTCAGTTCTCTTAGTGTTCTATTGTTTGCAAAAGCATAAAATAGTGTAGTTTAAGTCAGTGTAAGGCTTTCAAATGCAATATTTTATGAATGGTGGCTCTTGGTGCCAAACTAACTAAGCCAACACATCTAGGTTTCCTAGTAAAAAAATTTGGAGGCTTCATTTTTTCCATACGGATCCATTCCTTCCATGCTACTTCATACGGATGTAGTCCCTTAACAATTTGGAGACCAAAAAATGATATAACTTTGACAGATGATATCTCAATCTCCATGGCAACTAGAGACCAATTTTTTTATCTTACACCTTCATGTCAACACCCTCTAGAGAATCCTATCTTGATTTTTTCCATATTCTTTCGGTTCTCTCGTGTTCTATTATTTGCAAAAGCACAAAATAGTGTAATTTGAATCGAGTGTAAGGTTGTCACAAACGCAATATTTTTCAAACAGTGGCTCTTGGCACCAAACCCGACTAAGCCAACACATTTTGGTGGCTTGGTAAAAACTTTTGGAGGTTTTTTTGGTGCTATATGGATATTTTGCTTCTAGGATACTTCATCCGAACATAGTCCCTTAAAATCTCGGAGACCAAAAAATGTTATAACTTTGATGGGTGATATCTCGGTCTCGTGGCACCTAGAGACCTCTCGTTTGATCCTACACCTCCATGTCCAGACCCTATAGAGAATACCATATCAATTTTCTCCATATTCCTTTTTCTCTTAGTCTTCTATTGTTTGAAAAAGTGCAAAATAGTGTAGTTTGAGTCAGTGTAAGGTTGTCAAACACAATATTTCGCAAACAATGGGCTCTTGGCACCAAACCAACTATGCCAACACATTTAAGTGGTATAGTAAATGATTTTAGAGGTTTCATTTTGGTGATAGATGGATCCTTTGCTTCTATGCTACTTCATCCGATGTAGTCCCTTAAGAGCTTGGAGACCAAAAAATCTATAACTTCAACGGGTGATATCTCGGTCTCTGTGGCACCTAGAGACCTCTCGTTTGATTTTACTCCTCTATGTCGGTTTTCTACATAATCCTATCTCGGTTTTCTCCATATTCTTTTTCTTCTCTCGATTTTATATTATTTTTAAAAGTGCAAAATAGTGTAGTTTGAGTCGGTGTAAGGCACCAAACCGACCGTGTAAAGACATCCGGTGGCCTAGTAAATGCTTATGGAGGATTTTTTTGGTGTTAGACATTGTTTTTGCTTCCATGCTACTTCATCCGCAAATAGTCCCTTAAGAGCCCGAGAGACCAAAAAGATCATTTTGTCCTAGAAACTATTAAGCAACAAAATTGACTCCTTCCTACATCATTAAGGATGATTAGAAGGTGATTTTTGATAATATGAATGCATGAACCAACCAATGGACTGACCTTTTTAGTTATCACACTCTCTCTTTCTTTTTGTCATTCTCTCACACTCTCTAGATTGTTTTCTCTCTCACTCTCTCGTACCTAGGACCGTGGAGTACGTACCCACATAGTCAATATTTCCAATAGGCTCTAAAGGGTCAAGAGAGATGAAAAGGACTTCATTTAGTTGACTTACTATTTGGGGGATTTCTTGTTGTTCTTCTTGAGTCTTTTATTATTAAGTCAATTTGTAACTACCTTTAATTAAAAAAACACCCAAGGAATTTAACTATATTAAGCAAACCAATAAGTACATGGAGATGGATTTCCATGTGCGGGGATAAATACCAAGTCTTGAAAAATTGAGACTTTAGGCTTTGTGTTCAATTGTTGACTATAAGAAGGACATAACACCATTCATTGATAAAGAAATGAAGATTGAAATCAATATTAAATATTACCTTTCAAGTTGGTGTTGTAATGAATATCCAAATAGGGTGTCATATAAATATGTTTTAATATAACTACTTGTTAAGTTTGGATTTTATCCTTATTATTGAAGGTGACACATAGTTGTGGTGTTAGAAGCTTGAACAATTATATCATAAAATGTGGATATCTCCACATTCTAATCAGCTTATGTAAATATTTATTTGTATGCCAAGAAAATAATTCCCTATCATTTGAATTGAATAAGGTCACATTAAGGAGATTGCAACAAGGTAAACAAACTATCATGTTGTGTGAGCAGTTGAATTTAGAATATCCTTTCTTCATCCACCACATATAAAGAGAAACAAAGACACTGATTACATGAAGTGTGTGTGTGTGTGTGTGTGTGTGTGTGTGTGTGTGTGTGTGTGTGTGTGTGTGTGTGTGTGTGTGTGTGTGTGTGTGTGTGTGTGTGTGTGTGTGTGTGTGTGTGTGTGTGTGTGTGTGTGTGTGTGTGTGTGTGTGTGTGTGTGTGTGTGTGTAAAAATTGAAAAAAATATTATTATGATTACATGTCAAGAATGTCCATTAATGTTATGCAATCTTCCAAAGCACAAGATTATTATTCACCACTCATAGATGACAAGCCTTCAAGGAGATTGAATAAGGTCACAACAAAGACATGATTGTGCATGAAGCATATAAAGAGAAACAAAGACATGATTACATGAAGCATATGAAGAGAAACAAAGACATGATTACATGAAGCATATATATGAAATTACAAAGACATTTCATATGTGTGACAAAGCGAAACAAAGATGATTATGATGTCATATCAAGAATTTGTCCATTGTTATGCAATCTTCCAAAGAAAAAGATGATTATATTATGTCATATCAAGAAACAAATATGATTATGATGTCATATCACTTGAATGGACACATTGTTATATGCAAAATTCCTATCTTTGTCCACCACAAAGATAAAAATAATTATTATGAAGCATATATATGTGTGTGTGTGTGTGTGTGTGTGTGTGTGTGTGTGTGTGTGTGTGTGTGTGTGGTCTGGAAAGAGTGCAACAAAGATGTCATATCATGTCATTACATCATCACAGTACATGTTAGTACATCATCACAGTACATGTCATTTAATGAAATCATGTTATCCTGTAATGCCCCGCCCTATTAAATCTAGTAATTGTGCCATCTAAATATTGTCTATGTTGTTAATTCTTGTCATGGATGTTTCATGCAACCTAAGCCACTAAATTATTAATGAATCTCATCATGAACTCTAGCTTCGAGAGGATTACCCTTTTTTATCCACTTGCAATCAAAATCTTCCTAATTAGTGGTTTTGCAATATCGATTAAATGTGTTTTCCTTTCGTTATCCTTGAATTTGCATTTGTCACACTAGAAAGAACCTTGCGGGATATTTATTTGGGTGATTTTGGGTAAGTTAGCCAACCACCTTCTTATCTTCATGTATGACATTGGTCATGAGTTCGATTTGGATCTAAGTGTCACTCCCACTCTTGAAAAGTCATAATAATATTAATAATAATAATAACAAAATAAATAAAAGTTATATATAGCATATGTGTGTGTGTGTAATAGATAAAAAGAGTTAAAAACATATGCCAAGAGGTAGAAATGATATTTAATAACATTTATAAAATAAAAATAAAATAAAATGAAACGAAATGGAGTAATGGCATGCAGGAATTTGGTGGGCAGGGTTGGTGGCATATGGCAGAAGGATTGGCGTGTGGCAGGTGGTCTGGTAGGCTATGGCCGCCCAAAGGATCTCTCAGACCTGTCATTTCACTTGCAAAATAATTCGAGCGCTTTATTTGAGATCCAGAGACGTTGACCATGCTGAAACCCAAGTTTACGTTGTAAATTTAGTAGTAATATGGATAGTTGCAACGTGTGCAAATTGGAGCGTTGTTTACCTATCAATGGTAAAGCATGTCATTATTTTACGTGATAAGGGACTGTGCCAAAGGGATTTCTCTCTCATACCCATCCTAAATCATTCAAACATGGTCTATATCGGCCTATGAATGGGATAAATATGTAACCCTAACATCTCCTCATGCTACAATATTAAAAGTGATTGATCTGGATCTATTTCTATATCTGAAGGATGTTTAAATGTCTCAAAAGAGGAAAATACTGTTGTCCCTTGACTTATTTGTTGTCCACAGATGAAAAAGAAAAGATTGAGGATCAAGGAGGTGCTTCAGTCCAGCATAATGTTTAGCTGAATTGTTTTGGTTTCTCCTACTTATGATCACTCGTGCTACATGCACTGTAACATGGCAATAACTTTCTCCAACGTCTCCCACACATTTTCCTAATCTTTGTCTTTTAGTAGTCATTGAATTGATTTAAACATTGAAATTTCCTATCCTGTTATCCTATGTATGTCTCTGCAAGTTTTACCTCTTCACTCTTCCTATGCGTAAAACCCATTGTTTATCCTTTCTCTGTCCTCCAAAATTTGTAGTCAAAAGTGTTTGGTTTGGCATGTAAGGGAAGTGTAGAAGAAAACGCAGGCCTCTTGAATTGTTTGTCAGAATATATATATAGCTCCCAAAACTTTCCCATGAGACTATATAGTCTCATGGGAAAATTTTGGGAGCTTAATATGCTCAGAATGGTGTTTCTGAGGACTCTCGAATGATTTGCAAAGAAATACTTCAAATGGATGTCATCTCATGGAGTGCCTTGTTATCCGTATATGCACAAAATGGTCCTTTTTGTTTAAATGCAATAGAATCCTCCAAGAAAATGGAACTAGTAGGGGAAGCCATTTTCCACAGTTGTTGTCAGTATCCTCCATTTTCTGTTTCAAATGGGGGAGATTGTGGAACAGATCAAAGAACCACACACCCATTTGACCTTGTGTCTATTGGAAATATCAATAGCTTGTTGAGTGTTTGTGTCCACGTTGGCTTCATTGTTGGCAACGTCTTTTGGAGTTAGAATGTGGAAACTGATATGATGTGTGGAAGACAATGTGTTGAGATGACAAAGGTGTATTTTTTGAAAATTTTCTTTGGTTGGAAACTTAGTGATTTGGTTGATTTTAGCGAAGTTCGTTGGTTTAATTGGTCTTATCGTGCTTAGTAGATTAGTGAAAACATAGCCTTGGATGTTGTATTGACTTTTGTAAAATAACGGGTTTTGGATGCATGTGAATTGTTCGAAAGAATGCCAAATGAGATTTGGAGCCTTTTTGAATGAAAATGAACCTACCTAGAGAACCTCTTCCACTACGGACGTTAGTATTTCTAGGCATGGTTTCCTCACCTTCATATTTTATAAATTTTGTATAATTTGGTTGTTCATTTGCAATATAATTAGAATATTAAACTATAAGATACTAAAAAAAAATTAACTAGACTATTTCTGCAGACAAATAAAACTCCACCTTGTGACTTACACAAGCGATTTACACTTTGACCATCAATCATGGTTTCTACCACCACCTTATACATTACTAGACCCGGGGTGTCAAAATTAGGTACCCTGTCCGTTGGTATTTACAAGAGTTAGATGAGTCATCAAATAAAATAACCATTTAAATGTCTACCTTGCAAAATAAGAAAAAACGCAATTTTCAAGAGACACAAAATAAGCTTTTGAACGCAAGAAAATAGATGTCAACTTCTGTCGGTGTCCTTGTTATGTGGGAAGTTGTATCAAGCCTTAGATCGATCATGATTCACCATTCATGTTTTTTTCCGCCCCACTCTAGGAGCCTTGTTACCTCATTTTGTAGTTATAGGAAGTTGCTAAAAGTGAAAAGTTGGGTTTCGTTTTGGCTCGTCATTTAGAACCTAAGAAATGAAATGCTTATATGCCTTAGAATGAACCAATAATGACCGATGGCCCCGGAAAACTAGTCACCAAATATAAACCGTTCATTTTTTCTAAATTCCTTTAGTTCCTATACGACCCACAAATCACACACACGAACAACACAGTAAAAGACATGATAATTTTTTTTTATTTTTAACTTGCTTGACACATAACATGACGCAACATGTCGTCACCAAGGATGCAACTAACACTGTGAACAATTTAATACAAGGATGGCCGTAAGGGCAGCACGGAAACGATCACACCTATCAAGGACAATTTACTCCTCTTTTGACAAGACAACATGGAAGTCCAACCACATGACACACTTACAGCTAGGGCAAGCCACAGTAAGAAATGATTGGAGGTTATTTATTTTGATAAGACACCCTTTAGCTCATGACTTAAGTTTTCAGAAGGATTCAATATATGATTCGCACAAATTCATCTTACCAACTGAGTTAATTTCTTATACACTGTAGAGAAGTTCACTTAAAATCTTCACTTTACGACAATAGAATTGTTTAGTTCCATTAACTTAATAAAGGGAATAATTAAATTCCACAAGGCTATCTGTCCATACTTACGCTACTAGAACTTGTTCATTACCTTGCTACAACAAGAATTCGTGTTCAACAAAATCAAGAGGAACTTACAAAGTATCCTGGGAAAGAGATAAGGAGATTAGGTCGAGTTAAAATCCTCTTTAAGACGTCATTAGTTATTACCAAGGTTTAATTGGAGCTTGGGGTTTTATACGTAATTATTAACGCTTTTACTTAGGCTTAACTGAAAGAGTTTATCAAAAGGAAACTATTTACTTTCAAATAGGCTGAGAGATAAATTGTGTGGTTTCAAAATTTTCTTCTCTTACTTGTTAAATCTTATTAGAAACTAACTATTGTTTTCCTTTGGCTTGTTTTAGGCATTCACCAAAAAAGAGTAGTGTTCACTAGTTTAGCTAGGGATATCAATTTATAAAAATTTACTTTACAAGGATAGTTTCACCTTTGAGTACTTCAGGAATCTCTTGTTCTCAAGTAAGTCATCTCTATATTAATTTATCTGAATACACATATTTTAGTTAACTTCTATAAGGGTTAACCATTCCATTTAATTTTACTTATATCACATCATTACAAGGTGTCAGAGAGTTTTGACTTAACACTTTATTCTCAAAAACAAGGTTTTACAATACTTATGCCAATGTAATGATTGAATATCATATCTCACCAAGGTAAGTAACTAGTCTAACAACAAAAAAGGGAAAGAACACTTCACCACGTAGTTTTCCAAACATACAACGGCAAGAGATCTTCTAAACTCCTTGCAAGCAAAGTTACAAAATTTACAACGCATTGAACTTTCTACAAGAACTTCATAATTTTGAACTGATGAAACTTTTACACTCTTTTCTTTAATCTACTCGCATAATCCATCTGCACAAATATTATCTAGAGTCAGTTCACTAGAACTGAGCATGATAAGATATAAACCTCACCTAATAACTTATGCCATCTAGTATTTAAATAAATGAAAGTTTGCAATACTCCTTATCAAATAATTTCTAACATACATTTAAAACTTAACTGCACATCTCATGATAATGCATTTCATACTCATTAATGTTCACTTCCTTAAGATCTGCTTACATAAGAACACCATTCCAAGAGACTAGATATACAACCTTAATCATGCAATTAATCATACTTAAATTACAGTAAATAATAATGACGCTCACCTAATACCCTCGACCTACTTCAAATATATAAGTGTCTAACAAGATTATCTTTCAATTAAATAAAAGCACCAACGACATTAAGTTTATATAATAAATACAAGTATCAATCTTACATTGTTCATCGATATTACCCAAGTATCAAACCTTCATAGATAATCAGTGGTATGTAAGTATAGTTTGGATATTTATCCCGCAATTTTAAGATTATAATTATATTAACAAGGATTCCACCAATCCACAGGTTCATGTATTATTTAGGTGTCCTTTTGGTTGCTTATTCCATGTCTTTATATATTTCTTCTAGTAAAAGAGTCCAACTCATAAGAATGAGTTATGACCGACAATACTGTCATCTGTTGGTAATATGCCAAAGATACATTTGACTAGCTAAGATATGCAAGCGCAGCCCAAGCCACTATGAATGCAAGTATCAACATTATCTCAACTCCTAATAAGATGCGAGTATCAATTTTTTTGCTAAACATAATAATCATCGTAAATAACAGAATTATTCCACTCATTAACCAAGCATTGAAATAACATATTTATCCTTACCGGTTACCTGATAACATAATATACCCTATTATCTAATTCAACCTCCACTTGCATACCCCAATCTATGGGTATTAATAATTGTTCTATAAAATGAAGTTAAAAATATTTCAGGTGGATTTATATCCTTCTTGTCGTCATACATGGTAAGACACCCATTATGGTAGTTTATCACCTTTACTTAAGGCTATGCATGACTCCAATTTAGGGTAGTTATCTTAACTTCTCTATTCATCTGTTTTCCTACCAAAAGTCTTTCGACAAGCTTCCAGGTCAAAGTATAAGATAAATTTAAAATTTTATTTTTCAAGCGTTGCCTGAATTCGTATGCATGAGGGCATCACAAATCAATCAAACTTGGAGAATCTCGATGCATCCAATATTACTTTAACCGATCCAAAGGTCCAAGTAGTGCCTCAAAAATTAAGCCAAAGAATTATCCTCACAGGATTATGACTTGCGTGCATAACATGTACGTAAAGGTCATAGAAAACCCATTAACACATGCTTCAGGAGGGTTCCAATCTAATAATAAGCTCATAGCACTAATAATAGCAGAGGGTCTGGTGAGGGGGTCTCCCATAATCCCCAAGGTAAATGATAATCGAATGACTCAGATGGAGCTATCTAGAAAGACCAATTAAACTAGTATGACTCTTCCCAAATAGAAGCCCCCAATCCTAATGGGGTTTAAATTATTATAAAACCACAGTAAAATCCAAATACAGTCATAACGGAAGATTCCCTTTTTCAAGCCATGTTCTACAAAATATAAACGATACAAGAAAAAAATTAAAAACCTCATTCATGCTCCATACTATTTTCTACAGAAACCCTCATTCGAAGAAAAATCAAGGCAAAAGACAAACCAACATTATAAGATCAGTAGGCAAGAATCGATGTAGAGATTTCTTCTACTCAAATAGTAAATAAGATAAACTGTAAAGGGGGAGAGAGATCAGTTCATGCAATTATAATTATAAGTCATCCGAACCCAATCTCTACAGAATTCAAACAGAAATTGCAGAGATTGATTTACCCAAATACTAAAGGAAATAAATTATTAAGAGAGAGGGTTAGGGCTTATCATGCCTATTTTAAACGCTATCTCGATATGCATCTGATTGTTTCAATGCAGCTGCTTGTGTTGTAGCTCTTGGGCAGCACACTCACTCCCTGCTCCAAACCCCACCTTAACAAAACCTGAGCTACAGTCTTTCCATGCTTCTTAGCAATCTCCTCAATAACAAGATTTTCCATCACAGAATTGGAACCATAGAAAGTACCAAATCCTCCTAAAGGAGACCACGCACTAACATGAATGTTGACATTGCTGCAATAATCTCTTAGCTTCTTTTGTTGCCACAGAGGATGCATCTCCTCCTGATTGACAGCAGGAGATATGTTGGCATAGCTCAACAAGTCGCCGAGCTTCTTGCAGGATAAATTGCTCACACCAATAGATTTAGTAAGCCCCAACTCCACGCATTGCTCCATTCCCCTCCATATAGACTCTATATCTAATGGCAAAAAAAGAAAGTCCTCCTCTTTGGGATTTGGATGTGAAGCCCCCTTTCTCAAATTTATAGGCCACTGGATAAGATACAGATCCAGATATTCTAGCTGCAAATTCTTTAAGGTTGTCTTCAAAGCGGAAACAGGGTCATCGTGATCACCAGCAAATAATTTACTGGTCACAAAAATTTCATCCCTGTTTATAATCCCCATTAGAATAGTATGATTCAGAGCTTCTCCTAGAGCTGGCTCGGTGCCATAAATACCGGCAAAGGTCAAGATGCCCGTGCACCCGACCAGTAAAGTCAGCGTGTGTCAACACTTGCTTCATCCGATCTATGTTGTCACCTTAGCCGCAGATGCAAAGCCTATCGGTGGTATTGCTATTCCCGAATACACTGAAACTCTCTCTCGTATCCCCATGCTTCGCTCGACGACCGCAAAAGTGAAAACAACTACCTGAGTTGTATTTCAGTGCATACAAATTGATTTTGGGTTGTGTAAAACAGTCAATCCCGAATAGATGGTTGCGATAAATCAATGCATAAAAACAACAAAAATTTGGACAACCTCTTGTTGGAGCGCTCAAACCGCTTCTACCAACTATAACATGCCCATTTGTTGCTCGCTATTTATCACAGCTACAGGTAGTTGTGTGGATCCCCAACAAGAACACACCTTACACTCTCCCAAGGAAAGTGGAGGTAACACGCCTACTTCCTAGCTTGTAGCTTCATCTATAACCACCATATCAAACCCATGGGCTAGGCACTAAATAACTTCACAGGTCGAACTAGAACCAGCAAGATGAACGCAATCTCACCTCATTGCAAAACTTGCCTCAAGATTTGATCGAGCTTCTTCCATGTTAGATTCACCACCGAGATGACGACTTCTTCCAAAATGAAAAGGCAAGACACTCAACTAAAACTTTATCTCATCCTTCTACTACGGCTGCAAGATTCTACAACAATCGGGTCTCGACCGTGGTCGCAACTGAACATCGGGATCAACACCACGGTTCCTTGGGCTCACCTGCAAAGCACTGCCGCACTTACCCACTCCGGAGGCCACCGATTTTCTTAGATAAGTTTACTCTCGACCTCGTAGTGCGGCATACACCCAAATCTTCCTCACGGCCCTCCCAGAGAGAAATTCGATTCGCGCCCACGGATTCTCGCCTCGGACAACACGATTTTGGAGACCCACACCCACCGTACGCATCAAGGAGAATCGTAATGAGATCTTGGCGAAGAAAAATGGGGCTCCACCCACTCCCGTCTCCCTCACGCAAGGACAGAAAAGAAAACGCGGTGGTCAATTATCTGCAGGCCGGGGTGGTTGGGAGGAGGCCAAGGTGGCAAAAATAGGATTCGATGCCCTACGAGGCATTACAAGTACACAGACTTGAATCATGCAATTTCATAACTAATGCCTCAAGGCCACTTTTAGGTGTTTAAGTGCATATGAAATGTATATCAAGGAAGCTCTGCATTTCACTGCGTACCATAGACCCAAAACCAATCCTTTTCTTTATTACTTTGCAAACCTAGGTGCCTCATAATGGTTTTCAAAAAGTAGATAAGGAAAGTAGGTTTACATTAACAATGCACTTACAATTAACCACATACGCTGCAATTCAGATCTAAACAGATATCAATCTGAAAAATCAGACCTAGTTGCATACAAGAATGCTCTTGAAGTAATAATACTTGTTAAGAAGAAAACTATTTGAATTTGTAAAAGCAAGAAATTTCTTTATTTCAAGAGCATCCCCATGGCAAAAGGACAAGTAGAAATTCAACTTGCTCACAAAGACAATTTTTTAGAGAAGAGCATTTTAAACAAATGGAAAAATGTAAGATAGGGTCATAGGACCCTTTGCAATAAACCATCGTAAATGATGAAATCTCTAGAGTGTTGTGTTATTTAAATAACAAATATAGAAAAGAGATCTAAATAAAGCATCGACCTTAGTCTAAAACTTTTGTATATCTACCCTTTTCTTATGATCTTTCTTAGCATGGAAGAAATTAAAACCTTAGATCGAACTTAAATCTTTACACTCGATGATACCTTATGGTTTAATTAAATAAGAGCCCAAGATTGATTTTATCGTCATAGTCTATATGCTTAGTAACATCGTCATGAACCCGATGGTTAGGAATGACGTGGTTAAACATTATCTTGAGTATGTGGTTCCCTCCTAGGATTGGTAATTGTGTGTGTAGTAAGGATAATGTGTTCTCTTAAGGTAGTACTCCTTGGGAAACCAAAATTAAACATAGTGTAAAACCCTCTTGGACCGACACATGTGTTGAGTGGTGAAGATCACCAACTAACCTTGGAAGTCACATTTAAGAGTTGGGATCATAAATAAACTCGATACTCAATCTCAATTATTGTTTGGGTTTTATGGTGCAATACTAAGAGTTAATTGTGAAACTTAGCAACATTTTAATTTATGATTAGTTTTTAAAATGTAACCGTATTATGATGTTCTTGGAAAAAGGTGAAAATTGGATCGCTCATATAACATGTTTAAACCATATTTTGGTGAGAAAAGGGATCCACGTTGTGTATGCTCTAATGTAATACTTAACCTTTTTAAACAATGGACTACTCCATCTTGCTCTACCACGTGTCCTATTTTGTAATGTACGTAAGATGTGAAACTATGTGATCATGTTCTTAAGATAAACCCCTAAGACAAGGATTAGTAGTCTCATGAGGATACAAATTCCCTATTAGCAAATAGATTACTCAATTCATTGCAAAGGCATATAAGCCTAATTAGTCTAAAAATAACATAAAACCCTCCTCTTAAGTTGTATGTAAAAGCGATACTCATGAAACCTAATCTAGAAATAAAAATAACGAAGTATGTTTCCATGTTGAAATTATTTGAATCCCTTAACTATTTGTTCGATCATAACTCTAGTAAATTATAATTAACACTTGGGCTTGGGAAGTGGAAATGCAAGATGATATTTCACAAGAAAATTGAAACACGATCTTCCTTTTAATGTTATTAAACCCTCTTGTTGTGGATAGAGAACCTATTTTGTATAATACTTATTGTGTACTAAACCAATTATCAATTTATAAAGTAATGAAGGAAACACAACCCTAACTCCTTTTAAAAAGTGAACTTTAAGCTCCTTTGGACTTACACTTGTTCCATTGTGTAATAGGAGGTATGATATAAGATCAAGATGTATGCCCTTAGGAGTGAATCCTAGGGATAATACCTAGTAGCCTTGTGTGTATGTAAATAGCCTTGTGTGTAAATAAATACCCTAACAAATGAGTGAATTAAACAAGTAATTGAAATAATGTAGATGATCCTTATTCAATGAGATACACCGTAAGTTAAATGTTAAATAGTATAAAGGAAATCTAGAAAAAGGAAAAGGAATGTATGATTCACATATTCTATGCCTTTCTAGAACTTAAGGATTGAAAGATGATTGTAGTAAATGAGCATTTCTAAAAGTATCGTGTTTTGGGAAGACCCTATCAATAATTTCATACTAGATTTAAATCGTTGTGTTATTCCTTTCCATTTTAAAAAAAGTGAACTTGATGTGCATCACATGCTTCATGTTATCTATCTAGGTTAATATTTTTGTAAACATATTATGTGTTGTGTGTTGTCTTAAGTAATCTTTTACAATTTTGTATATACTACAATGTAATTCAAAAGAAAATTATTCCAGATTTTTTTAATATTGTATTTGTGTGTGTAAAATATGGGTGTTACAACGTCACACATTATCATCGTTCATCAAATCACACGTATATAAATAAGTGTCACACATCATCAAATATGATCATATGTCAAATATCAATATGGTAAAATATCAACACATGAGGTCATAAGAACATCATAAAAATTATATCATAGTGGTCCAGGAACAAAATCCACATATATATAATATATATAGTACACACAGAATACATGCACATGTGTTCGAGCTAGTGCCACATCTCTTAAAATATAAGAATAATGTATCAAACTAATAATTCCATATATATATGACCACGGGGTCGCATAAGACTGTATACATGACTCCATGGAATGTCCAATGCAAGATTATATATATCAAGCGATATACATGAATACAAACAATGTATGAATCACATGTCCAGATGGCATATATATCTAGACATCCTATGAATAATTATGAAACATCCTCCATCTCTTGGCCCTCGTTAGTAGAAGCATGTACCACGACCTATGAATGTACTTTGGAGGGAGATGACACTATATATTTCATCTCGCCTAGTCCTAGGCATGTCAAATCCCTACATCTAAGCCTTTACATTCATAAACATCAATTTTTTAACACCCAAATTTTTAAGAAGTGGATATATTGAAAATACATTCATAATTTATAAACTTATACATTTTAATTCATGTGAAATATTACTGCAATCTCATCATCCCTATCAATTTTCATTGGGGCTCTGTAGGGTCAAGGATAGACTCACGAGGGGAGTTTCTAGCGGTCATGGAAGTGCACTCGACTCGTATAAAGATGCATACAATGAATAGTTCAAATTAAATATTTCATTTACAATTTGATATTGTAGATTTAGTAAGAAAAATTCATCTAAAATTTTAAAAATTGAAAAATTGTACTGTGTGAGTGGATCTCAGTATATGATATGGCAACATCAACAATAGCCTCCACGGTCTATATAAAAGGAGGAGTCTTGACGAAGTCATAACCTATACAAACAACATGTAGATCAACATTAATTGAAAATTGTCCAGAGAATGGTGTAAGGAACTAAAGCTCATCCATATATATTAAATTCTAGAACACATATAGATATGTATTTTATTAATATTTAAACAATCTTGAACATTAACTAGTAAAATCTATGAAACTAACCAACATAAAAGTAACATGAGGCATTCCAAAGTAGCCTCAATGCCCACAACAAATGTTTTCTCACTGGCTCCTACTTAGAAAAGATAAACATATTAATATGTATGTACACGTGAAACACATACATGAACATTAATGTGTATTTAATAATAAATGTGAAATCAAATGAACTTTGACATGTAAATAACTCGATACTTACGTCTGCACACACTGTAACATGGGTTGTAGTAGCTAGGATATCCAAACTAGATGTGTCCTTGACCGGATCTTGTCTGTTTAAAATTTTTTAAAAAAAAATTTACACAAGTATGACATAATCAAGTATATATATTAAAATCTCAAATGAAATAAAATTTTGTATATAGATTATTTATGTGACATTTACCTATAAAAATCTAGGGACATTTGCAACACTTATAAAAATATCTTCCATCATCTCATCTGTAAAAAAGAGATCTTGTGACCCAACAAAGGATGTCTCACCCACAATGCATACAACACCACATGACCCGCAGTGGTGTGGTGTGCTAGAACTTGTGCCTCCACCAACATCACTAGATGTAATCTAGCTATTATGTTGGGCTAGAGTGTCAGTGAGACACCTCAATACATGCATTGTGTCAATATCCACAATCTCCTTCATTCTAGGAGGAATAACTCAAGGATGTGGGGCATCCTAGGTTGACTAACTACAATACATGCACTTGGTCTAGTCTCATGCATAACCACCTCCTTGACCGTAAAATCCAAACATCAAAATAATTAGGAACCTCAATAAGTGAAAACTATAAATATAATTTCTTTAAAAAATAAAGAGGAACCTCGTTGTTGTTGCATGGTGGATAATCAAAACCATCCATCATCAGTCCCAAAATTGTTCTTAATATGCTCACCATGACACCAATAGATAGGGAACCATTTTAATTAGTCACAAGAGGGTCAATGGTTCCTGGGGTCTCGTAAATAGTGCACAAATGTGGTCTTTTCCAAAATATTGTTTTCCACGGCGGATGTGATAATTTGTCTACATAATAACACCTACAATCAACTCTAAATTTATTTCATCTATTAATTTGGTTTAATGTAGAGTCAACTTTTCCAATCAATTTTTGAAGTGTGTTGGCTAAATTGATGCATCTTGGATTTGTGGAATTATTTTGTCTAATCGTGTGAATAAGGTTCCGAGTAGAAATTTTTTTCTTGTATTTTTGTAATGATATCACCTTGGGTTACTTGGTGGTTGAGAGGGGACGGTAGGATCCAAAGGACGTGGAGGAACGTTCAAGGAGGTTTTGAGGAGGTGGAGAAATATTTGGAGGGATTTGAGGAAGTGGAGGAACATTTGGAGGAATTGGAGGACTAGAAGCTTGCTATACAACCGACAAAATAAATAAAAATATGTCTAAACAAAAGATTGAAAAACCCATGAAAACAAGAAAAAAAAATGTAAAATGCAAGAAAATTGATCAAAAATGAGGGCTTACCTCTTCATCTCCATAAGATTGTGTAAATTATAACTATCGAGAAGTTAAAATTATAATTTGGAAGTATAATGCAAAGGGTGAGTGTCAACAATGAAAACAAATGCATAGTTTAGAGAAAATGGTGGGCAAAAATGAGGGTCAAGATTATTTTTTGGTATCAGAGGAATGCAATCACAATTTAGAACATGCGATTACGGTTTATAAACCATGATTGTGGTCTTAGGTTTGGGAATTTTCCAAACCTAAAAAAAGTAAACCACGATCATGGTCTTAGGTTTGGGAATTTTCCAAACCTAAAAAAGTAAACCACGATTGTAGTTTTTAAAACCATGAGGGAAGTTTGTAAAATTTGGGATTTGATGTCCACTTTTTGGTCCCCCAATCTTGTGCATAGATATAACCGTGAGTTCTTAATTTATTCTTTTAATACGTGTAGTGGTATGATCAGCATGACCTTAATGTTTTGAAGGTATGAGGGCTAGGAGAAGTGAGAATTTGAATTGAGAAGGAATAGTATATATAGAGAGAGATGCATGCACCTTAAATAGATTACAAGTTGAGGTTGAAATTCCTTGGAGTCTTGGCTCATAAATTTTTGTGTAGTGATAATAGTGAAGCCCAAAAGTAAAGATAAAACATGCTATGGAGATATGTTGGATTTCCAAGAGGTAATAATGAATTTTTATGACAAACATTCCTTAGAGAACCCATAAGTCCGTATGGTATGAAGAAATCTGTGTTTTTCTATAAGAAACCATTAAAGACCGAATAAACCCTTTTGAGGAATCGAGTACAGGAATATCAAAAGCATATTACTTTGAACATCAAATTAATGCTAAAATTGGTTAAAATTGTTGAGAACTTGTGAATTATGTGGGTAGATTATTGGCATTTTTGTATAAAAATGCAACTCTTAAACCCTAATTTTTGACTTAGCATGTCAACCCATTATTAAAACATCCTATAAAATTCCTTGCTCATTACTCATTTTCTCATTGGAAAAATTCTCAATAGATCTTTCTCAGCCCAAAAATCCAACTTCATGAGTCACTATTTACCTCAAAGCATTGCTAAGAACGACCCCTCATTTTTGTAAGACTAACCCCAAGATGGTTCTCTAAAGGCTACTAATATTTAGTTCATTATGGGAACCCACACCTTTACTACTTACCTACTTAAAAATTAAGCAACACCACCCTACGAACCTGCACTACACACTGTGAACCGGGGTTCCTTATATGCTTGTTACTAAAATCTTGAAACATCACTTGTAAAGGATTTTAAGGACTTTAATGACCAAATAAACATTGAATATGTGCATGAAATTGTAATTACTTTAACTTATTATAAGATTTCAATATTTTGACTAAAATTCTACATCTTAAGTAGGAGCGAGGTTTGATATCTCGGAGATTGCATTGTCTTACAAGAGGGAAAAACAAAAATTTCTGAAACAAGAGAAAAATCATCAAAGCTGAAAGCAATAGTTATAATCCTAGAAGATCCCTTTCTTGCAGTAGGATATACCTCTAGGCCTAAGGAAAGGAAAATATAAAGCTAAACTCGATCATTGAACCCCAAGTGGAAAAAATAATGTATGTATATAAAGGTTATCCCATTCGTCATGTATTAGATCCAAGTTTATTGAAATTGATGATACTAATAATGTACACGTATCTATAATCGAGATGATTGATAAATCAAAACACTAAACAAAAAAGCTTTGATGCAAGCTCTAACCAATAGAGGAATTATAAAAGCAACAACATTCTTAGGTCTTGCTCAATTACATGAGTTTTTCTTAGAGTGTGCTAAATTTTATGATCCTCTCACTAGAGAAGTGAAGGATACATCAAGGAATGTGGTGGTAAGACTAGATACCCAATATTTCAACTATTGTTTGAAGATTCCAACAAAATAAAAAGTGTTAGAGGTGACCATGGAGAAAGCCATTGACCAATGGGAAAAGAATACAATTGATTGCATTAAAATCATGAATGCAAGCTACTTGAAAAAAGCCAAAACAGAGAATCCAAGTTGTTAAAACCACGCAGAATGTCAAAGGTGATTCAATAACCTTATGACATTACTCAATTGTTATGTAGAATCAATGGGGAGAAGAATGCCAAACACTTCTCCACATGGATGTACTCCTTCATAAGAACAATTGATGTCAACATAACTAATGCATTGATTAATTGGGCTCAGATGATAAGTAATAATATTGATCATCAAAGAAGAGGTCTAGGTTCGAAAAATTTTAATTTCAAAATGACTTCATACTTGGTATATGTTGCTTCCTCAAATGGAACTTTTACTAGTTTAAACAAAGTGAAGGATTCTTAATTTGAAACCCCCATATATAAATATTAACCGTAATTGGTACTATCTGAATATTTCAAGAAGTATAGAAGGGTAAATGATGGTTTCTATTATGAAATAATTTCCAAGCTCAACAATTAAATAAAGGAAAAAATGGTGACTAATATGGAATGGGAAATGGTTTCCCAATATGGATGTGTATTCATTCAATTTTCTAAATGAGGGATAAAATTAACCCCTCACATCATAGGTATGATTGGTAGATGAGTGTAAGAGGTATAGGACAAGCTTAACTTGTCCCACAAGCCTCTAAAAATGGCTCCAAAGTAAAAATTCGATATTTGAAGGATGGGGTTGAGTACACAACTCAAAATCAAATGAAATCCATCAAAATTAATAAGATAGCAAGGAGCACTACCACATTAAAATCTCACATAGTCACAACTCAATTTACTTAATATCGTGATTAATTAACTAAGTAAGGCATATTACTTAAGCAATAATAAAGTGACCATACATTATAATAAATAAATCACATACACAACTAAATAAATAAAGTAAAGGAAATAAAATAAACATTCAAACCCTTTGTCACACATGAGGTTACCCCCCAATGGGAACCTCCAAACAACATACAAGGCACATAACACAAAGTTTCCAAGGTGACCTTGTTGCCAATATCCAATATTATTTCACAATTGGTATTTTATCCCCTTTATGTTTATTGTGATATAATTTCCTACAACCAATCAAACAATACCCCTTCGACCTCCTCAAGGCCACATCAAATACATTATGAAATAAAACACACATACATATCATCCAATAACATCATACACGTATCTATATCATCATCATCAAAATTAGGAATTTATATCAATCATTTTCCATTTCTACCATATTATAATATTAATGAGATCACAAGAATAACCTCGTCATTTAATCATAATCAATGCATCAAGAATCCAAAGTGTCGGTATATAATAAATTAAAAACACTAGATCATCATTTATCAATGTTTTTTAATAGTCCATAACATCTATAATGTGAGTCACTCCATATCCATAATAAAAATGTCCATACCATCTATTTACATACTAATCAAAATATAGTAATAATGTCCATGTCTATAATCAACAATAATCAAAATCATAGTATAATAAGCATCAAAGAGAAGTGAGAACTACATCCCCCTCCTTTAGACTAAACTTCCTCCCCGGAAGTCACTAGAAAAAATGTGGGAACTATGCTCTCAAAGGTTTGGCATCCTCCCATGTAGTTATTGTCTCATCATACCGATGCCATTGGACATGCACCTTATCAATCTCACACTCTCGAAGGTCTAGGGTTGTACACTCTATAATGTGCATGGGCTCCACCCTCACTTGTCCCTACTCTTGCACCTGCAATGTGGTCCAATATAATACATGAGATGGATCTGGTATATATCTCCTAAGAACTAAAACATGGAACACATCATGGATGTGATACCGATCCATCTAAGATCTCAAATGGACCCACAAATCTCAGAGCTATCTTAGAGCCTTTTTCCATACTAGATGGGGACCTTATGAGGTATGAATCTAAGAAAAACCTCCCGCCAACCTCAAAATGGTGGTCTATCCTCCTCGCCTACATATTGTTTATGTCTATCCTATGCCTAATCTAGCATCTCGCCTAATCAAGATAATGTACTTGCTCCATGTCCTACAACATTGCTTGTCCAAGAGTCACTATGTCCTCTACCCTATCCCAACTCAAAGGAGTCTTACACTCCCTATTGTACAAATCTGGAATGGTGCCATACCGGTGGAACTTTGAAAGTTGTTGTTGTATGTAAACTCCACCAAATACAAATACTCCTCCCATCATGACTGATGATCCATGATGTACATCTAAAGCATATCCTCTAAGATATAGTTCACCCACTCTATCTCGTCCATCTATCTCAGGTGATATGTTTTACTAAAATTAATATTTATCCCAAGATCAAGCTACATAGTAGTCCAAAAATGGGAAGTGTACAAAGAATCGCGGCCGTAATGATATTCTATAGAATCCCATAAAACCACACTATCTCATCCAAGTATACTCACACCACTATACTAGATGTATAGGTGGTCTTCACCAGAGAAAAATGAGCCACTTTTGTCAATTTATCAACCATAAAAATGATCGCATTCTAGTGATATCTCAACATCGTAGCCAAACAATTAAATCCATGGAAATGGTGTCCCACCTCAAGTCCGATATAGCACAAGGATTAAGAAGACCAGCTGGATGTTGATGCTCAACCTTCCCTTTCTAACACTCCAAAACATAGACACATATCGACCTATGTCTCTCTAAAGTCCTCTCTAATGATACAATTGTCTCAATGTGGCATGCATCTTCTTCACCCCTAGATGGGCCGAGTAAGGTGCAAGTTGTGCCTCTGTAATAATTTCCTCTCGAAGATCTCCTCTCTAGGTACATATATCTAACATCTATGTCTCGAGAATTCCATATAGATCCAGTTTTAATCCCTCAAAATTCCCCTCAAAGGGTCTCTAAGACTCAATCTCTACTCTAGTTGAAAGGTAGAAGTTGTCGTGTGGAAGTCATGTTGTAAGATCCTGGCCGTCAAGTATATATCCAATAATATAGCCATAATGAAACACCTCCCATAACTCAAGGCATCTCGCTACAAAATTCTCCATCCCCTTCACATGTTCTATCTCCATATCACACTCACATAACAACTCCATCCAACGCCATTGACAGCATTGACATTAGGCTATGTGAACAGTGTTGTAAGCTCAAATGATTTTTCCTAAGAATGAACCTCCTACGTAATAGAAAATTTCTCCATCGAACTAAAGCATAAACCGCTACTGCAAGGTCAAGGTCATGAGTTGGATAATTGAGCTCATAATACTTGAGTTTGCATAGACTCAAAATAAACTAATTTACCATCCTTCGTCAATACTCATCCTATCCCAACCAAAGAAGCATCTGTGCAAACAAAAATTCCTCTCGTGGATCTATCACCGCTAGGATAGGTACTATAGTAAGGCATTCCTTCGAGTCCCGAAGGCCCGCTCACAACCATCTTCCTAAACAAATTTCTTCCCTTTCTACTACAGTGGAAGTGGTGGGATGAGAAATACATGAGAAGTCCTAAAAACATCTCCTATAATAACCCATTAACCCCATAAATCTGCGTACTTGGTCACATTGGTCTTTTTGTGGCCAATCAATGACAGACTCTAATCTTGGAAGGATCGATCATGCGATACCTTCCCCGAAAATAACGTGACCTAGATATCGAGCCTAATACTTAAAGAACGCACACTTCTTCAAAGTTTTCGAATAGTTGTTTCTCATGAAGACACTTTGCAGAAACTATCAAAGGTGCTCCTTGTTCTCCTCACACATGTGTGAGTATATCAATATGTCATCCGAAATATGATCACGAAGTGGTCTAAAAATGTCCTAAATACCTCATTCATCAAAATCATGAACAAAGTGTGGGGACATTCATTAGAATGAATGGCACAACTATGAACTCGTAGTAAGGGCCATATCCCATTTGAAAGGTTGTCTTATGAATATCTACCTTCGTAATCCTCGGGTTATGATAACCTAATTTAAGGTATATCTTGGAAAAGAATGTAGCTCCGTTCATCCGATCATATAAATCATCAATGCATGTAAGGGGTAACGATTCTTGATTGTTACTTTGTTCGGATGTCAGTGAGTCAAAATACAATCATAGGGATCCATCCTTCTTCTTCGCAAAAATCATCTGTACACCCCAGGGGATACACTAGGATGGATTAGACCTTTCTCAAGAGGGCCCTCCAACTAAAACTTGAGCTCATAAGGCTCAGTGTATTCATCCTATATGGCGCATGTGAGATAGGCTCTACTCCAAGAACCAAATCTATATGAAAATATATATCATGTGGAGAAGGTAGACCAAGTAATTCACTTGAAAAGACATTAGTAAACTCCTTAAAATGTGATGACCGTCAAGTAAGGGCCAACTAGACTTGTCTCTATGATATGTCACCACCATGACATGTAAAATAACCGACATCCCTTACATGCACACCACTTCAGCTACATAGCGGATATAGTGTGGATAGAAATAGGCCTCCTAACCCCAACTATCACTTCTCTAACCCCAAATAATATATACAAGTGATTAATTTAATGTATAAATCCTCTCTAGCTCGTGTGTGTAGATAGCCAATCCATACCCAAAATGAATCCATAAGATCCCAAGGGAAGGATGCAAAGATCCAAGGTCATGGTGAAGGGTCCTAGGTCAACTACACACTCCTTAAATAAGGATTCCACTGTGAGCTTGGCTTCGAAGCCATCTCAACATCCCAACTAAAGCTTTGTCTAACTACCACTAGCCTGCATCGCTCTACTAATGATGGAGAAATAAAGGAATCAGAAGATCTCAAATCAAACAATATAGAGGTAGAAATACCACCGATGCAACTTGAATTCTCTATCACTCTGCTCGGGTGATTTTCCCCAGGCGATTCTTGACCACTGTAAAAATCTTGTGACTATGTGTCATGTCACCAAATGTAGGCTCTGAAATAGGTCCCCTACCCTTGTTATTAAGGTTCTTTAGACACTCTCTACAATGGTGTCTAGGTACACTGCATCCATAACAACTACTAGGCTCTTTCAAATGAGAAGCATCTTCCCCTAGTTCTCTAGTTGTACTGTGGAGTAGATCACGATGATCTTTCAATGGAATTTTGTAGCCACCGCCGACGAACTCTAGCTGACTTAGCTATAGGTATTTCCTATGTCCCGATGAATCCTCTAGGAGGAGGCCCCACACTCCATCCCCTTTGCCCATCAAATCTCTATGGAGGTATATATCGTGGATGATTCTGCGTCTGATATGGCTATTATGGCATCTTGAAGGAAGACTATGTGGATCCATGTCTTCCATGAGGAGGAAGGGTTGTCCCCCTCAACCGACTATCCTGCAAATCCGCCGAATGTGGCTCCTCACTCTATCTCTAGCCTATTGTGTCTTCCCCATGTTCTTCTCTGCAATGTATTCCTTCTCAACGACCTCTTCTAATGTCTCAGGACAATGCATACACACTTCCCCTCCAAGATCTAAATTTAGACCTCAAATGAACATGTCAATCCTAACTTGCTCATCTCGTATGTAGTTGACATACTGCAACAATTCCAAAAATTGACTCATACTCAACCACTATCATAGATGCCTATCGTAGGTCATGAAACTCATCAATCCCTTGTTGAATGAATCATCTACATAAGTATCACTCTCCTAATTTTCTCATCAAAGAGATATCATGTCACAATCTCATAATATTCATGAAGCTTCTACTCCTCAATCCTCCACCAAACTTCTTCCCCATCTCTCAAAAAATGAATCACAACATAAGCCTTCATGTTGTTGCTAGTACATGGGCATAACTTGAAGCATCCGCTCAAGCTAACTAACCAAGCCTCTTCCTCAACCCGGGTTCCCGTGGTCCAAGCATTGAACCCGTGCCTCGATACCAAGTGTAACGCCCACATTTTTGACACATCAAAAAGGACAAACCTCGTTATTTTCTTAGGTAACAAATTACGAGATTATTTTTTTAAAATGGTTGCAAGGGAGTAAACATTAACTACGTTTAAATTAAATTCCCGTTAACAATTTCCACACATTCACAAGTTAGTCATAATTAGATTAATAATTAAATATTATTAATTAATTCCGAAATCCATTTCAGAGTTTAATCCTTTTCTAGGGTTTCCAATAATTTCTAATTAAAATGTTGACTATCTTAATCTTGTGATTTTACCTCATTTAAATCTACTTAAGTATATTATAGGTTATTTCCCAAGTTGGTTTAAATTTATCTCCTATAATAACTTAACATCAATACCTATCATTTAATTATTTAACCATACATTTTACTTTTAATTACTTTAATATTTTTTATCATTATCTAAAATACCATGCACAATATTATTTAATTAATCCTTACAATCCCAATGTCATTTAATTAGTTATTAATCTATAACAAAAGGGTCACAACTTAACCTAACCACTAAGTGGCCCCATTCACATAATACCCATACCTTTTTATTTAAAATTACCCATTCCCATGAAAATTCCATAACTTAAAATTGTAGGATTAAATCTCCACCCTATGATTGATTTAACATGGGCCCTTAGATTTTAGGTTTTCTAAAGCCCTAAAAATCCTTATGTTTCCTTTTTATTTTTTTCTTTTCCTAATCTTTTCATTTGTTCATTGTTGTTTTGTAGATTGGAGGAGAGTGGAGGCCATGGAAACTTGAGGGAAACCATGGAGGATTTTTGTTTTCATTTAAGATTTACAAATGCGAGGAGAATTCCTCGATTTCATTCTCCATTTTAGTTTATTTTATCTTAGGTTTAGTTGCTAACGCACCAAAATACCAACACAAGGACAACACAATGAAATACAGGATAACTTTTTTTTTTTTTTTTGACTTGCTTGAAGATAGTACGACACTACACAAGTTCTCTAGGGAATACAACCAACCAAAGACATGCTTTCCACAACACGGACCCACACTAGTTACACATAGACATGAGGCACACACTTAAGGACACAATGGTTCATCTAAAGTATGCGCCTTACAACAAGGTCTTCCCACGAAGGTTTCTTTAGATTCATGTTTTAGTCAGTAAGTGTTTTTACATTCTTTACTTTTCGCAGAGGAATCACGATAGGAGAATCAAAGTCATGTCTCCTTTGAAGAATTTTCCCTACCTTGATAATGTTAATATACGTGAGTAAACCAATTATAGAATAGCAAGAGGTTACTTCATTTACTTGATTAACTTATTCATTTGTGAGGAGGCAGTTAATTTCTCAAGGCTCTTAACTTTATCAATCTGTTTTCGACGTTGTGCTTTTGAACATATATGTTTTACCTTTTCAAGCGGTCAATTTTTATTTTATTTTATTTTTACAGTACATGACTGTCTAAGACTTGGGTTCATCATTAAGATCTTATTAGTGGTTAAAAAGGATTTCATTGGGGCAAGAGTCTAACCCGAATTATTAAAGGTTTCACTTGGGCTCCACTTGAAGAGATAGACATAAGTATACTGTTTACATTTTCAACGGGTAAGATAGATCGAAGAGTTTCTTAGTCAAGTTCCTTCTTTTTATTATAATCTTATTATCTTTCAAGAATTCAATCATTGATTTCACCTTAAGATCGTTCTAAGGATTCACCACAATAAGAGATTGTTGATTAGTTTACGTGGGATCACAAGGTATATTTGTTTCCCTTGTTTTCTTTTTGCTAGGTTCAAAACATAGTCCTCTACCAAACAACACATGACCAAAGGTAACCAAAGTGATGTAAGTTGATTCAAGTTTAGATAATTATAATTAGGTGTGACAATTCAAGGATAAATCATATTCTGAAAAGTGAAAATTCAACGAAGGATACACATGTCAAAACAAGTTCATTTAATCTTATTGACAATAATATTTCTCAAATTGACTTTCAAACGATAACAACCTACATGAGAACAATACAAAATTATAACACAATGCCTTCTATATAGTCTTCACAATTTCCATACCAACGTTTTAAAGCAAGGAAAACATTCGTACAACAGCAGTTCCTAAGAAGGCTGGAAACCACTCTCTACACGTATATCTTTTTCTCTCTCTTTTTTTTTTTTCTACTCAAGAAATCCTCCTGCACATTTGTTAGCACATGTCAGTTCGCAAGAACTGAGCACGATAAAAGCTATAACATTAAGACAATATGTTGTTATCTAACTGTTTCAAGGAAGAAGAAGACACTGTTGATTATGAAAAATAATCTAAGAGCCTAAACAAGAGTAATTAAAGAGTTGTCCAAAAGCATAAAATGTCTAAATAAAAGGGATGGCACTAACTCCATTTAATTATCATTTTCTCATAGGAGCAGTTAATAAACATCATAGTGAATTTCACCCATATCACAATAATGACCGTCATTTTAACAAGATAACATTTCGAAACAAAAACAATTACAAGAAGAGAATTAATTTCAAACATGATCTGTCCCTATTTGTTTAAATTAGTTCACCAAGCCAAGGATTCACTATGCCACTGGAGGATCCCAACCAATCAATCGACATGAGAATATCTAACCCAACATGACTCATTCATATTAAGGTGGTGTGCCTAAAACAGTTAATTTTATGTTAGTACAGAATAAATAAATTGAAAAGAAAAGGAATGAAACGCACAAATGACCCCTTATGGGCCACATCCTATCCTAACAATCCTTCTATTAAACTATCTTCTAATCAAGAGGATGTCCTAAGAGAAAGGACAAACTTGACAAGACCAAACATAACCATTATAAATCTTACAGGAGGGTTACTCGATCATTCCGAAAAACACAACACAGGATACATAGCTTCCAAAGGATCCGTCGTCAACAATAGGTTGACTTTAACCTTTCTGGTCAACATATAACCATTCTACTACAATGACAGCAAGGAGGTCGTATCACAACGATCATCACAAAAACCAGTCAACCAATGAGTTTCCAAACACACCAACCTCTAAGTCGCAGAAGAATGGAATTTAAGCATCTTAACGGAGCAAGACGTAGAGTAATTTCTCACGCATAAAACCAGCATCCCAATTTTAAGATTTGAAACTTCCTCACTAATGATCAAGTAGATCTCGTATCCTCCAACATGTGTGAAACAAAATCAAGGTAAAAAAAAGAGTATTTCCTCTGACATTTTAAACTATCCAAAAGAAATGTGAGTATCGTCAAAAGAAGACATTCCATAGGATCAGCTACATTCCTCAAAACATACAACAGTTACCAAGGGAGAGAAGGTGATTCCAAAGACGACAATCTCCAAACGGTGAACATGAATTGATATCAAATTATGACGATCGACCATGACACTCGAAGAATAAAAGTATTCCTTTGAGCGATTCAAACAAGTAACAAAAGCAACTAACCTAGTTGAACGTAATATCAACTTGGCTCAATTCAAAAATCAATCAAGCTAAGCACACACCATGCCAACTGGGAAGGGTTACTAGATCCTAAACAAATGAAAGAAAAGGATAGAGACAGGAATAGCACCATCCACCTATACACAATGCACTCGCAGTACTCAATCCCTAATTCGCAAATACCCGACATAACCCAGGACTACAGATCTCGAACCGAAACAAGAATAAGAACAAAACAGGAACTGTAAGGTTGAGTCCAACAACAATGTTTGATAAAACATTCAAATCGTGAGACCAACATAAGGAACTAGGGGGTGTTCATTACAGGACCCCCACCTCTTTTGTTTTATTAGACTTAAGAACAAAGTTCACCCAACTAATATTTATTAAAACCCAGAAACAATATAAAGGCTTCAACCAACGCAATCATTTCTAACGCCAAAAGGGAAATACAATTGAGCAAGGGAAGTGAAAACCAAACAGTATACCATCACACGAGACATTTATATGAAGATTAGAGTTATTTAATGAATCAGTTAAATAACAACATAAGAATCAATGGTATAGAGAATATCGTGCCTGATTAAGCTCCCGCAGTCGATAACAAGATGGACGGGGCCTGCAACAGCAACCGAAGCCTAAATCCATTTTCTTCAAGCTCGTTGGGCGCCCAAACATCGACCATCTTCGCGTTGGCACAGGCAGGAGTTCACGGCCAGGGTGGGTGGTCTAAAATACTTGCCAACATCCTCCCAACGCGTGTCAAAAGGGACAACTACAGCGGAACATGGGCAGCCATCCAGCACCATGGAAAATCCACTTTTGGAGCCCATTTAAGAAGCTGGAACTAAAATCTGGTCTCTTATTTATCACTGCAGACCTGGCACAGTGCGCCTTGTTATAGTGCCAGACTATGTCTCAGATTGCTTCACCTGGCATTACCAAAAATCTTTACAAGAACATTTTCCCCTTTTTTTTTAAAGTAATGGAACCGCTTTGCATCTCTCACAACAATTTGCTTTGCAACAATCTTGGACAAGACCTGGTGCAGTGTGGCAGTCAACACATACATTAAGGTTTTGAATCTGAAAGATATCCTGCTACCTTCATCTCCCAAGACACTATCTCCAACATTGCATAGATCTCCTGTGCCCGAGGGTGTGATCTGCCACCTACACAAAAGCATGCACCATTTTATTGCCTTTAATCCAACTACATCCAAGTTTATTTTTAATTCCTCTATCCTTCATCGATCTCCTAATCTTGGTGTTCTCATAATAGGAGCAGCCCTAGTCTGAGACGAAGCAAAAGAAGATGGCTTTAAAACCCAAAAAAAAATCTCTTGGTACAGACTCCATATCCATAAAACAGTCCCTAGACTTAGCATCCTCAGTAAGGCTGACCAGTCACTAGATTGCTTCAATGCAGCAGCTAAAAAGGACAACCCTGAAAAGCTGGAGGATTCATTTTTAAGGATATAGGTTTTATTATTGTCACAGGTACTCTAAATAGAGGACCACGCAATGGGGCCTTGCAATCTATACCGTAGACTTCAAAGTAATGCACTCCTTCAGAAAGGGACGTTGGATCTACAAGAACATTGAAGTTGTTTCCACTGTGCGTGAGAAGAATATAGTCAGGGACCTTTACCACTTTAGCATTACTAGATTTTATATGAATGCATTCCTCAAAAGGAACTAATATCTTTAACTTGTCAGCATCTTCATGAAACTCTAGCCCAACCTGTACAATCCAAACACTAAACAGATCCAACATGAGCAAGCTCGCTGATCATTCTCATCATCTCAACAACACAACCCACTACACCAAAAAGATCCGCCTCTATGAGATCCTCTTCCATGAGTTACATCGTAAAACGAGTAAGGTCTCAGTAGAGAATCTCTGTAATAAATTTCATCGGGTCTCCTGGTAACACTCTCACTGTCACTTAATTGGTTTTGAGAAAAATATCTTGAAAGAGGAACCCGAATCTGAGGATGCAGTCGATACTGAATAGGCAACAACAAAGTTGGACAACCTGCTTGTTGGAGCACTCATAAAGGCTTTTACTATAGTATTCCACGCAGGTGTATTGGCCACAGGCACCATTCCAACGTCACAGCAACCTTCTGCCTGCAAAGCCCTCACTATTCCAGCTTCTACCATGATAAATTCACCACCTGGACGGAAGCGACCTTTCTAAAATGAAAAAGCAAGACAACTCAACTAAAACTTCATCTCGTTCTTCTACTACAGCTGCAAGATTTTGCAACAACTGATCACGACTGTTTTACCTGGAACGATCATTCTTAGCTGTCACCGCTGAAGACTCCTTCATGCTCTGCTCAGATTTGATGCCAAGGAGACCAAGACCTTCAACCAGAAGTTGTCACAAACTTAATGAAGTGGATTGATACATTCACCTCAGCTATTCACATCGAGGACAGGCACAGTTTTGGAGGAGAGAGCCCTGACCACGTTTTGAAACTTCAAGACAGCGCACTCAAAAACTCTCACGCAACTGCATACTAACTTCAAGCTGTCCGCCGTCAACTAGGGAGACAAGGTGTTTCAACCACCCACACGCAGTCCAACAAGGAACAGAAAAGTCACGCAGCCAGCAAAAGGAAACAAGAGCAGGTAGTCAACAAGAACCAAGAAGATTTGCAAATCAAAAAAAAATAAATGAGATGCATCCGCCAGCTAAAAGAATCCAATCACGTCAAGAATTTAATAGCTCCACCCTCCAGCCCACGCCAAGCAGCAGACTGAGACAAGGTAGGTTGGGGCATTACATTAGTATTACATAGTTATCTATTTTTTTCCTCGTAGAGATCCCACCAAAAATTAGTTGTGGGTGTTTGTTTGCTCATATTTTCTTTGAGTTCATCATTTGGGGAAAATGATTTTGGTTTGATCTAGAAGTATATACACTTATATACATATATACATGCATGTATATATGTATATATATGTGTGTGTGTGTCTATATATATATATATATGTATATATGTATATAAACTAGATCTACATTCTTTTTAAGTATATTTATTCAAGATACACTTTTGGATAGAAAAACATGTTTTTTCAAAAAAGGTTCATGCACACGTGACCGGTGTTGATTGCTTAACCGTAGCAATTCCGGTACTATGATATCGACATTGATCATCACTGTCATCGTCAATTACCGTGAATCGGGTCATTTTTATAAAAGTATACACAAATGTATATATTCTCAAATATATACATATGTATACAATTTTACAGAAGTTCATATTTCTTATAATCTTTGGTTTACTGTTTTTTGAAGTAATATTAATACAACTAAGTGAAAAGATTGAAATTATATAAACCGTATACTGATTACGAGAGACCGATGCCGGTTTCTATTCTTCGACGCTTGTTTGGCTGATCGGCATCGTTTCATCGTGTGCACAATAGTTTGTTATATAAAAGCATATATAGAAATATAGATATTATACACTATATATATATATATATATATATATATTCATAGTTTTCAACTCTTGGTTGAATTTAACAGAATACACAATGAAAATAACAACTTCTTTCTTGATTAAAATCACTAAATGTATAACTTTTCCTTTATAACATTGTTTAAAACTTGACTACAAGAGTTCATTTCAACCACAATGCATCTAATTTAAAAGAGAGGAATAAATTCAACCATTTACTAAGTATAAGTTTCTTTCCTTTTTACAAACAAGAATGACAAACATTTCAAGGAAAAAAAGTAGGTACTTCCATGTATTTTCAATGCAAGACAACCATTTTCAAAATGAAGATAAAACACAACTTTTGGTTTAATTCTAGATTTGAAAGAGTTACATTTCCAACAATATACAACTTACAAGTTCTTCCTTTCAACCATTTCCAATACATAGCTTGATAATTAAATTTACAAGAAACTCTCTTTAAAATACAAGTATATACAAGCCTTCCACTCAAAGGTGGAAACAACATGATAACATTTACAACAATAGGATTCTTTCTTTGGTCTCAAATACATATGTCTTCTTCCCATGAACATCTTGCAACTCCATATCTTTTTCTTCATTTCCAAATCACAACAACAAGGAAGGGGTGTAGGCAACACTCACCTCCCAACCTTTATTCCAATGAGAAGGAGAATTCATCCTTCTCATTGGCCCCTGAGCCCCAACAATGAAGAAATAAGGGATATCAAGAAACCATGGAAACTCTTTACAAAGGATTCAACAAACATCCATTCACAACAACAAAACTTGCAACTCAACAAGCATAATAACAAGATAGCAACAACATATAATTTTTCCAGACACAAAGGCTTAAAATCTAAGTCAAGGGAGAAAATAAATATGGGTAATCCCTTATACATCCCAATGGATTAAGTGTCCACCTTAAAATCCTCCAAAATCTTAATCCACATGACAAAACTCTTATTCGTCCCTCAATCTCTTATCACTCCCTCAAATAGAACATACAAATATAAGTAAGAAATCTTTCTTGCTATCACAAGGTGGGACACCCAACCCAAAATCCCTCCAAATAAATATAAAAACTCTTATCCCTCCTTCAAAATATCCCCATTTTCCTTCTCCCACACCATCCTTAAGGTCATACTACCCAATCCAAAACAAACACATATATTCATTCATTTTACAAACAACACACAACAAATAAAAATAAATACAAGGGTATAGACCCTACCTTGCCATTGCAAGAACTTCAATCTTTAAAATTTCATCTTCAAGATTCTTCCAAGTCCAAACCAAATCCAAAAACAAGCTTCCAAGCTCCAAAACAAGCAACCAAGAAAGAATCTCCAAAATGTGCAAGTGAGAAAATAAACCAAGTAACCCCCAAAACTCCAAAATAGCTCACATAAATAGAAAATGAGGAGAGGAGGGTGAGGTGGCTCCATGTAGGATGCCACATCACTTCTCCTCCAATCCACTTCACCAAGTCAACACAATTACCAAAACTTATAATTAAGTATGTGATAATAGGACAATTTTCCTTCCACACACAAACATCCACTCCATACCTCTAAGGACACAATTAAAAGAATTTGTAAGAAAGTGCAATTAATTTCCACTTTTCTCCTTCAAAACACATAATGAGGGCTAAAATTAACCCCTCACATCATAGGTATGGTTGGTAGATGATTTTAAGAGGTAGGGGACAAGCTTAACTTGTCCCACAAGCCTCTAAAAATGGCTCCAAAGTCAAAATTCGAGATTTGAAGGATGGGGTTGAGTACACAACTCAAAATCAAATGAAATCCATCAAAATTAATAAGATAACAAGGACTATCTACCACATTAAAAGCTCACATAGTCACATCTCAATTTAACTTAATCACATGATTAATTAACTAAACAAGGCACATTACTTAAGCAATAATAAAGTGAGCATACATTACAATAAATAAATCACATACACAACTAAATAAATAAAGTAAAGAAAATAAAAAAACATTCAAACCCCTTAGTCACACATGAGGTTACCCCCAATGGGAACCTCCAAACAATATACAAGGCACAAAACACAAGGTTGCCAAGGTGACTTTATTGCCAATAACCAATATTTTTTGACGGTTAATATCCTATCCCCTTCTTGTTTATTGTGATATAATTTCCTGCAACCAATCAAACAATACCCCTTCATCCTAAAGTCTAAATCAAAGACATCACAATATAAAACACAAATACATATCATCCAATAACATCATACACGTGGTTATACCATCATCAAAAAAATTAGGAATTTCTATCAATTATTTGACATTTCTAATCATTCCATTTCTACCATTTTACTAACATTAATGAGATCACAAGAATAACCTAGTCATCTAATTATAATCAATACGTCAAGAATCCAAAGTGTCAATATATAATAAAGTAACAACACTAGATCATCATCTATCAATGTCTTATAATAGTCCATACCATCTATAATGTGAGTCACAACATATCGATAGTCAAAATTTCCATACTATCTATCAACATGCTAATCAAAATATAATAATAATGTCCATGTGTATAATCATCGTACTCAACATCATAGTATAATAAGTTTCAAGTGGAGTGAGCACTACACGTTGTGCATGGAAATATTAGGTTCCCCCAAGTACATAGGCACCGTGGATGTAGGAATAACAAATGTCATTAAAGTGGAATACGATTAAAACCTCTCAAAATGGATTCTTCAAGTAGATTTTTTATCGCGAGAAATATTAGCAGCAAGAAGGATTTTGATAATAAGATAAACTTTATGAGGATTCTCAAAATTGTGTATGGAAGTGAGATACAAATTACACTTATTCGTGATCCATAGTTTTATCCTCATCATGGTTGTAATTATAATAATTTTTACTATTAGTTTCAATTTCAAGATATGGTTTCTCATTTACATGGTCAAGCATTGGTGGATTGATAGGGATATGCACTAAAGAAGAATCCATGAGATTATAATGATTGCGAGTAAGAGGAGGAAGATTAATACGCTCAATGGGTTTATTGTGAAACCAATTGCTACATTGAAAGTGCGTATGAAAGAAACATATGCAACCTTAAAAGATTCAGCCATGAATGCTATTAAATAAAACGTTAGGATAACTAGTGTATGATAAACAAATGGTTGATTCAGAATCAAGTTCACCAAATCTTGTTACACCTTTATCAGTTTACAATAAATTAATGAGTTAAATACACTAAAAGGATGTAAAGGGGAGTTGCATAAGGTTATTCTGATTAATTAAGTTGCAATATAATAATAATAGATTACTTCTTTCAACTAATGTATGTGATATGATACAAAATTGAAAACACAAGGGGATGATTACACTTATCTTATTGTATATGGATCAGAAAATTCTAACTTTTTAGAGTATTGGAACTAAAAGATGTGGAAGTAAGATGCTTTGTTCCTAGAACTATAGCTAGAATATTACAGTACATGATTGTACATAATTTCCAATAGCACGAGTATGGTTTTGGACTTTCTTTTAATCTTTCTCTATAACTTCTTGAGTGTGTTTCCTTCCTAGAAAGGTATGTCATTGTTAAACCATAGTTGTCACTCATAGTACATAGCATTTTGACGGTTCCCGAGTAAGGTCTCTAACCCTATCCATTGGTGGAATACCCCTGGAAAGAAAACATTAGTTGGGTTGAAGTGCAATTTGTGGAGTGTCGATGTTAACACTACTCTAAAGAGACCTCAAACCACATGAAACTTTCCACCTAGCACGTATTATCTTAATGAATGCAGCTACATTTGGAAATTTGAACCTTCTTAAAATTTCTTAAAATGAGTTTGGCTCTTACTAATACATGAAGTGAGGACGTTTGAATTCCTACAAATGGGTGATGTTGAATAGTTAACCTAGTAGAATGCTTCAAACACGTAGTGATTATTTCCCTAATGATTGTGCATGAGCTTTGGGGAGATTTAGGGAGTCTTGGGTGCTTTTTTGCTAGCTTTTGCAATAGTACTTCATGAGAATGCTAGGTTGTGTCATGTTAGCGAATGAGGTCTCGTTTAACTTTCTTATCTAAGGTTTCAAGGTAAATCATCATAAAAATACCGATCCAAAGGGATCAAATGATCCAATGAAGAATATGAAATTGAAATATAAAGTGGAGGATATGTCAGTTCATAACCATATGTTGGTCAAGAATAGATTTCACAAGCCGGTTGAAGTGGACGTTTATGAATAAGGATGAGAAATATGAAAATTGATGGTTGTATCATGTCAAGCGAAGTTTTTCTATGGATTTTATACATTTAATGCTAAAAATTTGTTGACATATATCGGTATGTAGGAATAAACAAGTTAGACAAGAGACTTTTGGATGTATTGGGCGATAGAAATAATGTTTTTGTCTTAGCAATGTATTGTCAAAACCAATAATATTAAAGGATAAATTACCAAATATAAGTGTCCACAATAAGACTTTTACAATATTACATAATAAGAAAATGGAAATATTTGTACAAATCCTAATTTCAACTTAAACCATACTTAGTTGAATACACCGAAAATAAATTATATTAACATCAATAATTCTTAACAATAAAACACTCTTCTATAGTGTTCATTACAATTAGAGGGAGGAGGAAAACACATTAATAAGTTAGTTGACCCGAGATCAAATCTCATAACTTGCATGTCTATGCCACGCAAGTCTAAAAACAAAACCAAGAAAAGCTACCTTCCAAATCACGTATAATTGCTACTAAAATATAAATGTGAATAAGGATAAAAAGCATCGAAGCTAAAATTAAACTACACAAAGAAAGAGTCAAAGCGTCTAATCAAGATTTGAGTTTGCCACCCAGGTACGTGCATAAAACAAATAAACTATCACTACAGATTTTTAATAATTGTAAAATATTGCCTTACAATATAAATTAAATTAAAAATAAAAATAGATGTATTTATTTTAACTGCTTTTAACATATATCAATATAAATTACATATGTTGTCTGTGTAAACATTGACAACCATATTTGAAATCCACAAGTTCTAAGAGAACACGATGTCAAAATTTCAATAATTTTTAGATGTGTTTTGGATTTTTCTAAATGTTTTAAATGTTGTTTACATAGATCCTGAGCGATGAGTTATCCACTAACTCCAATGTTTTATACTTTTTTGAGATGGGTAATGAGGTCCTTGTACTCTGCAAAGTTGTTGGTGTATAGAAATCCAATTCTAAAGGCTATTGGGGTTAGATCAACTTTAGGGATGATAAGAATGAAACCCACGTTGGAGCCATGAAAGGTAAAAGAAACATCAAATTATAGTCTCTATGTGGAGACCTCTTCTACAAGCATTACAATAGTATTAGATAAACCTTTTCTCAAAGGTTTTCTGAATAGTAGAAATTCCTTGGCTTGGCTAGTTGATCGTTGAGTACCTTTCCCTTAACAGATTTATGATTGACATATTTCTGGTCGAATTCACTTTATAGGATAATTTAGGTTTTCATCCTATTAGTAAGAGGAGGTTTCGAAAGGTTGTATTTGAGAGGATAAACTTTGGAAATGAGCTTAGCGTTTTTGTTCAGGAGATAGTATTTAAGTTTTTGGAATGTAAAGATATTGTATAAACAAGCTTTTTTATTTGGAAATGAGCTTAGCGTTTTTGTTCAGGAGATAGTATTTAAGTTTTTGGAATGTAAAGATATTGTATAAACAAGTTTTTATTTGGGTGTAATTGAGATCATATGAAAGTAATTTTTTTGCTTTAATAAGATTCAATTATCTTTATGGTTTTTTTATCATGTTCATTGATAAGACAACTTAGGGTAAATTTAGTAGATGAAATGTATAAATTACTAAATTTAAGTGTCTATAATAACATTTTAACAATATTACATAATAAACCAATATTAATATTTATACAATTCCTAATTTCAACTTAAATTATACTTCATTGAATACAATGGTAACAAGTGGACGATAAATTATGTTAACATCAAAAATTCTTAACAATAAAACACTCTTCTATAGTGTTCATTACAATTAAAGGAGGGAGGTGGGGACGGGAGGGAAACACATTAACCAAACAAAACCAAAAAGACATTCATATTATGTTACTTTCCGAATCACGCACAATAGCTACTAAAATATAAATGTGAATGGGCATAAAAAGTATCGACATGAAAGTTAAGCTACACAGAGAACGAGTCAAGGCGTCTATTCAAGATTTAAGTTTGCCAACCAGAATGTGCATAAAACAAATAAAATATCACTACAAATTTCTAATAATTGTAAAATATTGCCTTACAATATATATTAAATTAAAAATAAAAATGCATTTATTTATTTCAACTTTGTTTTTAACATATATCAATATAAATTTAAAATGTTGTTCTTGTAAATAGAATTTATACAAATATTTGAAATCCACGAGTTCTAAGAGACCGCGATATCAAAATTTCCCGAAGTATTTTACAATAATAATTTGAAATACGTGTAAATGGTCGTCACACTAAAGCCTAACACTTGGTTAATGCAAATTGGTATCCCTCACATAGATTCATAGTCAACGCGAATATGCATGGTGCCTATCTCTCACGTAGGTTTGCATTCAACCAAAATTACGTGGAGCATATCTTTCACATAGGTGGAAGAGCATATCTCCCATATCTCCTACGTGGTGCCTATCTTTCACATAGGTTGAAGAGTCTATCTCTCATGAATATTTATACAATAGACAAAAAATATTATCTCTGTTACGTTGTCATTAGTTTTGACGGAATAGGTAACAACGTAATGTGTTGTTATCTATTAATCAAAATTATCACATAAATTTTAAAATAGAACAAGCCTCATATCGCTTCAAATGTGAGCATGTAACAAGATGGTGGGACACAAGAAATTGGACGTGGAGGTTTGAAGTCAACGTGAACCTACGTAGTGCCTATCTCTCATGTAGGTTCGCAATCTCTCGCGTAGGTTTGCATTCAACATGAATGTGTGTGGTGCCTATCTCTCATAGAAGTTTGTAGTCAACACGAACTTGCACATAAGTTTGCACGAGTCTCAAACCCACAACCTCCACGTCCCCATTTCTCGTGTCCCACCATCTAACATTTGAAATAATACAACAACTATTCTTTTTAAAAATAGTAAACTATAGTTTAACAGAATAGATAACATTTAATTCAAAACTAACGAGGACGCTTGGGAAAATACTTTCTACCTATTGTTGTTGAAATGTGCGTGAGAGATAGGCTTAATGGGTTGGAAACAGGCGGCGGGAAATTTAAATGGCTGAATAACGTTACAAGGCAGAACTAAAAACAAATCGCTAGATGCTTAAATAGGAATCATGCCGGCCGCACCGGCCTCCAACCCATATAAACAGCTTGCTCGATACCTCCAACCGCCTCCTCCCTCACTTTTTAATCTAAATTTTCTTATTCGAATCTTGATCATCTCCATTTTACAAGCAGAAGCACAACCAGCAACCACCAATGGCGGCTGCGCAGAAAGTTTATCCCGTCAACGACGACGTAGAGAAGGCCACAGACCAACTTGAACGCAAACTGAGTGTTATCCCTGAGAAAGGTGAATCCGCCTCTTATAATTCCGGGCATATTATACACTTTCAATATTTTCCCAGAGATGAAGTGATTCCCACACGGCAGGGCGCGTTGGCCCCCAGATATGAATCCCGCCCTCCAGAGCGCCGCCGCAATCTCTGCTGCCGCTGCCTCCTCTGGTCATTTTGCGTCTTCCTCCTCCTCATTGTAATGATAGCAATCTCCGCCGCCATTCTTTACGCCGTCATTCAGCCCAGGGTTCCGAAAATCTCAGTGGAGACCATTCAAATCACCAGCTTCACTGTCGGCACAGATTCCACGGTCTCTTTGCAGTTCATGGTGGGGATGAGAGCGAGGAATTCGAATAAAAGGATGGGCATACATTACTTGGACGACAGCTATCTTGCGGTTTTCTACACCGGCAAGGAGCTCTGCAGCGGAAAACTACAGGCGTTTTAGCAGGGGCACAAGAACACTACTAATGTAGACATTACCTTCGCTGGTAGAAACGTTCAGGTTACCGATGATTTTGTTACGTCATTGAATGCCGAGCAGCAGCAAGGAAAAATTCCATTGCGTTTGATGGCGGATGTTCCTGTGAAGCTCAGGTTGGGCAAGTTGAAAATGCCAAAGATTTCCTATCACGTCCGCTGCGATATAGTGGTGGACAAACTAACACTGTAACGCCGCAAAAAAACGACGCCACGCTCGCAACAGTGACGACGATGACGACGCGCCACAAACATTCAACCCGAAAAAGAACGACAAATTTTTTTGAAGGGTGTATGATTAGAATTCACTCCTCTTATACAAACTAAGTGTACTAAGCGTTAGAAATGAGGAATAAAAGAATCTTAATTTATACTTAATCATATTGGTGTAAGAAGTTTAGCCAAGATGCCTATTTCATTGCCAGCTATGAAGTTCCAATTTTTATTTTTGTTTTGTTTTTGCATTAAGAACGTAACATGGCTATAATATAGTATTTAATCAAGATCACATTTCTTAAAGTAGGTTAGTCGTATTTATTTATTTTGTGAAAAGAGAACAAAGGGATTCATAAAAAGTCAAGAATATAAGGCTCATGCACTAACAAGGATCTAATCTCGACCGATGAATGATAACCTCACAAAACTACTAGCACTTAACTACAACCATACGGCTACAATTTTAGTACAATGTTGAGCAAAGAAAGGAACACATACAAGCAACAATGAAAAGTAAAGAATACAAATATCACACAAATGATTTAGCCTTCAGAAATAATCAATAAATACCTAAATACCCTCGCCAAAATTAGCTACTCCGTTTCAATCCACACAGCTCACAAGTTAAATACATATTGTCAAAAGCCTACCATCCAACTCGTGCAAAGCCTAGTCTATTAACTCCGCACTTATTGATTTAGTGGGTTTGGACTTTGAGCTCTTCTCTTTATGCGGTTCATCCTAACCCAATACTGCCTTAATGATACACAGAGACACAATAAAAGGAATTAGTTGGAAATCATGGTCGGAGAGGGTGGGTGGCTCAACCATCTTATCATGCAATTTAACTCCCCCTCCCTTGGCGTGCAAATGACTCCCAAGTGGCAGTAGGTTTCAAATATTTTACTCTGATTTGCAATCCTACAATTCATTGCATCGGCCCGCTGTGCCCTCTGCTAGGGGAGTATCTACAGGCGCGTGTAAAGCTACAGGCGCGTGGAAGGAAGCGCGTTAACTCCACTTTTGTTGAGTGCTACGAGGTGTCTTTGCAGACGGGGATTCACAAATCCCAATATAGCAGGCATTATCAAACCAGCAATTGTCCAAATATGTTGTTATCTGCTTAGTATCGAAAATTCCTCAAATTCGGGATTCACCTGCAGGGTATTTTTTTTTCCAAAATCGATTGAGGGGCAAAGAGAGTGTTTCAATGTCGATTGGTTGCTCGCTTCCTGGGCGCGTGAGGAGGCAAAACGTGGAAGGGGAGGAGCCTCGACAAGAACGAAAGCGTTGATACCTTCATATACGGTTCGCCTTCAGTTATTTTTAACAAATAAATTGAGGGACAGGGAGGTGCCCAAAATAAAATCAAAATCGATTAGGAGACAGGTGAAAGTATTCCACCTGAGACCGGAAGAGATTTATTACGCCAATCCTCTGAGCGGCCCCATCCTCGTTTCTATTGACCAGCTTCGTAGAGAAGAATCTCCTAGCGGTGGATCTGTTTCATACCAGAATATTCAAGAAGCATAATTTGTCTTGCAAATTTTAAGACAAACATCTTCTACGTGGGTGTGTTGAAGTCATGTGAACAACGGCATGGTGCCTTTACACAGATGTAACATCATCCTATTTGTTTTGCATTACATGATTGTATGATTTTTTTTCTTAATATATTTATCCTAGCACAGATCGGGAATCAGTACTGTTATTAATATTAAAGAGATATTGGTAGTATACTGTTCTAGATGGAGGATTTGATAATAGTGAGTCCATTGGTTTTGTTAATACTTAAATATGTATAATATTTAGAATTTCAGTTCCTTATTAATGAAACGTGGGAAAGGAGCTAAACAAGCTTGGGTCTTAATATGTTATTGATTATAATGTGTAATTATAATGCTTGAACAGAGCCGGTGGATGGCATTAAAATTTAGGGACAGCATTATTTTTTTTTTTTTTCTTATGCAAGGCCTTAAATCATATCAAGAGTGAGCTGTTATTAGAGCAACGTTGATTAATAATTTTACTACTATTATTGACTATATATGAATACAAATACAATTTATAATTTATACGGCAAAAAAAAAATAACTTCCTAATAAGTGTTTACTCCTCTCTAACTTATGTGTGAGAATTGTACTAAACACATGCCTTAATTTAAAATGTAATTTGTCTCAATTGATGTATAAGATCAAATTTAATGATCAACCGAAAACAATTGAGAGTTAAAAATTTACAAAAAAAAAAAACACTAAATACATCCAAGTAGAAGAAGAGAAATGCACTATTTTCCCACTTTTCCAATACATCACTCTCAAGTAATAAAACAAAATTTAATATATATTTTTGTAAAATTCCCAACACCCTCTAGAGGGTTCCAAATTTACTTCCATTAAGTTTTGAAGCAAGAACTATTAACATGTAAACAAGGTTAACATACTCATGAGAGGTTCCAAGTCAAGTAAAAGAGGATAATGGATTGTCTTTCTTTCAACTTTAAATTCCATCCCCATTACAAGCTTACAAATGAAATTCAAAAAAACAACTTTCCTTCAACATCTTGTTACAATACTTTCTACTTCATGTGGAACAATTTTACAATAATGTAAACACTTTTCAAGTAAAATTTGCATTCAACCGTGTGACTTTTGGGGCAATATAGATTACAATGTCCTTTATTTTTGAAATGGAAACAAGATGATACAACTTTCTTTCACATACAAATTTTACAACAAAATAATATATATAAAGGAAAAGGAAGAAGTCTTCACAAGCTCCAAGGTGTTCTTCATCCATGCTCCAAGTTCCAAGTAGTTCAAATCACAACCAAGATAGGGGGAGAGGCAACACTCTCCTCCCAACCAAAAACTCAATGGAGAAGAGAAGCAATCTCCTCCATTGACCCCCGAGCCCCAAACACAACACAATGAAGGGTGGTCTCCAACTCAAGGCAACAATACTTGCTTCCACAATACAATTTCTTCACAACATTCAAGGCTAAAATATAAGAGAACAAAAGGACACACAAATAACACAAACATTTCACAACAAGGCTTTCATCCAAGCCAACAAGAGAAGGAACTATGGGAAAGTTTTCCTTATGCCTCCCAATTGAGATGAGATGCCCATCCAAACCCTCCACAATAAAACTCAAGCCCCTATGACTCTTATGCCTCCCTCAAGTACCCCTTTTTCCTCCCATACTCTTATGCCTCCCTCCTCTTATGGCTCCCTCAAGGACAAGGTAAGAATGTGAACATTCTTACCCAAGATGGGCATCCCTCTCAAACTCCCTCCACAATATCCTATTCTACTCTTATGCCTCCCTCATGAGTTTTCCCATAGACCTCTCCTACACTACACATTAAGCATTCTATCCATTTTTCACAATACACAAAGTAAACATACATTATTCACAAATTTAGCATAGAAGCAACAACAATATGAAAGCAAAAAAGGGAGAAGGTTTCCTACCTCTCCATTGGAGAAGCCTAAACCAAGAAGCTTTGTCCAAGCTCCCTCCAAAACAATCCAAGCATGCAAGTCCAAGCTCCTTCTTTTTTCTCTTTTCTCCCAATTCTTTCCTCTCCCAAAATAAAATAAAAGAAAAGAACTCCCCAACAAAAAAAAACTCCAACCCCTCAACAAGAGAGGAAATTTCCATAAATAGACAAAAGGAAGAGTGAGGGTGATGTGGCTCCTCGTAGGATGCCACATCACACATCCTCAAGACCACCTCCTTTAGTCAACTCAAATCCCAAAACACCATAAATGGGTGGTTGGGTTGAATGACATCTCTTTCCACATCCATCCCTTCCCATGTGTCTTAAGGCACAATTAAATGCAAAAGGAAGACAAGTGCACTCCAAAGTCACATTTCCCTTCCCAAAACAATAAATAATCCCTTTTGGCTTCCCAACCCATAGATATGGTTGGTAAGGGGTTTTGGGAAGTGTGGGAAAAGTTCAACTTGTCCCACAAGTCCCCCAAAATTGCCCTAAATCTCAAATTCGAGATTCAAAGGATTTAGAGTGGTCAACACTCAAAACCAAGCATTCAATACATGAGGAAACACAAGGCTCAAGGAGCCAACCATCAAAATTAATTACATCTACTAGACTTCCCTCCAAAACTTAAAATTTAAAACAAGGTGTTAAATTAATCTAAACATACTTAGCAAAAGTAATAAAAAAAAAGACATCACAAATGAAATCACCTACTAAAGTAAGTTAAAACAAGTAATTAAAATTCTTACCCCCTTGGTCACATTAGAAAATTTCCCCCTCATGGAAATTTTTCTTAACACATAAAAGAACAAAGGTAACACTATACAATTCACTAGTTGCCTTGACGACCAAATGTTGTAACCACCCGACATCTTGTTGTGTTTGGTTCCCAATCCCCCTCATGGTTGTGATCATGTTGTGTTTCCTGCAAAATGAAAAATACCTCCTTCGGCCTTGCGGCCATGTCAAAATGTCCAAAATAACCATATGCATGAAATTTATTAACATCTATACGTAATTCAATTATCCATTATTTCAAAGTTTAAATCACAACTTAATTATGCATTCCATCATTATCCAAAGTTATAGTAATGTAAATTCAACAACTACATTCTATTTATCATGGCGAAGAAATCCAATGTTAGAACACATGTAATATATCCATATAAAAATAATATCAGTATCCAATAGTCTGTCCATGAGTCAGTGTAGATCATACTGAAAACAAAATCCAATCATAACCTAAATGCATCTAGTCACAAAACATCATGCTAATCAACGTAAGTATAAGTCATGTCCATATCCAAAGTCTGCATAACTCAAAATGATAATCAACTAAGTGTCATAGGGAAGTGGACATTACATCCCCCTCCCCTTAGACTAGACTTCCTCCTAGAAGTCACTGAAATAAGTGTGGAAACTGAGCTCGCAATGATGTAGCATCCTCCCAAGTAGCAGCAGTCTCATCGTACCTGTCCCATTGGACCCGAACCTGATCAATCTCTCTGCCGCGAAGGCCCAGGGTCCTGCGATCTAAAATGCGCACGGGCTCCACCATCACCTGCCCCTGATCCTGCACCTGCAATGCAGTCCAATCTAGCACATGAGAAGGATCAGAAACATATCTCCTAAGCACAAAAACGTGAAATACATCATGGATGCGCGATAAGCTAGGTGGCAATGCTAGAGGATAGGCTAAGGGGCCGAGGCGCTCCAAGATCTCAAAGGGACCCACAAACCTAGGAACAAGCTTAGAACCTTTTCCGTAACAGATAGGGATCTTATGTGGTCTGACACGAAGAAACACCTTCGTGCCTACCTCAAAACTGTGATCTGTCCTATGCTGGTCTGCATACTTCTTCTCATCCTATGCCTCCTGGAATCTCTCGTCGATCAAGGTAACTCCGCTACTCCATGTCCTATAATAATGCTGGCCCAAAGGAAACCCTGTCCTCAATCCTATCCCAACTAAGAGGTGTCCTGCACTCTCTGCCATATAATGCCTGAAAAGGAGCCATGCCTATAGAACTCTGGAAACTATTATTATAAGAGAACTCTACCAAATACAGATACTCCTCCCATCTCGACTGATGATCCATCACGTACATCCTGAGCATGTCCTCCAAAATCTGATTCACCCTCTCTGTCTGTCCATCGGTCTCTGGGTGATAAGCTGTGCTGAAATTAATCCTCGTCCTGAGGGCATACTGCATGGTGGTCTAGAAATGGGAAGTGTATAAAGGGTCACGGTCGCAAATGATCTTCCATGGAATCCCATGTAATCTGACAATCTCATCAAGGTATACTCGTGCCACAGCACTTGCTATATAGGTGGTCTTTACTGGGAGAAAAATGAGCTACCTTCATCAATTTATCCACCGTGACCATGATGGCGTCGTGGTGGTATCTCGACGTCGGCAACCCAACAATGAAATCCATAGAAATGGTGTCCCACTTCCACTCTGGTATGGTGTGAGGATAGAGAAGGCCAGCTAGATGTTGATGCTCGGCCTTCACCCTCTGACACTCTAAACAGCGTGACACAAACAAAGCCACGTCTCTCCGAAGTCCTCTCCAAAAATACAACTGTCTCAAGGTGGCGTGCATCTTCTTCACCCCGGGATGGGCTGAATAAGGTGCACGATGAGCCTCTGTCAAAATGTCCTGTCTCAAGCCTCCATCTCTAGGAACATAAATCTGACCTCTATATCTGAGAAGACCATCTGCCTCTAATGAAAATACATCAAATCTCCCCTCAAGGGTCTCTGAGACTCAATCTCTACTCTAGCTGCAAGGTAGAAACTATCCTGAGGAAGCTGCTGCAAGATCCTACTCCGCAAATCTGCCTTGCTCCACCGAGGTGGTCATAGCCACATGTCTTCGCCTACTCAAGGCATCAAAGAACCACATTCTCCTTTCCCTTCACATGCTCTATCTCCATGTCATACTCACAAAGTAACTCCATCCAATGCCACTGTGGTGAGCATTGAGATTGGGCTGCGTGAAGAGGTGGCGAAGACTCAAGTGATCTCGTCCCAGTGTAAATCTCTAGCCAAGAAGAAAATGTCTCCACCGCACTAAGGCATGTACCACTGCTGCAAGCTCAAGGTCATGGGTCGGATAATTGAGCTCATAATCTTTGAGTTTGCGAGACTCAAAGGCAACTACTCTACCCTCCTGCATTAACACACCTCCAAGTCCTGCCAAGGAAGCATCTGTGCAAACGAAAAACTCTCCATGAGGATCTGGCACTGCAAGAATAGGTGCTCTCGTAAGGCATTCCTTCAGTGTACTGAAGGCCTGCTCACATCTATCTGACCATAAAACTTCTTCCCTTTCCGCTGAAGAGAAGTGATAGGGTGCGCAATCCGAGAAAAGTCCTGAACAAACCTCCTGTAATACCCTGCTAGACCCATGAAACTACGCACCTCGGTCACACTAGTGGGTGCTGGCCAATCCATGATGGCTCGAATCTTGGAAGGATCGACTGCGATACCTTCCCCAGAAATGATGTGGCCCAAATACTGCACCTCAGGCTGAAAGAACGCACACTTCTCCAAGTTCCCGTAAAGGTGCTTTTCGCCGCAAGACACCGAAGAACAAGAACCTGACAAGGTGCTCCTCGTGCTCCTCACGTGTGCGTGAGTAAATCAGAATTCATCAAGGAAGATGAGCACAAAGCGGTCAAGGAATGTCCCGAATACCCCATTCATCAAACTCATAAACACCTGCGGGGCATTAGCCAAACCGAAAGGTACCACTTTGTGAACTCGTAGTGGCCATATCTCGTACGGAAAGCCGTCTTATGAATATCTATCTCCGCAATCCTGAGCCGATGGTACCACGACTTAAGGTCTATCTTGAGAAAAGCGTAGCCCCTTCATCTGATTAAATAAATCATCAATGCGTGGAAGGGGGTAACGATTCTTGATCGTTACTTTATTCAAATGACGATAGTCAATACACAAATCAAGATATCCATCCTTCTTCTTCACGAAGATAATCGTGCACCCAAGGGGATACACTAGGACGGATTAGGCCTTTCTCCGAAGGTCCTCAAGCTGCAACTTGAGCTCACATAACTCAGGAGTAGTCATCCGATAGGGTGCTCGTGAGATAGGCTCTGCGCCTGGAACTAGATCTATATGGAAGTCGATCTCACGTGGGGGAGGTAATCCTGGTAGCTCCCCTGGGAACACATCGGAAAACTCTGACAAGATAGGATGATCATCGAGGGAAGGTCCTCTCGACTCATCCTCTGATCTGTCACTGACCGTAATAGCAAACATCTGACAACCCTGTCGCGCACACCGCTTAAGCTGCATAGCGGAGATGGTGCGAATGGATATGGCCCTCCTAACTCCTGATATCACTGACTCTACTCCAAGATCATCTATGCAAGCAATAGTCTTATGGTAACAATCCACTCTAGCTCTGTGAGCGGACAACCAATCCATGCCTAAAATGATGCCATAAGATCCTAATGGAAGGATCCGAAGATCAGAAGTAGTGGTGAAGGGTCCCAAATCCACTACACACTCCTTGACTAAGGAGTCTACAGAAATCTTGGCTCCAGAAGCCATCTCAACGTCCCAACTACGGCCCTACCTAACTGCCACCAGCCTACAACGCTCTACTAAGGATGGTGTAATAAAAGAATCAGAAGAACCAGAATCAAATAATATAGAGGCGGAAATGCCACCAATACTACCTGTCTTCTCAATCACAGTACTCGATGCTCACTGGCGGTTCTCGACCAGCGTAGATCCGATGACTCCGTGCCATATCTCCAACAATGAGGCTCGAGCTCTGTGTCTTACCCTTGGTAGGGTTATGTGGGCAATCTCTCCAAAGATGTCCAACAACACCGCAACCATAACAGCTGCCTGGTCCTCTCCAGTGGGAAGCAGCTCCAGCTGGTACTCTAGATGACTGAGATATAGATCCTGACGATCCGGCTATGGACTGCTGAGGTCTCTGGCCGACAAGCTCCTACTCGACCGAGCTCTCGGTGCACCACCCGTGTCCTGATGGGACCCCTAGGAGGAGGCCCCATACTACGTCCTCTCTGTGCATCGAATCTCTGAGGAGGTCGGTAAGGTGGGCGGGTCTGCTGCTGCTGCTGCTGCGGTGGTGGCCTGAATGAAGCTTGCCCTGAACTCTGTCCACCCCGTGGAGGAGGAACTGACCCCTTCGACCTACTATCCTGCATCTGCTGAATACGGCTTCGAACTCTGTCTCTAGCCTGTTGTGTCTTCCCCCATGTCTCCTCTGCAATATAGGCCTTCTCCACGGCCTCTGCTAATGTCTGTGGGCAGTGAATGCACACTGCGCCACCTAAATCCAAGTTCAGCCCCGGATGAACCTGTGAATCCGTACCTACTCATCCTGCATATAGTCATGTACTGGAGTAGGTCCAGAAATCGACTCTCATACTCAAATTTCTCATCATCGATGCCTCGACGAGGTCATGAAACTCGTCATACGCGTTCTTTGAATAAATCTCCTGGGTAAATACCTGCTCCTGAAACGCTCCTCAAACAGCTCCCAGGTAATCGTCTCTGAGTCGACATGGAGCTTCTGCTCCTCGGTCCTCCACCAGACTCCTGCTCCATCCTTCAGAAGATGGATCGCAACATGAGCTTTCGTGTTGCTACTACAAGGACAGAGCTTGAAGCATCCGCTCAAGCTCACCAACAACCAGCCTGCCTCTGCCGAAAACCACCTGTATCACCTAAATAGTGAGATGGTCGTAGCTTCAGGATCTCCCTGATATGGTCTGCAGCTGACGTATGACGAATCCTAGATCTCTCTGTATGCTCCTCCCTCTGTCTAGGGCTCCGAGACCTGTCCCTATGTCCTGAGATCCTGTCCCCATGTCCTCTCTGTGGTGACTCTGCCCTAGCCGACTCTGCGTGGAAGTTCTCTGCTCTGTGCTCCTCGCTGTGTCGAGGGGATGCCTGGGCATCTACTGATGGCTCCAAACTATGTCTAGCAAGTCGTCCTCCCAAGGGCTCTCCGCGTATAGCGGCATTGACATCCTGGAGTGTCTGCAAGATCTGAGGTAGAAGGGCTGCTACGGCCTGCTCTGGCGGTGGTATGTCTAGGTCTATATGAAGAGACCCTCACCTAGTCCGCGCCTCTGCATGTATCAAGGCGAGAGTTAGTTCATCATTCTAGGTCTTGTGCTAGTTTTCAAAATTTGTTGTTTACTATAATTATCAACATTATGGTTTTATATTTTAAAAGAATAATGTTCTGTACTAAGTTAAGTGTTCCCGTTTCGCATTTTCATCGTGTGCCCAAGGGTCCCAGCTTCGAACCCCTGGCTCTGATACCAAAATGTAACGCCGCAAAAAAACGACACCACGCTCGCGATAGAGCAAGGCGATTTACGACGACGACGCGCCACAAACATTCAACACGAAAAAAACGACAAATTTTTTTTTTTGAAGGGTGTATGATTAGAATTCACTCCTCTTATACAAACTAAGTGTACTAAGCGTTAGAAATGAGGAATAAAAGAATCTTAATTTATACTTAATCATATTGGTGTAAGAAGTTTAGCCAAGATGCCTATTTCATTTCCAGCTATGAAGTTCCAATTTTTTATTTTTATTTTATATTTGCATAAGAACGTAACATGGCTATAATATAGTATTTAATCAATATCACATTTCTTAAAGTAGGTTAGTCGTATTTATTTATTTTTTTTGTGAAAAGAGAACAAGGGGATTCATAAAAAGTCAAGAATATAAGGCTCATGCACCAACAAGGATCTAATCTCGACCGATGAATGATAACGCACAAAAATACTAAAGCACTTAATTACAACCATACGGCTACAATTTTAGTACAATGTTGAGCAAAGAAAGGAACACATACAAGCAACAATGAAAAGTAAAGAATACAAATATCACACAAATGACTTAGCCTTCAGAAGTAATCAATAAATTCCTAAATACCCTCGCCAAAATTAGCTACTCCGTTTCAATCCACACAGCTCACAAGTTAAATACATATTGTCAAAAGCCTATCATCCAACTCGTGCAAAGCCTAGTCTATTAACTCCGCACTTATTGATTTAGTGGGTTTGGACTTTGAGCTCTTCTCTTTATGCGGTTCATTCTGGACCAATACTGCCTTAATGATACGCAGAGACACAATAAAAGGAATTAGTTGGAAATCATGGTCGGAGAGGGTGGGTGGCTCAACCATCTTATCATGCAATTTAACTCCCCTCCTTGCGTGTAAACGACACCCAAATGGTAGTAGGTTTCAAATATTTTACTCTGATTTGTAATCCTACAATTCATTATATCGGCCCGCTGTGCCCTCTGCTAGGGGAGTATCTACAAAGCGCGTGTAAAGCTACAGGGCGGGAAGGAAGTGCGTTACCTCCACTTTCGCTGAGTGCTTTGCGAGGTATGCTAAACGGGATTCACACCCAGCCTAGCAAAGGTGCAAACCAGCAACAGTCCCGGTCCCTTCATGTTGTTATATGTTCCGTGATCGAAAACATCCTCAAATTCGGGATTCACCTCGTGGGTATTTTTTTTTCCAAAATCGATTGAGGGGCGAGAGTGTTTCAATGTCGATTGGTTGCTCTGCTGTCCCAGGCACGTGAGGAGGTAAAACGTGGAAGGGGAGGAGCCTCTCGCGCAAGAACAAGTGTTGATACCTTCATATACTGAATGGTTCACCTTTAGGTTATTTTTAACAAATAAATTGACTTGACAGGAGGCGCCCAAAAGAAAATCAAAATCGACATGGACAAAGTGAAAGTATTCCTTGAGACTCCGAAGAGATTTATTACGCCAATCCTCTGAGCGGCGCCATCTTGTTCTATTGACCAGCTCGTAGAGAAGAATCTCCTAGCGTGGATCTGTTTCATACTGTAATATTCAAGAAGCATAATTTGTCTTGCAAATTTTAAAACAAACATCTTCTATGTGGGTGTGTTGCAGTCGCAATACTGGCTATGGTGCCTTTACCCAGATGTAACATCATCTTATTTGTTTTGCATTATATGATTGTATGGTTTTTTTTTATATTTATCCTAGCACAGATCGGGTATCAGTACTATTATTAATATTAAAGAGATGTTGGTAGTATACTATTCTAGATGAAGGATTTGATAATAGTGAGTCCATTGGTTTTTAATACTTAAATATGCATAATATTTAGAATATCAGTTCCCTTATTAATGAAATGTGGGAAAGGAGCTAAACAAGCTTGGGTCTTAATATGTTATTGATTATAATGTGTAACTATAATGCTTGCACAGAGCCGGTGGATGGCATTAAAATTTAGGGACAGCATTCTTTTTTTTTCTTATGCAAGGCCTTAAATCATATCAGGTGTGAGCTGTTATTAGAGCAACATTGATTAATAATTTTACTACTATTATTGACTATATATGAATACAAATACAATTTATAATTTATACGGCAAAAAAACAACTTCCTCATAAGTGTTTACTCCTCTCTAACTTATGTGTGAGAATTGTACTAAACACATGCCTTAATTTAAAATGTAATTTGTCTCAATTGATGTATAAGATCAAATTTAATGATCAACCGGAAACAATTGAAGTTAAAAATTTACAAAAAAAAAAAGCACTAAATACATCCAAGTAGAAGAAGAGAAATGCACTATTTTTCCCACTTTTCCAATACATCACTCTCAAGTAATAAAACAAAATTTAATATATAATTTTGTAAAATTCCAACACCCCTCTAGAGGGTTCCAAAATTACTTCCATTAAGTTTTGAAGCAAGAACTATTAACATGTAAACAAGGTTAACATACTCATGAGAGGTTCCAAGTCAAGTTAAAAGAGGATGAATGGATTGTCTTTCTTGCAACTTTAAATTCCATCCCCATTACAAGCTTACAAATGAAATTCAAAAACAACTTTCCTTCAACATCTTGTTACAATACTTTCTACTTCATGTGGAACAAATTTACAATAATGTAAACACTTTTCAAGTAAAATTTGCATTCAACCGTGTGACTTTTGGGGCAAATATAGATTACAATGTCCTTTATTTTTGAAATGAAACAAGATGATACAACTTTCTTTCACATACAAATTTTACAACAAAATAATATATATAAAGGAAAAAGGAAGAAGTCTTCACAAGCTCCAAGGTGTTCTTCATCCATGCTCCAAGTTCCAAGTAGTTCAAATCACAACCAAGATAGGGGAGAGGCAACACTCTCCTCCCAACCAAAACTCAATGGAGAAGAGAAGCAATCTCCTCCATTGACCCCCCCGAGCCCCAAACACAACACAATGAAGGGTGGTCTCCAACTCAAGGCAACAATACTTGCTTCCACAATATAATTTCTTCACAACATTCAAAGCTAGAATAGAAGAAACAAAGAGAAACACAAATAACACAAACATTTCACAACAAGGCTTTCATCCAAGCCAACAAGAGAAGGAACTATGGGAAAGTTTTCCTTATGCCTCCCCGAATTGAGATGAGATGCCCATCCAAACCCTCCACAATAAAACTCAAGCCCCTATGACTCTTATGCCTCCCTCAAGTACCCCTTTTTCCTTCCATACTCTTATGCCTCCCTCCTCTTATGGCTCCTCAAGGACAAGGTAAGAATGTGAACATTCTTTACCCAAGATGGGCATCCCTCTCAAACTCCCTCCACAATATCCTATTCTTCTCTTATGCCTCCCTCATGAGTTTTCCCATAGACCTCTCCTACACTACGCATTAAGCATTCTAACCATTTTTCACAATACACAAAGTAAACATACATTATTCACAAATTTAGCATAGAAAACAACAATATGAAAGCAAAAAAGGAGAAGGTTTCCTACCTCTCCATTGGAGAAGCCTAAACCAAGAAGCTTTGTCCAAGCTCCCTCCAAAAAAATCCAAGCATGCAAGTCAAAGCTCCTTCTTTTTCTTCTTTCTTCCAATACTTTCCTCTCCCAAAAGAAAATAAAAGAAAAAAACTCCCCAACAAAAAAACCTCCAACCCCTCAACAAGAGAGGAAATTTCCATTAATAGACAAAAGGAAGAGTGAGGGTGATGTGGATCCTTGTAGGATGCCACATCACACATCCTCAAGACCACCTCCCTTTAGTCAACTCAAATCCCAAAACACCATAAATGGGTGGTTGGGTTGAATGACATCTCTTTTCCACATCCATCCCTTCCCATGTGTCTTAAGGCACAATTAAATGCAAAAGGAAGACAAGTGCACTCCAAAGTCACATTTCCCTTCCCAAAACAATAAATAATCCCTTTTTGGCTTCCCAACCCATAGATATGGTTGGTAAGGGGTTTTGGGAAGTGTGGGACAAGTTCAACTTGTCCCACAAGTCCCCCAAAATTGCCCTAAATCTCAAATTCGAGATTCAAAGGATTTGGAGTGGTCAACACTCAAAACCAAGCATTCAATACATGAGGAAACACAAGGCTCAAGGAGCCAACCATCAAAATTAATTACATCTACTAGACTTCCCTCCAAAACTTAAAATTTAAAACAAGGTGTTAAATTAATCTAAACATACTTAGCAAAAGTAATAAAAAAAGACATCACAAATGAAATCATCTACTAAAGTAAGTTAAAACAAGTAATTAAAATTCTTACCCCCTTGGTCACATTAGAAAATTTCCCCCTCATGGAAATTTTTCTTAACACATAAAAGAACAAAGGTAACACTATACAATTCACTAGTTGCCTTGACGACCAAATGTTGTAACCACCCGACATCCTGTTGTGTTTGGTTCCCAATCCCCCTCATAGTTGTGATCATGTTGTGTTTCCTGCAAAATGCAAAATACCTCCTTCGGCCTTGTGGCCATGTCAAAATGTCCAAAATAACCATATGCATGAAATTTATTAACATCTATACGTAATTCAATTATCCATTATTTCAAAGTTTAAATCACAACTTAATTATGCATTCCATCATCATCCAAAGTTATAGTAATGTAAATTCAACAACTACATTCTATTTATCATGGTGAAGAAATCCAATGTTAGAACACATGCAATATATCCATATAAAAATAATATCGATATCCAATATTTTGTCCATGAGTCACAGATCATACTAAAAACAAAATCCAATCATAACCTAAATGCATCTAGTCACAAAACATCATGCTAATCAACGTAAGTATAAGTCATGTCCATATCCAAAGTCTACATAACTCAAAATGATAATCAACTAAGTGTCATAGGAAGTGGACATTACAAACACCCAACACCACTCGTGAATATTATCGAGAACAAATGCAAAGCTTAAGCTTTGAGCGGATGGAGTGAATTTGTTTGCTATTTTAAATAAATGAAAGTTGGTTTTTTTCTAATTTTATCTTGTACTTAAGTCGATAGACCGATATAACTTCACTCAATCATTTTCGACACTGCTTAGCTCTCTTTTTCATAAATTGGATGACAAGTGGCTACATAAAATAAATTCTCAAATAATAAGCTATTGTAAAAAGAAAATATTATCGGCTTGATAAAAATAAAAAATAATAAGATGTTAAAATCACATAAAGAAATTAATTACAAAACAGCTTGAACTATTTTGGTGACAAATTAAAAATAAAAAAATAAAATGATGTTAATGAAAATCGGTTCAACTGTAATGCCCACTTCCCTATGACACTTAGTTGACTATCATTTTGAGTTATGCAGACTTTTGGTTATGGACATGACTTATACTTACATTGATTAGCATGATGTTTTGTGAGTAGATGCATGTGGGTTATGATTGGATTTTGTTTTCAGTATGATCTACACTGACTCATGGACCGACTATTGGATACCGATATTATTTTTATATGGATGTATTGCATGTGTTCTAACATTGGATTTCTTTGCCATGATAAGTAGAATGTAGTTGTTGAATTTACATTACTATACTTTGGATAATGATGGAATGCATGATTAAATTGTGATTTAAACTTTGAAATAATGGATAATTGAATTACGTATAGATGTTAATAAATTTCATGCATATGGTTATTTTGGATATTTTAACATGGCCGCAAGGCCGAAGGAGGTATTTTGTATTTTGTAGGAAACACAACATGATCACAACCTAAAGGGGGATTGGGAACCAAACACAACAGGATGTCGGGTGGTTACAACATTTGGTCGTCAAGGCAACTAGTGAATTGTATTGTGTTACTTTTGTTTTTTTTATGTTGTTAAGAAAAATTTCCATGAGGGGGAAATTTTCTAATGTGACCATGGGGTTAAGAATTTTATTTACTTGTTTTAACTTACTTTAGTAGGTGATTTTATTTGTGATATCTTTTTTAAAATTACTTTTGCTAAGTATGTTTAGATTAATTTAACACCTTGTTTTAAATTTTAAGTTTTGGAGGGAAGTCTAGTAGGTGTAATTAATTTTGATGGTTGGCTCCTTGAGCCTTGTGTTTGCCTCTTGTATTGAATGTTTGTTTTGAGTGTTGACCACTCCAAATCCTTTGAATCTCGAATTTGAGATTTAGGGCCATTTTGGGGGACTTGTGGGACAAGTTGAACTTGTCCCACACTTCCCAAAACCCCTTACCAACCATATCTATGGGTTGGGAAGCCAAAAAGGGGATTATTTATTGTTTTGGGAAGGGAAATATGACTTTGGAGTGCACTTTTCTTCCATTTGCATTTATTTGTGCCTTAAGACACATGGGAAGGGATGGATGTGGAAAAGAGATGTCATTCAACCCAACCACCCATTTATTGTGTTTTGGGGGTTGAGTTGACTATGGGGGTTGGTTTGAGGATGTGTGATGTGG